>OY987232.1:9407421-9634485 GCA_963920705.1 Odiellus spinosus | reverse complement strand
TATACATATATACACATATATACATATATACATGTATACATGTATACATGTATATATGTATATATGTATATATGTATATGTATATATATATATATATATATCGTAACAATGCGTGTCTTTTCTTTATTCTTGCTTAAGCTTTACAATGAGTCGAAAGGTAAAAAGCCTCCTGAAAAAAATGAGGAATGTTAGACGTCGTAAACCCCACCCCTTAAAAAAACACGTAAGATTCTTCCGAGACTTCAAGAAAGCTAGTCAGGAAGGGGGAGGTAAATTGACCCGTATCTTGAAAAAAGCGAAAAATAATCAAATGAAAGCGATGTATAATTCTTTCTATAATTTATTACGAGGAAATATCGCTTTGCCAGAGAAGGAGAGATTATACGTGAAACAGCACGGAGCTTTCCTACGAAAAATAGCCAATAAACGTGTCTTTGATAAAAACAAACGAAAAATCCATATAAAGCAGGTCGGGGGGTTTTTGCCAGGTTTATTAGGCGCTCTGATTCCGACCTTGATCTCCACGATTTCTTCGTTCGCGCAAAGAAACGAATGATTTTGGTTCCGGAAACGACAATCTTGCCCGATCCCGAGAAAGATACTAATCAACTTGACCTAGAAATGTCAAAAATATTACGGGATAAAACTTTCTCCAGCGAACAAAAATTACGTTTATATTCGGATGTTTTCCAAAAATACATCAATATGAAAAGCCTGATCGAACCCCCCTTCGTTAACGTGAAAAATCTACCAACGCCGACCCCGCCAGGTAGTATCCACCCGCAACGTTACAATCAATGCCTTGGTTAACTCCTAACAATGCTACCATGTTTACTCCGACGCAACATTCGACACCGGTGGCGCTGGCATCTACTCCCTCGATACCTTCTCAAACTCCTAAACGTTCAACGCAGCAGTCAGTCCAAACTAAGCCGGCGTCTCTTAGCCAACTCGCGCCTCTCGCGCAAGCATTGAGTACTCTTATAGCCAAGCAACCGAAAGCCACCCCGCCAAGAAAAAGTACGGCCGAAAGATTGAAGGAAAAACAGCGCAGATACGCCCGGGAAACTCTCGATAAATCGAGCGAAGAAAATCAAGAGCGTATGACCTTAAGAAAGAAAACTGGAAGATGGGACTTGTGAAGATAAAGGCCATCGGTCGCTTTCTTATCTGCATTGGCATTATATTACGACTTCCGTTATTATTTCTTTTGGCAGTTTGCGTGTTAATATATTCCAAGATTAAACACCGGAATTCCGTCGAGTGCGAATGTTCCTTATTTATATGTCTATATTTTCAAGATAAACCGATTCATTGGTGTTTTTATTTTATTTTTGCAATTTGTTATCTGTTTATAGTAAATACATATTTAATTTTAATAAATATATTAAGTTTAAGTATCTTCGAAGCACTCGGCAGTTTCTTTCTCACTTTCGCGTTTCACGGCGCTTTCAATTCGCCCCAACACTTATACTGTTATTTTTGTAAAAAACATGTTAAGATGTTTAAATCTGTAAAAACTCTTTAATAAAATTATTCGATACAAGAACCGTTTTCGTGATTCATTAAATTTATACACATATTTAACATTATAATAATGTCATTATACGTTTTATCTCTCAAGTTATACATTTCATTTAGGATATTTTTGAAAGACAGACCGGTGCATAAACCGGTTAAAACAAAAATCACGTGACCTCCACAGGTGAACGACGCTTTTGGCTGTAACGAAGTAGCGTTGTATTTCCACTGGGTGGTATATCTAGATAAATCCAATCCATAACTCGGTTCTTTTCCGAAAGAGCAAAAGAAATGGCCGACATCGTTTCGATCCACAAAAACGCCTACCCAATGTAGGCCGCTTTCGGACGCAGGTTCCGAATTAATCACGAAACAATAGGGTTTAAAGTCGGATTTTTCGGGTAAGATATCTTGGGGAAACACTCCGACAAAAAAGGGTCGCGTTCGGGTATCGCATTGTAGAAAAGACGATAATTCTTCGGTATTCATACTTTTTGAACTTCGGGGTCGTAGAACGCACCTCTTATAACCTCACCAGTTCCATCCTCAATGACGTAAGCGGGTGGATCGCGATAGAGGACTTTCCTTATAACGAAGATCTCGTCCGTCCAGTAACCCGTATATCCTTTCCCAAAAATGCCTTTATCCGCCGAAATTCGAACTCGATCTCCCGGACGTAATTTGGGCTTCTTAATTTTCTTTTTCTTTTTCATGTATAACCGTTTCCAGACTAAATGCTCGTTATCAATATTCACATCCTTCGGCGCCATTTTAATCGTCGAATGTTTCGCTTTATTGTACCCTTCCACCACTTTTTGCAAATGTTTACGTAATTCGAATCGTTATTTTTAGTCATTAATCTAAATATTCGATTTTTTAAAGTTCTATTAAAGCGTTCGACCATACTACATTTCAAAGTGCCGTAGCTAGGGTACCAGTAAATACCTTTTATTTTTAAGTACGCTTGAACCGGTTTATTAATAAACTCGCTACCTTCGTCCGTATTAAAACGCGAAGGGGTCCGTTGTTTAAAAATGGATTCCAGGGCTCTAATCATTTCAGACCCGTTTTTGGTTTTTAACGGTCGGGCCCAGGCGTATCTCGATAAAAAATCGATTACCGTTAAAACGTATCGATATTTATTATTCTGCTTAACTAGTTTAGGTAGGTCAATTAAATCTCCTTGGAATACTTCATCCATCTGCGTGACGTAGATTTGATTCCTTGGGAAGTTTTTACGTCTGTTTCTATGTTTCGGGTTCGCCTCTCCTAGTTTTTTCGGGGAACCTAGACTAGCGGCGTGTTGGGGATCGTAATACACTCGGCTTAATTTTTGAGCTACTCGTTTCCCCACTATCGTAATAAGAATAACAATTATTTCAAAAAGTTTTTATTTAAATATCGTACATAATTTCGTATTTCAAGTCGGTCGTATCTTTAGTGATGTCCAAGAACAATCGCTCCAAATCCTCCTCGGATTCGTCGTGCTTGATTTGAAAATTGTTTAAGATTCCATATTTAACATCTGAATAGCGCCAGCGATATTTTTTTCCATTCTTTCATCAAATTCCAGCGCGGTGTTTGTCGGGCAAGAACTATCGTGGGCTAATTTCTCGTTACAGGCTTGATTAAAGCATCCCTCGGTGATATTATACATCTTCTCAATCACTTCTCAAAGAATCAGGTTTTTGAAGAGTTTTTTAATCGTAATTTTGGTTCGCGAGACTTCATCCAAGCTGGTTTTCAACTGTTTCAGGCGTTTCCAAGTCGATTTCTTGAAGGAGAAACAGGCCCGTCGTCAGGGGGGGGGGCGAGTGGGCCCGGGCAAGCCGTTCGAGGTCGAGAACCAAGTCTGGTAAAAGGTAGAATATTTCGAGGAATCTCGATTATAGCGCCGAATGTCTATAAATTTGACACCATCCGGTGACGCTATTCCTTCAATTCGATATTTATCCGGTAACCAGCATTGAAAACGATGTAGCGCATTTTCGAAAAAGGCTTGAATGTAGTTTTCCCATAACCAGATTCTATCTCAACGTTTTGATTAATCGTTACGCTACTCTTAGTATCGTTCCGCCGAATAAAAAGACCCGAGTCGTTTATCCCGATAGTTTGTTTTTCGGAGAGGCAATATTCGTGCTCCTGCATGGTGTACGGCTAGGTTGATTTTGATACGGTTTTCGCGCTTTCTTTCCCTCTTATATCTCGTTTAAAGATTTTCTCAGCGCGTCAAAGTTCCATCGAGACGAAACGAAGGCTACGGTTCTAACATTATCGCGGACTGTTATAACCAAATTCAAATCTTTACGGCGCGCGAGGTAAATATAGTCGTCCATCCTCTTACTCCAGCTTGTAAAGAATGTTTCGATCTTTGGTGATTAATATTTGGTTCTCGAATTCGGCTTGGATTAGACACGTCACTGAGAAGGTTAATGGAGTTTTATATTTAATGGTTAAGCGTACGCTACCGCTCTGCGACAAAGAAATATGTTCACTCCCGGCTTTTTCCTCCACAGTAGTATCCACCAAAAAGAAAGTATTGCCTTTAGCGTAATCTTCGTACGTAATATCATTTCCTTTATTTTTTCCGTAAGTATCAGTGGCCGTAAATAAACTCATGTATTCGCGCGTCCATTGTTTGTTATCAAACTTGGGTTGAAAGGCTTGGTCGGGGTAGTTTTTATTCCCTACCGATAAGTATAATTGCGAAATAGCCAAATGCTTAAAATCAAAGGGGTTCTCGTTTAAGGCGCCGTTGAAACCTGTTGTTTTTACGAACGATATTGAAACTCTATTCGGGACACGCCCCAAGAATAAATTTTCTTTTACCGTGACGCTATTTCCGCTTTCGATATTAAAGTATTTTACTACCGTTTGATTGATAAGATAGACGCAGTTGGCTTTTTCCAAAACCACGGCGTGCGCTAACATAATATCGGGATTAATTTTAACTTTCCGAACATAGAGAGAAGCGTCGGTAAACATAAATTTATAATTAACAATAGCCGGCGCAGCCGCACCTTGCGCCGCAGCTGCTGGTATAGAGACAATCGGGAAACTATTCGAAGAACGGATAAATTTATATTTCACGTCAACGTTATCAAGGAGGATTAGACAAGGAGAGGAAATGTGGGGCTGCGTTGAGTTAGAGAGAGAAGAGCCAACCTTCCACTCGGGTGGAAAGGGGGGATAGGAAATTTTCGAGGTAAACTGTTGTCACGTGGTCGCTAGCTAGCGCGTCTCATAAAGGATTCGTTTTACCCACGCGACAACATTTTACCACGAAACGTCTCTACCCCCGTTCTCCCAGAGTGGGAGTTTAGGCCGACGCAGTAGGAACCGCGCCGTCTCCACATTTCTTCTCCTTGTCTAATCCTCCTTGACGTTATTAATCAAAAATTTCTTCATTTTGCAGACGTCAAAGGGGAGCACCCCAATCATTACGATTGTTCGCGAATTATCGGTTCTATGCATTCGGTGCTTCATACCCGTATTATCGTCGCTAAATATTTCAAGAATTTATCTTTGTAATACATTTGTAGCCGCAATTGTTTTTTTTCGCGTCTTCCCCGTAACTTAAATGCGCCGTCGTATAAGCCAAGTAAGGGAAAACAGTGTTCAAGGACTGAACGGGGGTATCATTAAACGAGACTTCCCCTTGAGAAAAGAGGGCCCATTGCGTTAGATTAACGGGGCCTACTTTGGGGGTGGCCGCCGTAATATCCTCCCACGAGCCGTTGGTATTTTGCTGTACCATTTTAGCTTCAATTTTAAATTTGGTTTTTGTTAAATCAGTGTAGTTTCCGTCATTACCCGGTATAAAAAACTCCAACGGACCTCCATCAGTGATCGTATTAATAGTTTTAAACTCTACATCGTTACTTCCTACGATATTGGAATTACTAAGGGGTTCAGAGAACAAATCTAATTCCGACATCATTCCTTCCATCGTGAAGACCAACTGGAAGCTTAATCAACTAACACTCTTCTTTTCAATATAAAAAATCTGTTTTCCTTCTTTTAATCTTTTTCTTCCGACCGATTCTCTTTCGTTTACCGCTGCAATACTGCGCTACTTTATCACCCGCTTTGTGTAATAAATTAGAGCCGGCGAGTCTCAGATTTCTCTGGAATGATGTTTTAGGATCCTGACCCGCTTGTATATCCCCGAACATACGGGTGCCTATACCCAACGCTTCTTTCCCCACCGCTTTAACAGCCGGTTTAAAAATGGGTGTAATGAAACGAACTAGGCTTTTAAATATCGATCCTATTCCGTGCCCCCGTTGGAAGACGGGACCTTGAAAACCGCGGCCTGCTTGTTGGGCGTAGTAAGAATAGTACGGATTTTTCCCCGGACATTATCTTTTTTTTAGAAAATGTAAAATAACAACCGTTTTTCCCAGATTTAATGGTATTTTCGCTTCGGAGTCTGTAGTGATGTTAATATCAATCACGTTAAAATTAGAGACACGTAGCGGGTAGTAATTTATCGGATTACAAATTATATTATGAGGTATATTATCCTTATTGTTTTCTGGTCGACTAATTATTCGAATTAAGCCACCCCAAGCGTCACCTATCAACTGGGGATTGATGAGGTTAGTATGAATAAATAAACTCATGACCCCCCTATTTATATCAGCCACGTATTGACCATCTGTATTGTTAACTAGATACTTATCAATGAGATTATCGTCGAAACCTAACATCTTTCCTAATCCGGGGTTGTCTTGACTAAATTTAACGGAAAAAAGATCCAAATATTCTCTTTGCTCGGGCGTTAATTCAACATCCGGGATGTTATTGATTCCTACACCGCATTTAAGCTTCACGGTTCCGTTTTTATTATGTTTAAACGCAAAGGACGAATTCGAATCGGTAAACAACGTAGCATTTCGTCTTAAACCGCTTCTATACTTTTGTACGAACCGCGCGTTAAAGAATACGTTTCAGTTTCAATTATTATCGTATCTTTACTCGTTTCTATTTTAGGCACCGCATAATCCAATTTCACTTTATATCTAATCTGGATAGGAGGAATCTTTATTAGATCTATTTCTTTAACTTTGCGATCTACGGCTCTAAATGTATAGACTCGTCTACCAGTCAACCACCCATTAGTCTGCTCAGGTGGTACGCCTAATACATCGGCATACTGATGCGGGAATTTAATAGCTACACCACCGTCACTCGTTCTAACAGTAAATTGTTTACCCTGCATTGAGAGTATTAAAAAAAAATTAACTTTGTCTTGCGAACCAATTTTTCCTTCACCCTTAATTAAAGTATCTAGCAATCGATAGTAGATATGCATATCATCATGTTTCTCACGCTTAATCAAACCCCCTTTCTTCACATCCATTGAAGCGAATTTATATTCGTAATGCGGGTCAGCGTACCTAACCGTAAATTCATTATACCGATCCGTAATGTTATCCCATTTCGACGGCATAGTTATTTCCGATACCCCCGCCTCCCATTTACCATCTTCTAAATCTAATGTCGCTGCTAATTGCGTTTTATAACTAGTTTTTGTATTATCAGGATAAATATGCATAGACGCGTAACGTAATATAAAAATTATCCTCGCTCGGTGATAACATGGACATGCTTAATCGTCGAATGGTTTACAATGATAAGCGGGGGTTTCATATATAGGTGGTGGGGATTATCTATCGAGGTCACGGGTGCTTATAACCTTTACCCTTTGCCTTTTTTGACATTTTTGACCTTTAACCTTTCACATAACCCTTCGGTGTCTTAATGGCTCTGCAAAAACAGGTTTTTACCTCCCCGAGTGAACTTGTTCACGGGGAGGTTTTACGTTCGTCGTGTCTGTGTGTCTGTGTGTCTGTGTGTCTGTCACTTCCGGTGTAAGCGGATATCCTGTGTAACCGGATATCACGTGACCTAGCACGTAGAGCAAAAATCTTGGGACTCAAGACGTAAACATGCCATCTTATCGTTCAATTCCGTTCAACGGGAATTCCTATAATCAGGCTGCCACATGGATAAGCTTCAGGTGTCGTGCGACTTTATGCAACCGTGGACGTCTCCCATTGCATATTACCGCCTTCCACCATCCACATCAAACCTCGATGCTGGGCAGTTGAAGGCGATTATACACAATGGGACGTCTCCCACTGTTATAATCACCTCCGACCATCCTAACGCACCAAGGTCCAACCTCCAGTTTCCGATCTCAGCGGGCCATATTAGCGAGGCGTCCCTCACTAATATGGTCCACATCAACCATCAACTCGCCCCCTCTACGGGTCAGATTTTCGTTCGTAGCTACACTGAGCGCCTGGTGTAATAACTACCTCCAGACATTGAACAGGGGGTGGGTTCCCCTTTCTTCACAGCTTTAAGTTACAGATACCTAATAATGTTTTTCGATCGCCTTATATACCACTTTTTTTACACTAACGCGTTGTAGCCTTATGGCGTGGTATCTTTCAGTGAATTGAAACGAAATGTTCATTTAAACTATAATTAAAATTTCTTAAATTACTTAACTTAGTCTAATTAATAATTTCGATGAAAATTAAATTAAAATTAAATGTTATTTTATAAGATATTTAAGAAATTGTCTAAGAATTTTGTGAAATTTGTGTGTTCAATACCAGCTCGAGTTGGCAGCACGCGTTAAGCTATTTTCCATGTACCATTTAGTCCAAAAACATAGGTATAAAGGTATTGTAGGCTTAGGCTTGCTGCAAACTCAGGGTGGATTGGAAAACTAATACAGTTCAACTTCTACGCATATGGAAGTAGTCTTGTTTTTTATCTATTTTAATTGATTGATTTAATTTTTTAGCTTAGCCTCAGTTATTAAAATGTGTAGGTGTTTTTTTTATTTTGTTTATCGCATATATAAAAGCGTGAAATACTATTTCGGCCGTCAGAGAAAAAGCTGGGATCGAAGAGCTGGTTACCTTTTCGCTCGCCGTACCAATTCACTAGTGTGATGGTAATTCGACAGCGGCTCTTAGCTGCTTCGACTGGCGTTTCTCTCCGTGGAGTGATACCTCCTTTACCTCGGTGTCGAGGAGAGCTAATACACGTGTGTTTGGGCTTCGTACTTGTACATAACCTTAAGGCCTGCGTAAAAGCCTCATATAATGTAAGGTCTTATGGGTGATTTGCACTTGACTTTTGGAGCGAATGTACCTGTATATCTAACTTAAACTTCTCCATTACCTACTTTGATTTTCATGTACTTGAGTTCCGTGACTGGAATGTGCTTTAAACCCAATCTTTAATAATTCGCCATTGAATAACAAACCAACTATTACCACGTAGGATAGGAGACATGATAATTGAGGTCTACAAGTTGAATAACCTGCCACAAACTTGTTAATGCCTACCGTCGTTTATTTTCGGTGACGTTTTAGCTAGTGTGTAGTCACGTAAAATAACGTTTGTTTCACAACTTGTGTTGTACACTAAAGCCATGTATAGGTTCAATTTGATATAACATTTTGCCTTTTCACGTTACTTGGTCTACAAATACTCTACAACCGTCAAAATTCTGATATGGTTTTAAAAGAAGAACCTTGACCTTGTGTATTTAATCTCATATCGAGATTAAATGTTTTTCGCATCTAATTTTAATTGGTTTATCAATATGTTATTTGTATAGATATTTTTTTTAAGATTTTATATTTTTTAGATTAAAATAAATTTATTATTCAGGAAGATTTTGTAGAATCTAGTTCTCAGGATTACCGGTGTTGAAAATTTATTTTGCTAATGTTATCTTGATGTCTGTGTTTTCTGCCCGCTATTTGGTAGTGGTAAGATTAATATTTTTCATTTTAATTGACTTATTTGGCGTTTATTTGATTATTTGCTTTACTTAAATTGTTCGTGTAAGGGCTATTTTACATATTACCAAAGATTGCTAATTTCAGTTGTCTTAATTCTGATTTTTTTGTTTTAATACTGAATTATGGACTGGATTATTTATCTTGAAATCTATGTGGTTATATCTTATTTATTTTCCTTTTTTTCTCTAGTTAGGTTTGGTTTTAAGTAGAGAATTATTTAGGGTTTTTTTGGTATACTGAAGAAATGCATATAGGTTCAATGTGATATAATATTTTGCCTATTGGCGTTACTTGGTCTGCAAATACTCTAGAGCCTTCAAAATTATTATATGGTTTTAAAAGAAGAACCTTGACCTTGCTTATTTCACTCGATAAGCATTTATATTAAAATTAATTCATTATTCAGCAAATTTTTTTTTTGCACTTGACTTTTGGAGAGAATGTACCCGTATATCTAACTTAAACTTCTCCATTACCTACTTTGATTTTCATGTATTTGAGTTCCGTGACTGGAATGTGCTTTAAACCCAATCTTTAATAATTCGCCATTGAATAACAAACCAACTATTACCACGTAGGATAGGAGACATGATAATTGAGGTCTACATGTTGAATAACCTGCCACAAACTTGTATTTAATAGAATAACCGGCCGAGTACAGGGACTGGAAGTCTGCAACAGACTTCTAGTATTATTTTTTTCTTTTCGGCTGAATATTGAGAGAATTAGCTTTATGTACCGGGATAAACTTACTTCCTAGCCAAGCTGGAAACAATGTATTGGGACTTTGTTATAAGAACAAGTTTCTAGCACGCGCTTTCAATTTCATTTTTTCAATTGCTCGCGTGTTTGCTATATTTGCGAATTTGTTTCGCACGAAAATGCCGCGTATACGCAAGGGTATAATTCACAAGAAACGCTGGATTTGAAGTAAATTCTTCATTAATATTTGCAATTTCTCGCGCAAAACGCCATTAATGTCTAGGCGACTTCCTTGCATCTATCGCGTCTAATGCGCTCTCTTAAGGATATTAATTGGTGCATTCACGTCATCAGCGTAAAGATATAAATAGATTTACGAAGAACGCGTGCTGGTATGTTTGGTAGATCTAAATGGCCAAAACGTTAGAGTTCTAATTTTTTTTTTTTCAATTTCTCCGAATGTCTAAAGTAAATAAGTGCGTGTAAACAAGCTAAGCTTCAATTTTGCACACCTTTAAAGCATAATAACGTCATTTAAGCAAAGGAACATATGTGTATTTGCGACTTGCGTAAAATCGAGTTCATCAGCACGCGAGTATGTGTAGCCCACTAAATTTCAAGTCCGAAACCACTTTACGCGTGCAAAATATCAAAGCGATTCTGATATTCTTTGGAAAATCAGTTTAATGTATGGGGAAATACTGTAATTTTCTGGCAAATTTTCGAACAGTGGCGTAAGAATTGGTTTTAATAACTAGCACGGGTTTTCAAATTAATATTTTATAAGCCTCGCACGTTTCCAAATGTATTTCACGCGAAATTGTTGCGTGTACGCATGCGCAGATCGAACCAGGTTATTTATACCACAATTTACAGTTGACTATCATTCTTAAACCGGATTGACATTGAATTTTCTTGTGTTTTAATTGGTATATATGATATGGTTCATCCTATAGTGAAATGTAAACCGAGTGGGGAAAATAATCACGTGATTGGATCTCTTAATGACTGCTAGTTTTAGTTTCACACTTTTCCCCACATGAAATTAATGTTTATCCCAATTAAATATAGTAGAACTATGCTTTTTAATGCCTACCGTCGTTTATTTTCGGTGACGTTTTAGCTAGTGTGTAGTCACGTAAAATAACGTTTGTTTCACAACTTGTGTTGTACACTGAAGCAATGTATAGGTTCAATTTGATATAACATTTTGCCTTTTCACGTTACTTGGTCTACAAATACTCTACAACCGTCAAAATTCTGATATGGTTTTAAAAGAAGAACCTTGACCTTGTGTATTTAATCTCATATCGAGATTAAATGTTTTTCGCATCTAATTTTAATTGGTTTATCAATATGTTATTTGTATAGATATTTTTTTAAGATTTTATATTTTTTAGATTAAAATAAATTTATTATTCCAGAAGATTTTGTAGAATCTAGTTCTCAGGATTACCGGTGTTGAAAATTTATTTTGCTAATGTTATCTTGATGTCTGTGTTTTCTGCCCGCTATTTGGTAGTGGTAAGATTAATATTTTTAATTTTAATTAATTGACTTATTTGGCGTTTATTTGATAATTTGCTTTACTTAAATTGTTCGTGTAAGGGCTATTTTACATATTACCAAAGATTGCTAATTTCAGTTGTCTTAATTCTGATTTTTTTGTTTTAATACTGAATTATGGACTGGATTATTTATCTTGAAATCTATGTGGTTATATCTTATTTTCCTTTTTTTCTCTAGTTAGGTTTGGTTTTAAGTAGAGAATTATTTAGGGTTGTGTTGGTATACTGAAGAAATGCATATAGGTTCAATGTGATATAATATTTTGCCTATTTCGCTGTTTATTCTACTCATCCAATACTCTACATTTCTTTTCATCTTTTATTTTAGGTAGGGTTAGGTTAGGTTAGATTACCTTAACGTCGGGGTCGGGGAGGTTATATTTTGGTTTCCCAACTTGTTTATTTATTTTAATTGATTGATTTAATTTTTTAGCTTAGCCTCAGTTATTAAAATGTGTAGGTGTTTTTTTTATTTTGTTTATCGCATATATAAAAGCGTGAAATACTATTTCGGCCGTCAGAGAAAAAGCTGGGATCGAAGAGCTGGTTACCTTTTCGCTCACCGTACCAATTCACTAGTGTGATGGTAATTCGACAGCGGCTCTTAGCTGCTTCGACTGGCGTTTCTCTCCGTGTGTTTGGGCTTCGTACTTGTACATAACCTTAAGGCCTGCGTAAAAGCCTCATATAATGTAAGGTCTTATGGGTGATTTGCACTTGACTTTTGGAGCGAATGTACCCGTATATCTAACTTAAACTTCTCCATTACCTACTTTGATTTTCATGTACTTGAGTTCCGTGACTGGAATGTGCTTTAAACCCAATCTTTAATAATTCGCCATTGAATAACAAACCAACTATTACCACGTAGGATAGGAGACATGATAATTGAGGTCTACATGTTGAATAACCTGCCACAAACTTGTATTTAATAGAATAACCGGCCGAGTACAGGGACTGGAAGTCTGCAACAGACTTCTAGTATTATTTTTTTCTTTTCGGCTGAATATTGAGAGAATTAGCTTTATGTACCGGGATAAACTTACTTCCTAGCGAAGCTGGAAACAATGTATTGGGACTTTGTTATAAGAACAAGATTCTAGCACGCGCTTTCAATTTCATTTTTTCAATTGCTCGCGTGTTTGCTATATTTGCGAATTTGTTTCGCACGAAAATGCCGCGTATACGCAAGGGTATAATTCACAAGAAACGCTGGATTTGAAGTAAATTCTTTATTAATATTTGCAATTTCTCGCGCAAAACGCCATTAATGTCTAGGCGACTTCCTTGCATCTATCGCGTCTAATGCGCTCTCTTAAGGATATTAATTGGTGCATTCACGTCATCAGCGTAAAGATATAAATAGATTTACGAAGAACGCGTGCTGGTATGTTTGGTAGATCTAAATGGCCAAAACGTTAGAGTTCTAATTTTTTTTTTTTCAATTTCTCCGAATGTCTAAAGTAAATAAGTGCGTGTAAACAAGCTAAGCTTCAATTTTGCACACCTTTAAAGCGTAATAACGTCATTTAAGCAAAGGAACATATGTGTATTTGTGACTTGCGTAAAATCGAGTTCATCAGCACGCGAGTATGTGTAGCCCACTAAATTTCAAGTCCGAAACCACTTTACGCGTGCAAAATATCAAAGCGATTCTGATATTCTTGGGAAAATCAGTTTAATGTATGGGGAAATACTGTAATTTTCTGGCAAATTTTCGAACAGTGGCGTAAGAATTGGTTTTAATAACTAGCACGGGTTTTCAAATTAATATTTTATAAGCCTCGCACGTTTCCAAATGTATTTCACGCGAAATTGTTGCGTGTACGCATGCGCAGATCGAACCAGGTTATTTATACCACAATTTACAGTTGACTAACATTCTTAAACCGGATTGACATTGAATTTTCTTGTGTTTTAATTGGTATATATGATATGGTTCACCCTATAGTGAAATGTAGACCGAGTGGGGAAAAGAATCACGTGATTGGATCTCTTAATGACTGCTAGTTTTAGTTTCACACTTTTCCCCACATGAAATTAATGTTTATCCCAATTAAGTATAGTAGAACTATGCTTTTTAATGCTTACTGTCGTTTATTTTCGGTGACGTTTTAGCTAGTGTGTAGTCACGTAAAATAACGTTTGTTTCACAACTTGTGTTGTATACTGAAGCCATGTATAGGTTCATTTTGATATAACATTTTGCCTTTTCACGTTACTTGGTCTACAAATACTCTACAACCGTCAAAATTCTGATATGGTTTTAAAAGAAGAACCTTGACCTTGTGTATTTAATCTCATATCGAGATTAAATGTTTTTCGCATCTAATTTTAATTGGTTTATCAATATGTTATTTGTATAGATATTTTTTTTAAGATTTTATATTTTTTAGATTAAAATAAATTTATTATTCAGGAAGATTTTGTAGAATCTAGTTCTCAGGATTACCGGTGTTGAAAATTTATTTTGCTAATGTTATCTTGATGTCTGCCTTTTCTGCCCGCTATTTGGTAGTGGTAAGATTAATATTTTTAATTTTAATTAATTGACTTATTTGGCGTTTATTTGATAATTTGCTTTACTTAAATTGTTCGTGTTAGGGCTATTTTACATATTACCAAAGATTGCTAATTTCAGTTGTCTTAATTCTGATTTTCTCCACTATAAAACCAAGAAACATTTCCGATTTTTTTCATAATCGAAATAAGCCGTGTACAGTGATCTTCGAGACGAGAGGAGACGAGGCCAGACCAGACGAAAGAGAGCTATAATGACTTAAGGGAGATAATCAACCAGCATAGAATGTTATCACCATTTGAAGTCAACAGAGCAGCGACACGGCTTTCATTTATCACAAGAAAGAGACGGCCCGGCTACGAAGAATTGAAACCTGCAAGCAGTTAGTGTTTTCGGACTCGACATATGAGAAACCTACAGTCAGTAAAAGCTCGGCAGTTCTTCATACGGCCTCGTAATTGTAAACATAAAAGGAGCTATTCTAACGGTATGGAAATTAGTCTACTTTCAGTCTTTTAAGATATTTTTTATCATAGGAGTGGAAGCTAACGTCTTGTAACCGGTTTGGAAAATAACCTCTCAACCAGCTCAATCCTCTGATTCTTCCATTGATTTGGATCACTTGTATGATGAGAATATCAGTAATGGTCCTCTATTAGCACGTCAAATCAAGAATTTCAGACGAAAATTGTACCGGAAGTAATTACCAATCATCTACCGACAATGGGTTGTAAATGGAACATTCAGTCTACAATATTCCTTGGTTTGTCCAACAGGAACTTGCTACCATATCTTCGTCGTTTTCATTCCTTGTCTTCCTTACCATCCCAGACTAAATTCTTCATCTTTATCAAATCAGTGGATTATCAAAGATATACTCAAGTGTTAATTTATATTACAAGAACTTGTATTTTACATTTTTACCTATAAAATAAACATTTCAATTGGTGTGTCTATTAAGAAATCTATGCCCTGCCGCATATAATTATGGGTAACGCAGGACATTTCATTTGGTCTACCACCTGCCGCGTATAATTATGGATAACGCAGGACACTCTTTTGCATTCTCTGGATCCTTGAGGTTAAGGGAAAATACTTATACTCCGTAACCTAGATGGGAAATAGAGAAGTGTGATTGAAATGCACGCTGTTTCTTGTACTCTTCCACTACTCTACATTTCTTTTCATCTTTTATTTTAGGTAAGGTTAGGTTATGTTACCTTAACGTCGGGGTCGGGGAGGTTATATTTTGGTTTCCCAACTTGTTTCTCCTGAAGGGAACTTATTTACTACTACCATGAGATGTAATGAAAATATTTAATCGGCTTAATTCACCATGAAATGTAAAAGAAATATTTAGTCGGCGCACTTGACTATGAGATGTAGATGAAATATTTAGTCGACGCACTTGACCACGAGATGTAAAGGAAATATTTAGTCGGCGCACTTGACCAATAAATGTAAAGAAAATATTTTATCGGCCCAGGTGATAATTAACAATAATGTTTTTGTTAATTTTACAGTTTCATAATTTTATACTTAACATCTTAAAACAATTATCTAAAAAAACGTTTTCATTTAAGATTAAACGTTATAACATTGGACAAAGCTTCGAAGATAGAATGAATAATATTTTTAGGAAATTCTCTTATTTTGAACAATACGATCGCAGTCATCAATTAATCGAACTAAAGTAAATTATTACTTTCACGAATATCTTTAAAATTCTTGGAAAGTAGTACGCAAATGTGTTAAAAAGAATATTGTCCGTATTTGTTTGTTGCATCATTAAAATAATTCAAAAACTTCTTTATTTTTTAGGAGTCAGTTCTTAAAATTGGGTTTTAGACTCTTATCAGTGTTAATATTAGAAATGAGCTATGGTAAAATATCATTATCTCAAAATTGCCTTTACAAGTTTTTCGTAGCAAAATTGGACCAACTTAAATATCCCTGATTATGATTCTTTTGAATACAGGGTGGTAAAGATCAGACCAACACCATGAGCTTTATTGCTTTTTAACCAGCATGGGTGGAGGCTTTGCCCTCGCTTTCATAATTTCTTAGCGGCTCTTTTTCTTTCGTGATTATATTTCCAATTTAACTAAAATAACATGACTGAAAGGCGCTAGAATGGAATTATCTTCAAATAGCCCGTTCTAAGCCCCTAGAATCAGTAGCATAGCTTTTTTCAAACCCACTTCCCATATTCCAGATATCCAAAAAGTTACAATTTCTATAATGCATTAGGCTTGAGCTATCAATTCGAACTTAGGATCATAACCCCAGTGCTCAACTTTTGCAGCTATCCCAAACGAGAGTAATTATCGGTTCAAGTCATTTCTTTTCACTACTAAACCGTTAATGGTAAAACTGCTAATGCCAATATTCGCGCATTCGCATCCGTTTTTAAATGTTAGGTGCGTACGGTGTATGTCCTGTTCTTCAACGAATCAACTGATTCTTAATTAAATCAGAAAATGTACAGTAAAAAGCATCTGTCTGCCAGTGCCCAAAAGCGTAGAAAAGATGAGCAAAAAGGGAAAGTGATGTCAAAGTGTTAAGTGTTGCGTATGATATAAAGATATGTGTTTTTCATGAAATGATTTTTTGGAAATGTTGTTAAACATTCCCATTAATCAATGAACTCCAGTTCAAAATTATCTGGTTTGTTCGGTGGCGGGGGGTCGGGAAAGGGCCCCAACTTGCTCTAGCCTACACCTTAAATAATCCTGGCGCCGCCACTAGAACAGGGCTGTTTCGTCTCAATGTGAGACCCACAACCCTCTGCCACTCTATCATTTGAGCTACCACGTAAACGAATTTTCTTTGTTCAGATGATTAAAGTTGGATAGTCTGCACGCACCTTTAGCCGGAGTCCGCAGAGCAGTGTAGTAAGCATCAGTTTAGGTGTAGTAATAATTGTTACATTTATGATGACTTAACCAAAATAACAGGCTAGTAAGCTGGCTTTGACCTATCTTTCCCTTAGAGGTCTTTAGACCCTAGATAACGTGGACTTGATATTATGGTCACTATATTTCAAATGGAAAATGACTGTGGTTTCAAGCACAATCCGTGACCCAACATATTTAAACGGATGAGTATATCGTAATATACAGGGTGGAAAAGATCAGACCAACACCTATCTTTGTGGACATCCCCCAATAATGCTGATGGATGACGTCACTATACTATAATGTAGACCTCGTATACAGGGTGTAAGTAAATAAGAGCAATTGTAACCAAATGTGATCTTTCTATGGGTTTAGTAAGGTAAAATACTTGATGGCTAGAAACATTGCAGTTGCACAGATCAAGCGCAGTGATTAACTAGATGACTTAACTCTGAGACAATTTATTTAACAACTTTAATAATAAAATAATGATTGAATTGAATTGGCCTGAAACGCCAAAATTGAATCTGTACAGTAACCAAATCACCCTAAATGTTCAAAGTGTCTGCCATCGTGGTGTAGGCACTCTTCGAGGCGACTTTCCAGTTCTTACAATGCATTTTCCAGCATTTGAGGAGTGATACCCTTGTTTGCGGCTCGAATACGGTCCTTTAAGTCTTCTGAGCCCATCGGTTCTGTTTCGTAACCCCACAGAACATAACCCCACAGGAAGAAATCAAGTGGGGTTAGGTCAAGAGACCGTGCTGGCCAAAGAATTGGTTGACCTCTACCTATCCAACGGTTGGGAAAGTTGTCGTCCAGCCATTGACGAACATTGACCGCCCAATGTGCTGAGGCTCCATCCTGTTGAAACCACATGTTGCGAACCTCTGCTAACGGCTAGGTGTCTATCGCATCACTAAACTCTTGACGCAGGAAGTCCAAGTTCAATTCTCCAGTAATATTCGCATCGAAGAAAAGGGACCGATAATTCGGTTCCCAAGAATGCCAACCCAGACTTTTACCTTCCGTCGAATTTGATGGTAATGGTGACGTAGCCAATAGGGATTCTGATGAGTCCAGTAATGCATGTTATGACGGTTTACCGTACCATCCCTATGAAATGTAGCCTCGTCCGAAAACAGCACCTTTTGCAAAAATAGTGGTTCGGTTGCAATTAGGTCACGCATGGTAAGACAAAGGTCTTGCCGTCATAGGTAATCGTCATCTGTTAAGGCTTGATGCAGGTGGATATGATAGGGCCGGTAGTGGTGGCGATGTAAAATGGCAAGAACAGTAGCGTGGCTTAGTCCAACCTAGTGTGCGACCGATATACTACTGGTATGAGGATTGGCTTCTAAACGGGCTACAATATCCACTTCTCGGTCTTCATTACCGACTACACGGTCTCGCCTACGTTCACGGTCCTGCAAGACGAACCCACCGAACTCCAGAAGGTTGTATCTTATGTCGGTGAAAATGCTTCTAACCGGATGGCGTCGATGGGGGAAGCGTTCTGCATAAAGCAGTGGCGTTGGACGTATGTTACCTTGACATTCATCCAAAATAAACCTTATTACCAATTTTTCCTGGTTGGAATAGGCTGGCATTCGACTACAACACTGATCTTACTACGGTAAGACGAACTGAAAAGGTACCTTAATGCGCACACGTTTGAATAAACAATTTTCTTTTTTTCTCTGATGTTTAATTTGGGTGAATGTCAAGGTAACGTACATCGAGCGGCACTTTTGTCTTAACATGCGTGACCTAATTGCAGCCGATCCACTATTTTTGCAAAAGGTGCTGTTTTTTTTTTCGGACGAGGCTACATCTCATAGGGATGGTACGGTAAACCGTCATAACATGCATTCCTGGACCCATCAGAATCCCTATTGGGTACGTTACCATTACCACAAATTCGTTGGAAGGTAAATGTCTAGGTTGGCATTCTTGGGAACCGAATTATCGGTCCCTTGTACTTCGTTGCGAATATTACTGGGGAACTGTACTTGGACTTCTTGCGTCACGAGTTTAGCCAAGGCATGGGAAGTAGCTTTAAGAATGGGGAAGAAATTCTTCAAAACTATAGTTCTTTGTTCATTTTAAACACGAAGATTACAAGACTATTCCTCAAGGTTTTGAAGGTAAGAAAAATGTTATACGTAAATACTGATTACAAATGTAGAAATATCAAAATTAATATCATTTATCAGATCAGTTCAAATATCCACCACGTCTGAGACGACCTTTAGCAATTCCTAATGAGAAATTAACTAATCGTATCCATGGTAGAAAATCAACACAATCATCAGAAGCAGAGGTATTAGGAGAGGGTAAAAAGACTGAATAATATCAGCGGAGAAGAAAGGTGATGAAGATGTGGATTTAGAAGAACAATTGCTTGTGGATCACCAAATGGAAACAGGTAAAACTGATGAAAATTAAAATACCTACACCATTGTAACTTCAGAAAAAGGAATAATGGTAAATACGATCGAAAAGCATACGTAGTAACTTCTATTTGCGGATTATTAAAGAAACAAACTGTGGTGTGTGACTGAATTCAATCGATGGAACCAGAAATAGATTAACTTATTTACGAAATAGTTAAAGATTAATTTTCAAGTACAAGACCGTTACCAGTTGGTGACAAAATTTTACTTTCATCAATGAAACTTAAATTGGGTATTTTTTACTCAATTCTTGGAGCTCCTTCTCGGGCTTAGCCGACAGAGAACGTCTACGTATTTTAAACTAACCAAATACCAATTAGCCACAGTCTAGGAATCGTCAGTTCTCTCTAGAGAAATTGAAATCGTTGAATCTACGCCCATTTGCTTTTATTATTATGTACGAGGACTTTCCTGGATTGTGCGGAGGTACACGTATAAAAGCCTAAGTGTGTGAAGTGTGAAATCAAAACTTTTTTTACTAAAAACGCACCGTGTAATGTACAAATTAGTGTTTTTCCTTCCGGTGTAATTACCATGATGAGCAAGGCATTTCGTGCAAAATTATTTGATAAACAAATAAAAGTTATAGAATAGTGCATTACCATATGTTGGTGCCATAATGCTTGACAAATGGTTTGCCATTAAAAAATATATGTAGTGAAAGAGCGCTCAAATTAGATCACTTTTTATAAAAAGAAAGGCTAAAGATCAAAGCACTAAGGGGTGCCGGGAGTGGTGGCGCACTCCAGTAAACTGGCGTCTCAGTGGCAAGGTCTGGGTATTGTCCGAATCGCAGGTCCCTAGTCCATAGGGAGTGTTGCGAATGGTCCTTCCTCTTCCCCTTTCCCTTCTCCAACCGTTGCGTGGGCAATTCCCACTCCTCATACCTGCGTAGTTTCTAAACTCAACTGACCCTCCCAACGCTCGTGGCTATAACCTTAGCCCTCGTACGGTTGCAAAAACATTTCTGTTACGCAACGTTAGAAAAAAAAAGCACTAAGGGGTCAATTTTCCCCGGAAGAGACCTTGCTTACATCCAAAATAGCTTGTGTTAGAGTTCATGTTGAACGTATTCTGAATTACATAAATTACAAAGGCTTGGCTATGAAAGCATTACAGGAACCATACGCTCAGTGCTCCTCTAAAAATTTTTACCTCTCCGAGTGAACTTTAGTTCACGGAGAGGTTCTGTCCTGATCGTGTGTGTGTGTGGGGGTGTGTGTGTGTGTGTCCGTCGTTCGCGGTGTTCGCAATTACGTCATCGCAAGAAAATTCTATTTTAGTTCGCCACTCTTCTCATAGGTGGCGGCACAATTTCCAAATTCTGAAATTTCCTATTTAAATAAAACATCTCACAGGTGGTCTCCCACCCAGTCACTGTCCGCGCTCGCCGCTGCTCCGCTTTAGAGATAGGCATGCGAACACTAACGACTTTGCTATAAGCACTTGAAAGACTCTTAGATAAAAACCTCTTAAATCTGGAAGGGGTGCACTACGGAAGCCAGGCCGTGTTATAGTAGCGTCGCGTATAATGCTTTACATGTATCTAATTAAATAAAAAATTTAAAAGCTTATTACTCGTAATTTACATAATAAAATAAAATATTACTAGTCTTAAACGATCATAATATAATATTCAAATTTAACTATATTTATTAAATAAATTTGACGTTAACTTTTTGTCACTAGGTGACGTTAGATTAGTAGGAAGTAGGACTACAGCAGTATAACGAAATAAAGGCGTACGGTTTTTTAAAAACTTTAATTATGCTTGATTTAAATTCTATAATAATTAGTTCTAGTCCTCTCTCAAAAAATCATATTTAAATTTAATTATATTTTGTAAATTAACTTTCTATCTGTAG
Source organism: Odiellus spinosus (assembly GCA_963920705.1). Taxonomy (NCBI): domain Eukaryota; kingdom Metazoa; phylum Arthropoda; class Arachnida; order Opiliones; family Phalangiidae; genus Odiellus; species Odiellus spinosus. Next base: position 9,613,120 of record OY987232.1, on the reverse strand, counting down.
GCATGGAATAATTAGTAGCTTATGCTGTAGGTGACACTAGTTTCCCTCGAACTCGGCTTAAATCTAACCTTAATACCTTTCAGTCAAGGAAAGTCAAACTCATTTAGTCATTTCCTATAATTTGTTTAATCACATCATACTCTTTAATTCAGTCTTAGGTTTAAATTAATTAATAATAAATAATCTAGAAATTCAGTTGTGTTTATTCTTGTAAAATCCATTTCAACTACAATTTGTTTAATCATAGTTATTTTGATTCTATCATCATTACGTTTAATTTAGTCCTATAGCTTGAAAATAATTTAATTTATTGTTTAAATTTTGGTTAGAATAATTTTAATTTAAGATTAACATCAACTATTATGTATCTGTAAAATAACAGAGGCTCGAAAATTAAGGTAGTGGTATGGCGCATCCGTGCTTGCACGGAGCGTGGGGGTCTCTTCGTAGAATATTCGACTCTTTCGAGAGAGTGAAAATAAAACTAAACATGAAACTGAATGCGTCGCTCTCGGAACTACCTATTTTTAATTGTCATTACAATTTGACTAGTTATTTTAATACGATTTTTTCGTATCATTTATGTTTAATAAAATAGTATTAGTCTTCTTCTATCATAATATCATATATAAATTTAATTTTATTTTGTAAATAAATATGATGTAAACGTTCTACCAACAGGTGACACTAGTTTCATCGTGTAAATAGTGTAGCGACAAAAGTAACCTTATAGCAAGAAGTGTGCCACTCCTCTTTCTTATTTTAACCCAAAAATTATAAAATAAATTTTTAACATCGTCTACCTGGTTTCATTAGTTTTCTTGTTTAGCATTGTTATTTTAATACGATTTTTTCGTATCAGTTATGCTTAATAAAAAAGTATTAGTCTTCTGCTATCATAATATCATATTTAAATTTCATTTTATTTTGTAAATAAATATGCTGTAACTTTCTACCTTATAGCAAGAAGTGTGCCACTCCTATTTCTTATTTTATATATATTTTACCTATAAGGTAAGATTATACTTTGAGTGTGATCAGCTGTAACAGGCGTAATTCACCGCCTATCTACCGGAAACTATTTTATAGTATATATCAGACCTTGACGACTTCCGGAAACCAAAAAAAGTTTTTTTTGTTTTTAGTTTTTGTTTTTTTTTCAGTTTTTTTACATGGGTTAGGTTGGGTTGGGTTAGGTTAGGTTAGGTTAGGTCCCACCAATGAAATAATGTAAAAAAAAAAAAAAAAAAAAAAAAAAAAATGTAAAAAACCTTCCAAATAATTATTTTTTATTATTTTTTTTTTTTTGGTTTCCGGAAGTCGTCAAGGTCTGACATATACTATAAAAATAGTTTCCGGTAGATAGGAGGTGAATTACGCCTCTTACGGCTGATCCCACTCAAAGTATAATCATACCTATTATAAAATCAATTTTTAACATCGACTACCTGGTTTCATTAGTTTTCTTAATTACAATTAGACTTGGGACGAGGAGAGGTATAATTTTGGTTTCCCAACTTGTTCTATATTTTTTTCCTCTGCATTTATATATATAGAGGAAAATGCTGTTATGGGTACCTACAAGTTATACCATAATGCATGGTGGCGGCCTACCAAATGGGAGTGTAGCCACACCGAATTATTCCGAGAATATTTTAATCATTTACCCATTTTGTCAATGGGTTCTGACAATGTGGTCATAAAGTTTTACTTTAACAAGCCGTTTGATGTGAGCTTTCCTCTGGAACCATTTGACGAACAAAAGGCGATTTAGTTTGGTTCACTCATGCCGTAGGTGCTGGGGTATACTGCCAAACTGGAAAGATTGGTTTTTACAAAAGCCTATGGGTTTATTCTAGCGTCTTTCAGGCGAAAATATCTGTAATATGCTTCTGTCTTAAGAAGAATTATCGTGGCAAAGTTATTGATTTTCACCGATAGCTAGGCTGATTTTAAGGCTATAAATAGGTTTGATATTTCCTTTAAAACTGGTTAGTAGTTTTTTGGATCGACTCTCGATCCTAGGTACCCATAATAAGGTTCACCTTTACTGGATACCTGTACATCAAAGCTATGGTGATAATGAGGAGGCCAGGCAAGGGGGGCGGAGGCTAGGTTCATTGGATTAGAATCCACTCTCCGTACTCCAACTGGCATGATGCGGAACCAACTTTGAAAAGTCATGGCTAACCTCCAACTAAGGCTCTGGTTTGAGATGGGTGGTCAAACGCAATTAAGGAGTTTATCCTTGGTCCGTCTAAACAGAGAGCGAGGGACTTTACTTGGCCTAGTATTAGGTTGGTCAGAGAGGTTTTGAGCATCGGCAGAGAGGTTTGAGCATCTTGGAATGTATAAAATCAGAAGAAAATGGAGGAAGTGGGTTACTGTACCTTTGAGCCATACAAGTCGTTTCTTACCCCAGCGTAACAATAGTCATATCACCCTCCACCCCTAGAATTTGAATCTAGCCAATCGGGACAAAGCTTAAAAAAATCCTCTCTCGGAATATTTTTAAGGGAAGGCGCCACCATGTAGCGTGTTGTGGAAACAATCTTTAACCTTTGACCGGCAGGTATAGTTCTGTCGTATGCTCTTTAGGTCTTATGTTGCTTTGTAATCTTCCCTATCAGGGTTCAAAATCTCTGACAAATTCATTTTCAAAGTAGAAATTCATAGTAAGTTTTTATTTAATAATGAAACCGAATAAAATAATAAGATTAATTAATCACTACTTGCCAGCCGATTTACACCTCGACAGAGTCGAAGATTGGAAGACGCGAAGCGGCGTAGCCCCTTATATGTTACGTCACTCGCGTGTTAATGCGCGATAAAATTCCAGTCTGTCTCTACCCCCAGGGGTAACAAATGGCGCGAAAAAACGAAACGGGACGCCTCGCGATTAAGGCCAAGCAATCCACTTCCTCTATTTTCTTCTGATAAAATGGAAACCCACATGGTTTCTGATATCTCGGTGAAGCATATTCTTGGTTCCATCACAGAAATCGGACTTTTTAAGTCATGAACTGTCTGGGGCTATATAATGGACTTCTAATCGACGTGCGCGGCCCGATATATCCGGCCATCCCTCTCTTAATAATAATAAAAATAAGCTGTCTCAGACAAGGCACCCCTACCGGTCCGCGGGTCCTGTTCAGGGCCCGGGTTACTTTTGCCCGGCTTACCCCTAATGCCAGTCATTCTCAATAAAAACAATTTTCCTACAATTAAAGTATTGTTTTCCACTTTTAAAATAAGAATGGTATATTCTCGGTCGCTGCGATTGTGTTGTTCGGGATTATAAGTACGAATGGATATAGTTTTTGTATAACATGGACGAGAAATTCGAAAAGTGAATAAACTGACTATTTCGGTAATGACACTCAGAAGTTATGGAAAATATTAATGAGGAAATTTTCCAATCTCGAATATTGAGAAGAAACCAAATGTTTTATTAACGTTTCATAGCCGTTTTAAGTCAATCTTTTTTATAACTCGTAAAGCGATTGAGAGAGACGCGGCTTTCGAAGCTCGTGCGAATCTCCCCATTATCCACCCTAGATAAAGGATTAAGTGTGGGCACTACCTTCTGTGGTTAAGCCTATCCGTAGGAAAAAAGGGGAGAGGCGGAACCGATTTAAAAACTATCGTTAGTTGTAAAGGCGGGAATATCAAATGTAGGCGGAGAAAAATTTTGTGTACATAAATTGGGATTTAATTTTAGTGTTAAATAATTAAAAATGACTTAAATGTTTATATTTTAAACGATTTCTCGATTTCTAAATCAAATCAAATTTAAATCAAAATCTTATATCACCTAGGTGTCGCTAATTGTTCTACGATCTTACTTCGATAGCGCCTTATCTAATTTGCTCTTGGCTATTCATTACGTTATCCCCGATAGAATTCTCAGGAAGGTGCTAATTATCTCAGACAAATAGAAAATTAAAAAATGACCAAAAAACTTTGTTGACAAAATATATTCCCCAACTATTCAAATACCTTAATAATAAAAGCTTCCTTTGCTTAACACGCAATGGTTTTGAGCATGGATTAACTACTATTTCCCTAAGGATAGGCATAATGCAGGAAACGTTATTTAGACCGAACGTAATCTACCGACCACAACTGGTAAACTTATGATTTTCGCGAGGTGCGATCGAACGCTACCTTCGTCTAAAATTCCTTGAATTTCCCAGGCTCGTCTTTGAGCCGAATTTTTGCCTCGGCTTTTCTCATTTTGAAAACTTCTGTCGAACTTCAGACATTTTCATTTACTTTTTGATTTTAGCGTTAGTTGATCCATGTTTTGAGAATGCCCTATTGTCTTACGTTCGTAGAAGAATGAAGCGAAGTCCCAGAGAATTGTCGAAAACCCGGTGGTACTCGGGAACCAGCAACGGAGACCTCTCGTTGAGAAGTAAACCGTGGCGGCGGAAAGAAACATCAGCAGTAAGAAACACAACGCGGACTGCGGGGTGGATATCAGAAACGAAAAAAGCTGTTAAAGAATCTCTCGGCACGAACTAAGTTACCTAATTTCTCTTATATATTTGAACCGGAGAAAACAAAAACCCTAGAGACGCTTGCAAAATTGAAATCTCAATTCCGGCAAATAATTATATATTTAATTCCCTTCCATCACTCGACTTCAACTTCTATTAGAGAACATGACGCCAGTCGCAGTTCGGAATCGAGATAAAGCTCCCAACTATAATTGGAAAAAACGTAGCCTGCTTAGGTCTAAATCTTAAATCGGTTTACCTGAATGTCAATATCAACGACTGAACCGGAATTTTTCCAAATCAGCGGGGGATCATAAGTGAAATAATACGTCGGTTGCCACTCGTGAATCGGAGCCAATAGGGTAAATATTAAACCCATTTTTCGATATTCATCCAATGGATATTCATCGAATGGATATTTTTCGATGGATTCAAAGTTAACAGGAGTCAATTCATAGCCGCCCACCTTCTAAAAAATGTAATTTTGCAATAACTATTGAGCGTTATTGTTTTCTCTCTTCAAGAGGTATAGTCGACCGCGGAAATGCTGTATAAAGATATAGGTATAGGGTCAATCTATTCGAAGACTCATGTTACCATGTCCGATCTTAATGCAATTCCACGTACGTTAAGAAGACCACTAACAGTAAGGAGACCTCCTCAAAAATAAACTACTTAATATTTACAGATATGTGGTTTGGATGTCATCTCTGATAGTATTTGCGCTCTTGTAGCCCAAAATCTGCTCATCAATATCAATAATCAACGGAGAACAAAGTTGGAGGACTTCTTCCATAACGTAAAGGTATGTAGGTAGTATAGCGCTTTCCTATATTTGCGATTCTCAAAACAGCGTTACCAAAAAAGCGTTCTTGCAAAACAGCTTTATCATGAGAGCGGATATCCAAATTAGCGATTACCGTAACAGCAGTTATTCAAAATAACTGTATCATGTCAGCGAATCCGCATATTTAAAATTAAAGAGTTTCCGTCTTGCTCTTTGGTGATTTTAATCAACGTGATTATTTCGCTTTTCAGCCACCAAGTGAAGCAAATAATCCTTATGTCTCGTTGATTGGAAACCCTGTATGGGAGGAGTTCCAGTTTTCAGAACTCGACGTCGGTAAAATGACACAAAAGAATGTAGACCTTTTCGCTGGTTTAGAAATAAATGCGAACAGGAACCCTCCAAAAGATGCTATTCATCTTTTCGCCACTAATGTTGAGGTGGACCGCTTTAATTCGGATAAACTTGCTAAGATAGAAACTGAAAAGATTTGTACAGTATCAATTGAGTTTGTAAACGGAGACTTGAGTAACAAAGTCAAGATTGATATTTTAGCATAAGTTCAAAAGTTAGCAACTTCCGATACTTATGGTCTTCCCAGAGAATTGAAACTGGCGTGTGGCATTAGATATATGATGACTAATAATGTGGACACAGCAGACGAACTAAAGAATGGGGCGACTGGTTGGTTACGTAAAATAGAATAAGGTACTAATAGAAACGGATGTCAATTTCCATCAAGAGTTTGGGTCGAGTTTGATGACCAAAATGTTGGGAAAAAATTAAGGCAAAGAAGTTACGGGTTGTATAGGCTAAATAATAATATGTCTTGGACGCCCGTTGAAAAGATAACCAAAACATTCGCAAGAAAATGAAGGCAGAGCAATATTACTGTGTCCAGGAAACAATTTCCCTTGGTAATTTCCGAAGCAATTACTATACATAAAAGTCAGGGAGCTACGTATTCCTCGGTGGTGGTTCGTTTTAAATCGTCAAAGAAACTAAAAAAGCCTCCTTGTATGTCGCATGCAACAGAGCGAGGTCAGCTTCCGGTTTGTATATTGATGGCAAATTTGAAATTCCAAGTTCCAAATTCCCTTAAAAATATCGTCGTAGATTTGGAACTCAAAAGATTGCGAGATACAAAAAGCATTGATCTGCCATTCTTAAAAAAACCAGTGTCCATATTTGCTTAGAATGTCCAGTCTTTAAATTTAGAAGATGTTTTTAATAATTTAATGAAATATAATGGACAAATTCGAAATTGAATATGTACTTCCCGGGGCACAAAGCCATTGAGGTACCATCTGTACGCGCCGATCTGCTAAGAGATGGCGCTTTCGTAGTTCCAGGGCTCCCAGCCATTTCAAAAAAAGAAATATAGGAATATTAGGGTCAATGTCTCAAAATTATAGAAGCTTTTAGGATCAAAAATGTAGAATAATAGGATTTTATAGGATCAAATTTTTGAATTGATATGCTTTCCGATCAGAAATTAACTAAAAGTAACACTTTCATTGAAAATGTATAACTTAATTTTGGTTGGGTCTATTTAAAGATGGAAGAGCTCATTTTGTAGATAAAGAATGGGGCTATTTGTGGAACGCTACTTCGACACACTAGGAAAAGACCTGGAGAAGGACAAACCTAATTACCGAACCGTGATAATTAGCCTAATTAATCAGACCGTTTTCAAGGGAATGTTTCCTTTTACGGTCCGGGAAATAAGCTTTTACGAGCTTCGGAAAAATCGCGGGCTTAAGCGCTCGATTTCGTCGTAAAATTGGAGTTTCCCGCAACAAAATAAACTTCTTAAACCCAGAAATTGGCCACAAACTCTTCGCGAAAACGTAATTTTAAAATATGTCTAAACATTTCTAATTCTGAAAATATATGAAAAACTCCCCAAAATTTCCAAAAGGAACAACGTCCGCGCCTCGAATCGAGAAAGGAGTGTCACCAATGGATTCCTTGGCCGAAATTACCCGTGGACAGTCGGAATTAGCGCGCTCGAGCCAGTATTTGCGAAGTTATCGACGATTTAATTCGAAATGAGGATTACTTTACGGGTTCTATGCCAAAGAAATGCAAAAACTTTAAATCGTACATAACTTCGCAAATACTGGCTCGATCGCGCTAATTCCACCTTTCCCCTGTAAAATTTTGCCAAAGAATCCATTGGTGACACTCGTTTCTCGACACTCAGTTCGACATTTATAAAGCGCTGTACCGTTTACACACACCAGCGCTATGATCCGCCGTCTTATCATCACCTCTTATTTTTAAGAGGGGGTCACTGGACAAATGTCCGATAAAAAAAAAAGGTACTTTTCAATACAGGAAATGTAGCTTTGTCGGGTAATTTTGTTAAATGTCCGATATCTTTTGAATTTTTAAGTGGGGTTACTGGACATTTGTCCAATAAGAAAAATTTCTTATTTCCGTCCCTGATGATCCGCCGTCTTATCATCACAGCGTCCAGGAACGAGAAGGTCGAGACCGGCAAAACCACATCCATGGAAAGTGGTCAGCAAAGTACAAAGCGAACCAACCAAACCCATATTGAGCTTGACTGTCGTCCTCGACTCGGTGAGGCTTTGGTGACATAAGACCTAGGGAGCCGACAGCGGAGAGCTCCTTCGACACTAATGCACCATCCACCACAGTAATCTAGCCAATCAAAACCTGAACCCGAGATGCGACCACAAAAATGTACTGCTACGCTTAGGGTCTTTCACCCCCAGGAGAATGTTACCTCCCCGTGGTGGCTACTCTGTCCTACAGTCCCGATCACACCTCAACTCGTTCCTCGTTCTCGATTGGAGGCGCGCGAGTGGTTCCTTTCGCAAATTTGTGATTTTTTTAATTATTTTTTTTTTCATTATATAAGATAGTTAAGATTTAAAAACAGGGGGTGTTCAGAATTGGAATTGCGGCGTTCAGAATTAGCATCGTTCGTTCAGAATTAGATGCTGCTACTGCCATCTTTAAAACCGCGTCTACGTCATGTAATGATGCAAACTAGCGCAACGCACTCGATTTTAGATATTTAACTTCGTCGCTAAAAGTTCCTTAGCAATCGAGATATCAGATTTCTTAGAAAACGTTCACAGTTAGCCGACTTTACCCTACATATCGAATATTTAAGAGGCCTTAAAACTTAGTTTTGAATTGGAGATTTTGAAGTAAAATATTCCCAGCTCATTGGCAGACGTCGCGACCTTAGACAGAGTATATATATTTATAGATTGGAGTTCAAACTACCAGTTCGATCACAACAATAAACCGAAGCAACCAGAAAGTTTTTTTTTCTCCCTGACAACTTTATGAATTTGTTTATGGTTTGTGAATTTAATTTGACAGAAACCTAACTTGGTGAAAATATAGGAATTATGGGATCAATTTTTAAAAATAGGATATTATGGGATCATTTTCAAATTATAGGATATTATAGGAATTTGACATTTGTTTATTAATGGATTATGATTATGAATATATAACAAAATGAAAATGTTTTTAGACAAACATCTATATTAATTTATTATACATTCCTTAAAACCTTTTTATAAATTTTTTGGCGATTTAAAACTTAATAACGTTATCCTTATAAAGTATAAAAATCTTGTCTCAATTTAATTTCTACTCCTTTGCTTACCCCAGGACTCTTAATTTTTAAAGTCCAATCGGGGATTCAAACTAGCATAGGACTGTCAATCCACCTCTATGAGGGTTGTTGACAATTGTCAACAAGGAGTGATAGAGCTGGTCATGGAGCCACTGCCTTAAATAAGAGCAACGGTCCAGAGGGCGTACGAGAGCATAACCAGTTGTACGTCATCTAATTAATAAATAGATAGAAAGACAACCGCAATGAGAAACCGTTTTCATGAGAAAGCGCTAATAGGAGAAACCGTTGCTGATAAGAGAAAGACAATTTCCGCTGTTATTTTAACCATCGCTGTTATGAGCGAGTTTATTTTGATAATCGCAGCTCCGCGACACCGCTGTTTTGACACACGCTGAACTGGGAAACGCTGTTTTACAAACCGCTGACCTACCTACAAACCAATACAAAGGATAGGATGACGTTAATTAGAGAAGCATATACGCGGAGAAGTTCAGTGACATAGGGTATCATCGGGACATGTATCCAGTGTTGGAAAAAAACCCGAAAATACTTTTCAGGTGGCCATTTCTGACTTCAACGGGCCACCTTAGTTCGTCAATTACGTCGCCGTGAATGATATACTTCGTCAGTGCCAACTTGCTTTTCACATTTAGACATAAATGACGGAGTTGGAGTCACGTAAAATTCGGTCAGCCATAACAATACCATTTTCGCCTTTAGGTTGTGTCTAGTTTTGACGGCATGATTAATGAGAATGCACGCGTCGTTGTTGCGACCATTGGCACCTTATGGACAAATAATTTCGATAATATAGGTGGTATTGGTAACTAGTAGCATCGGCTCAAAGATAAGCGGGCCTTCGGGTACGCAAAATGAGCTTTGTAAGAGTGTATAGTCACTGGATTGACCAACTCGGAAGTACCATCAACAATGGTGATATTGTCAGTGGTAGATCGCCAACTTCGAATATATTAAAACACTAATGACATCTATTGGGTCCTATTGTACATAATACGTAGGTCCTATAATTTTATTTTTCTTTAATTCAGGAAGTACGCCTCAAGATGTCATTAAATCTTCTATTGTTTATAAGACGTTTTATCTCTTTCTCCTACTTGAATGTCTAAATAATAGTAAATACTAACAGGTTATGGGCTAAGCACGCCTTGGACTGCGCGTAATAAGAAGAAATACGCTCTACACCAAGTGTATTTGAAGAAAAGCACTTTATTATTTTGGACGAAGCCGAGGTTTAAACTCGTACTGAAACATTCTGACAAAATTAAGAGATAAGAAATTCTCAAAGAAGAAACCGAGTCTACACACAAACCTTAACAAGACTGACAAGATAAAGAGATAAGTAATTTTGGATATAATGAACAAAGAAAATATACTGCTATTAAAGATCAAGCAATAAAATTAGAAAACATATTGCTATTGAAAAGGAAGCAATAATCATATAAAATAATTTGCTATTGACGAAACACAACAATAATATCTAGCTATAAAATGGGAGATGAATATAGAATAGAAAAGTTGAATTCTAACAATTATCGGCACTGGTCAATGAGAGCCCAAGGTCTTTTAGAAGCAAAGGGATGCTGGACAGCCGTTGATCCTGGTTTTAATGAGGAAGGAATAACAGCAACGCAGAAAGCACTAGACCATAAAGCCAAATCGATATTTTACATGATCATAAATGATGAAAGTTTAGATGACATTACAGACTGTGACCGCGCTCCAGAAATATGGCAAACGCTGCGAGATATCCATACTAGCTTTGACACATGGCACGGTTTGTTATTACTAAAGGATTTCGTACTTACCGAGAAGAAGTCAAACGAGTCAGTAGGAGACTATCTAACGAGACGAAATGCCCTTTATCACAAAGTTAAAAACGCGGGATTTGCTTTTGATGAGACAGCGTTGGCTGGCTTTGCTGTACTAGGACTACCTAAAGAGTACGACGAATTTTTGTCACGAAGTCTCCGCATTGATGACGATGATTTGACAATGAAGAAACTAAAATCAAAATTACTCGAGGAAGAAAGAAGATTAGGTTTTACAACGGTGGGACAAGATGACAAGCATGTTGAAAGTACAAGTAGCAAAGCTCTTGCTACCCAGAGCAATTATAGAGAAAGTGGAAGAGGTCGTGGTGGTAATAGAGGAATATCTTCTCGTCAATACTCAAACAAAATGGAAGCGTCAGGCGGAAGTAGAAAAGTTTTTCGCCCCAAGGTATCACCAAAAGAAGAGAATCGAGATTTTTCAAATAGACGATGCTACAAATGTCTTGAATTCGGACATATATCTCAGGACTGCCCTTATCAAGATCCAGATGAAGAAAAGGAGAAACCAACAACTACGCCTAAAACTACAGTATCGAAGAAACATTTAGCCGCGAGCGCTCTATATGTTACAAACAAAGATAACAATGCAAGACTACAGCACATGGCTTTGAAGGCTACTAGAAAGAAAAATCAACATGATAATATTACAAGTGTCTGGGTGATGGACAGTGGGGCCACCGACCACATGACTTCATTTAGAGAGAAATTTGTCACTTTTCACGACGAAACAACTGACGTAATGGTTGCAGGAGGTGGATATTTGAAAGCTACGGGTCGAGGAAATGTCCGTGTAGTTTTAAATGAGGAATGTGGTGGATGGAAATTAACCCTGAAAAACGCACTTTATGTACCTGAGCTTGGTGGAAATTTGCTATCAGTCACTCAAATTACAGAGAAGGGACTTAACGTAGTGATCAATAATGAACACGCTGAAATAGGGCTGGGAAACGAAGTTATCGCTACAGGGATGAAAGAAGGCGGGTTATATTTTTTCCATGAAGATTTGCCTAGGTCCATGGAGTCCATAGCAAATCCCTCTGCTTACGAAACTAAGTCTCAGACCCATAAAGTACTATTCACTACCGAAGAATTATGGCACAGAAGACTAGGTCATTTACACGATGCCGCAGTTCGTACATTGTTACACCAGAACACGATTTCCATCGACAAACCTAAAGATAAAGTTCCTACCAAATGCGAAGTTTGTATGACAGGAAAGCTTAAAACAAAAGTTTCCAAAGAAAAGTCTTTCGCGCGCGACTGAGGTGTTATGTTTAGTCCATTCTGATGTAGTTGGACCCCTTAAGCCTTTATCGAAGGGAGGCAAAAGATATTTGGTGACATTTATAGATGATTTCTCTCGTTTTACTGAAGTACATATGATGACATACAAGAGCGAAGTGATCAACAAGTTTAATGATTATCGACGAAGAGTAGAGACCTACCATGGAAAGAAAATAGTTGCTTTAAGAAGCGATAATGGTGGAGAGTATGTTGGAAACGATTTCAAGGCACTCCTGGGCGAATTGGGCATTGAGAGGCAGCTAACTATCCCGGGAACTCCTCAACAGAATGGCGTTGCGGAAAGATACAATCAAACATTAATAGATACTGCCCGGTGTACGCTTTTGGAATCAGGAATGCCCACTTCCTTTTGGGCAGATGCCATCAATACTGCCGCCTACATAAGAAATCGCTGTCCCACGGTAGCAAATGCAAATGTCACACCATTAGAACTTTGGCAGAATAAAGGGATTACTTTATCTCACTTGCGCGTCTGGGGTTGCCAAGCATGGGCAGCAAATAAGCATCGCGACAACAAAATCTCACCGAAAGGTCGTTCATGCATTTTTATCGGATATGACGGGTGCGCCAAAGCTTATCGTTTATGGGATTGGAAGACAGACACCGTTTTTATAAGAAGGGATGTGACGTTTGAAGAGCACATTTTTCCATATAAAATTCACCTAGACGCCACACAGTCTCTTGATATCTCCCTTACCTATACTTTGTGGTGCGCTTCCACCACTGATACTACACCTGTCGAGGACGTAGATGGCTTCGCCCCTGAAGACGTCATAGACGAGGACGGGCGTAGGGCAGACAATGACGATGATGCTCGCGCAGACAATGACGATGATGCTCGCGCAGACAATGACGATGATGCTCGCGCAGACAATGACGATGATGCTCGCGCAGACAATGACGATGATGCTCGCGCAGACAATGACGATGATGCTCGCGCAGACAATGACGATGATGCTCGCGCAGACAATGACGATGATGCTCGCGCAGACAATGACGATGATGCTCGCGCAGACAATGACGATGATGCTCGCGCAGACAATGACGATGATGCTCGCGCAGACAATGACGATGATGCTCGCGCAGACAATGACGATGATGCTCGCGCAGACAATGACGATGATGCTCGCGCAGACAATGACGATGATGCTCGCGCAGACAATGACGATGATGCTCGCGCAGACAATGACGATGATGCTCGCGCAGACAATGACGATGATGCTCGCGCAGACAATGACGATGATGCTCGCGCAGACAATGACGATGATGCTCGCGCAGACAATGACGATGATGCTCGCGCAGACAATGACGATGATGCTCGCGCAGACAATGACGATGATGCTCGCGCAGACAATGACGATGATGCTCGCGCAGACAATGACGATGATGCTCGCGCAGACAATGACGATGATGCTCGCGCAGACAATGACGATGATGCTCGCGCAGACAATGACGATGATGCTCGCGCAGACAATGACGATGATGCTCGCGCAGACAATGACGATGATGCTCGCGCAGACAATGACGATGATGCTCGCGCAGACAATGACGATGATGCTCGCGCAGACAATGACGATGATGCTCGCGCAGACAATGACGATGATGCTCGCGCAGACAATGACGATGATGCTCGCGCAGACAATGACGATGATGCTCGCGCAGACAATGACGATGATGCTCGCGCAGACAATGACGATGATGCTCGCGCAGACAATGACGATGATGCTCGCGCAGACAATGACGATGATGCTCGCGCAGACAATGACGATGATGCTCGCGCAGACAATGACGATGATGCTCGCGCAGACAATGACGATGATGCTCGCGCAGACAATGACGATGATGCTCGCGCAGACAATGACGATGATGCTCGCGCAGACAATGACGATGATGCTCGCGCAGACAATGACGATGATGCTCGCGCAGACAATGACGATGATGCTCGCGCAGACAATGACGATGATGCTCGCGCAGACAATGACGATGATGCTCGCGCAGACAATGACGATGATGCTCGCGCAGACAATGACGATGATGCTCGCGCAGACAATGACGATGATGCTCGCGCAGACAATGACGATGATGCTCGCGCAGACAATGACGATGATGCTCGCGCAGACAATGACGATGATGCTCGCGCAGACAATGACGATGATGCTCGCGCAGACAATGACGATGATGCTCGCGCAGACAATGACGATGATGCTCGCGCAGACAATGACGATGATGCTCGCGCAGACAATGACGATGATGCTCGCGCAGACAATGACGATGATGCTCTCGCAGACAATGACGATGATGCTCGCGCAGACAATGACGATAATGCTCGCGCAGACAATGACGATGATGCTCGCGCAGACAATGACGATGATGCTCGCGCAGACAATGACGATGATGCTCGCGCAGACAATGACGATGATGCTCGCGCAGACAATGCCGATGAGGCTCGCGCAGACAATGAAAATGATTCCGACGTACAAGATCAAGAGAACGCAAATCAAGTAGATATACAAAGGACTCGAGCAGGAAGACAAGTGCGACGCCCAAGATGGATGGCTGACTATGAAACGGATAACGATCATCAAAGTAATTGCGCAACCACAGAAGCCCATAAGAAGCTAGACCCACGAACGACAAGTGAAGCGATGACGTCGTCAGATTCGAAACAATGGAAAGAAGCTATGATTGATGAGAGCCGTAATCTTTTACGAAATGAAACCTTCGAATTCACAATACGACCAAAACATTGTAAAACAATTAGAGGAAAATGGGTTTATAGAACCAAGTACGACGAATCAGGCAATTTAGCACGTTATCGGGCGAGGCTGGTAGCGTTGGGGAATACCCAAACACCGGGTCTCGATTATGATCAAACATACGCACCAGTGGTACAGATGAAAACTACTCGTATTTCATCAATGAGAGTGAAGAAAAATGAAGATGGCTATTCGTTGGATCAAATTCTTTATACGAAGGAACTTCTAAAAGAAATAGGGATGCTAAATATAAAGAGCGTAGCAACACCCCTTCAGTAGCGGCGCCAAGAGTTTTTTACGGGTATGCTAAAAGGGGGCTTGGAGGCCCAGTAGTGAATCAGGGGGGGGGGGAGGAATTGAAAAATTCAATTTTAAACACATTTTTTTGGAAAGAGAAGTTACTACCAAATAAGAAGTATCGTATATTTTGTTGCCACGATTATATCATCACAAATTTTTCCGCAATTACTATCAGGAGGTTTAGTACCATAGCCGCCTAAATTTAGGCGGCTATGTTAGTACGTTACGTCCTCTTATTTTTTATATTTTTCCCACTATTATAACTTTGCCATTGTGTCTACATTTTATCAGAGTTTTTCTGACAATTAGATTTCTACCATTATTCATTGAAATTTCGTCCCACAATTATGATTGAAAGTTATTTTTCCCCCTCTTCAAGATTCATTAATTAAAATAATATAGCCAAGGAAACTTAATTAGTACGGTCAATGCGTATTCTTAGACAAATAAGCAATTTTTAAAATTTACGAAGTTTTATGAAGTGTTATAAAACGCTATTTTCTAATCGCTTCACTATTTTTCCCCTCGGGTACTCCCACCTTTTACTTCCCGAAGGATGGTTGAATATGGTACCTCTTACATGTAGTAATTGATACAGTAACCCTTAAATAAACAAAATACAGTAGCAATTAAACGTTCACTTACTGCTACATCGGAGACGGGTGGGAGGGGGTGATGAAGTTTCGATGAAGCAAAGAGTAAAGGCGAAGAATTAAAGCTCCACTGGCCGAGGCTTAGGGGAAACTCCGAATTCGCAAAACGTTTTTATACCACATACACGACTTCAAATCCACTTATAGGGCTGGGCTTCTCACGTGTGGTGGTTGAATTTCTTAAATCGGTTTACCACAATCTTTCTAGAAGTCCATCCAATGACCAATGTGTTTACTTGACGTATCTCATTCGGGCAATAATTTTTACTCGCTGATTTTTAGCCTGTGCCCATTCTTATTTTCTATTCGCGCACAACTGGTCTTCCCAATAAAAAGTTGCAATTTTTAATTCCGAAAAAACTCCGTTACACCGTCATTTAGCTATCATGGTTCCGGTTGAGGTTTAAGGAACTTGACTCGAGTTACGGGTTGAAAATTATAGCGCGCTTTCGTATACGTCAACGTCAGAGTGAAAAATAACCGATTAAAAAATTGATAATTTCAACTTGGAGTTTTTCGAAAACGAGTAAAGAAAAATGATCGAACTTGTACCGTAAAATCACAAAAAGGGGTAAAAATTTCACTACGTTAACTAAACCTAGTTGTGTGTGTTCCATGGAGTCGTGGACAATGAAGACTGTGTCTGTAGTCTGCTACAGGTCACATGGGTGACCTGGGCAGAGAACAGGACTGGAAATAAATTAGAAAAGAGCCTACTGGCGACGAACTGAGATATTACATAAACTTTAAGAGTTTCGAATGACGAATTATTTATTTACAATGACATTGCGTGTCCTGATGACGAATAATTATTCATCGGGGGTTTTAGGGACGAATTAAATTTATACCTTGGGATTTATCTAAGCATATTCTTTAAATTAAAATTAATTAAAAAATATGTAATTTAAAATAACCTTTTTTGGTAATATAGCTCTGTTAAATTCAGTAGAACCTTTTTATACGTGTATAGATCATATACGCTTGACGATATTTTTCGGCCAGGGCCCTTCGAGTGGATTTAGGGGCCTCCGTGAAATTTACACGTAGGCTATAGCCTACTCAGCCTACCCCGTGGAGCCGCCACTGCACCCCTTTGCCTAGGGACAAAGTACAAAACTTGTGAAGATAGCCAAGAATTAGATGAAGAAATGACATCGCAATATAGACATATTATTGGAAGTCTATTATATTTGGCAACACACACAAGACCAGATTTGGCATTTGCCACCACGTATATGAGCCAATTTAGCCAAAGGCCATCCAACGAACACTGGAAGGGAATAAAACACATTCTCCGATATTTGAATGGCACCAAGAACCGCGTTTTGCGATTTACAAGAAACGGAACCCAACCGGAAATCTTTACTGATGGAGATTAGGGTTCTGATAACGATCGATCGCAAATCATTTAGCGGATACGCAATAATATTAGGAGGAGCTATTGTTAGCTGGACCAGTCGTAAACAAAGGTGCACGGCTCTGAGCACGGTTGAAGCAGAATTCGTCGCGTTTAACGAGGCTACCAAAGAAACTTGTTGGCTACAACATTTGCTAGAAGAAATTGGATACACGCAACTTATATCCATACCAACAACAATAAACATTGACAATCAAGGAGCCATGAAGTTGGCAGAAAATCCCGCAACATCCGACAGATCAAAACATATTTATCTCAGACTGTTTCACGTTCAAGATTTAATAGAAGAAAATAAGTGTAAAGACAGACTAATCTCACGGATATATTTACAAAGATCATACCAAGCCCTAAAATGAATCTACACTTCAAGAAACTAGGGATCGTTGATCCAGGAGGGGTGTCAGTGGTAGATCGCTAACTTCGAATATATTAAAACACTAATGACCACTATTGGGTCCTATTGTACATAATACGTAGGTCCTATAATTTTATTTTTCTTTAATACAGGAAGTACGCCTCAAGATGTAAACGCGAACTCACGCGTCATTAAATCTTTTATTGTTTATAAGACGTTTTATCTCTTTCTTCTACTTGAATGTCTAAATAATAGTAAATACTAACAGATAAGACCCCTTAATAAAATGTAACGCGACATATAGGCTAATTCCATACAACTTTAGAGCAATCATCAGTTTTTGTAGCAACTATCAGGCTACCAAGCTGAACCATATTTTCAACCTTTTTTAATTTAAGTTTAAAATGATGGGTCGAAAAGTTGCTAAGAAATCAGCTCTCTCAATAAATCATTTGAACTATCGAAAAATGAAGAGTCGAAAAATGGAGTCGAAAAATGAAGTTTTTATTGGTGTAGCTATTCTACGAGCTTGACCATCTTGATGTATTCTTAGGC
This sequence comes from Odiellus spinosus, assembly GCA_963920705.1. Taxonomy (NCBI): domain Eukaryota; kingdom Metazoa; phylum Arthropoda; class Arachnida; order Opiliones; family Phalangiidae; genus Odiellus; species Odiellus spinosus. Next base: position 9,595,009 of record OY987232.1, on the reverse strand, counting down.
CAATAACACCATGGGTCAAGATGACTCGTTAAGTTTAACAAATCATGTAGTATACTCTATGGGTCTGTTTGACGTTGATGAACAGGAAGTACTTAAAATTGTCCAATCTCTCTCCACTCACTCAGCTCCAGGGTCGGATGGAGTAGCCCCAAAAATTATTAAATCTACAGTCCTCTCTCTACTAAAACCGTTGGTATTTCTCATAAATTTATCCTTTCGAGCTGGGAAATATCCGCATTCTTTAAAAAATGTCATTATAATCCCGATTCATAAAAAAGGAATACTGGAAGATCCAAATAACCATCGCCCAATCTCGCTTCTAAGTGTGTTTGCAAAGATTTTTGATAAAAGTTTTTTTTCAAGAATTAGTGGCTTCTGTAGAAAGTTTAATCTTATATCGAGTAAGCAATATGGGTTCCGTGAAAATACGGGAGTGGACTTCGCTGTCGCAAGGGTTTATAACAAAATACTTAACCATTTCGAGGAAGGCCACTACGTGATCGCGGTATTCCTCGACCTTAAGAAGGCTTTTGATTTCGTTCCACTTAAAAGATTAATTAGGAAACTATCTAGAATGGGCATTAGGGGTAACAGTCTAGCCTGGTTACAATCATATCTTGAGAACAGAACTTCACAAACTAGATTAGATTCTAGACTCTCGAAAAAAATGGGTGTGCCACAGGGATCTATTCTTTCTCCACTGCTGTTCAGTTTATATTTCAATGACATTACAACCGAAGACATTGACGACCTTCTGACCCTTTACGCCGATGACACAGTACATATAGATGGGGATAGAAACTTAGATGAATTATACCAAAGAACTAACCTAAAGCTTGATAAAATTAATAATTGGCTTAAAAATAATTATTTAGAACTGAACAAGGGGAAAACAGAATATATGATAATTACCACACGTAATAAACCGCTACACCATAACCGGGCACTCGTTATCGAGAATACACAGTTAAGGAAAGTCACAGAGTACAAATATCTGGGTCTTTGGATAGATGGCTCTATGACATGGAATAAGCATGTGGACTACGTAGCGAAAAAGATAGCTTATAATATTCATATTATCTGAAGAAACCGCGAAATTTTTAGTGGAAAGATTCTGCTTCATTTGTATTACTCACATTTGGCATATTTAATTTTTATAAGGGGTAATACGTCACAGCGAAACCGCATGCGATTATTAATACTACAGAAGCGTGTTGTACGAATTATCTGTTGCAGAGGCTATGCATGTCCCTCGGCCCCCTTATTTAAAGAACTAAATTTTCTTAGAATGGATCAATTGCACAAATTTAATAGCCTGGTTTTTATATATAAATCACTAAATAATCCTATCCATAATGAATTCAAATTAGCGGTGCATTCAAAACATGACACTAGAACCAAACATATCTTACAACCAGGTAAATCTCGACTAACTTCTAGGCTGACTTCGGTCTTTCATCAAGCGGTCAATTTGTATAACTCTATTAATTTAACAAATATCAACACTCTAAATTGCTTTAAAAAAATGACACGCAATTATGGATTGAATTTCTCGTCTCTAACTTAAATTACTTTTTATAATTTACAGTATATAATTAATTGTTTATAATTAATTTTTATTAATTTTTTGTTAATATTGTTTATTTATTTATTTACTTACTCATTATTTATTATTTTTTTCTGTGCGCGGGGGCTCAAAGTCAAGCTTGACTTCGTCCTTTCTAAAAAATTATGTAGTAACCCTGTTGGTTAATAAACTAAGTATTATTATTATTGTTTGCATATTTTATCTCGTCTTCCGTGCCAATCCCATTTCAGTTACAAAACGTAACCCTCTCAGATTAGTCATTTGCCTTTTATACATAACTGTTCCAAGTTTCAGCGGAGTTTGTGCGGGGGATGATAGTGTACTTCGACTTTGAATCCGACCCGTCTTCCTATCTTTTACATTATGGAAGAAAAACTCCAACGTTTGTGTACTCCATTGATTATTGATATTAACGAACATATTTTGCACTACAAGAGTGTAAATACTCATAGATGACAACCAAACCAGATATTTATAAATATTAAGGTACTATTTTTTTACATTACTTGACCCAGAGGTCTACTTACTGTTGTGGGTCTTCTTTGCAGCAGAAGTAGATGAAACCCTCCTTTGAAGTCTACTACTCTAATGTTCGATATAGCGCTCCTCTCTGTATGGGTAAAATTCCCAATTTTACGAGATCGGAGGGGTCCTACTTCTACGCAAACTTGGAAATTCTCCCTCTCCACAAACGACGACGTTTTTTGACGAACTCCAAGGCTGCTAGAGATATTCGCTCAACGAACTCCCGCTCCGAAAATATCTACCGTTAGGAGGCGTACGAATCGCGCTTTTTGAAACAATCCCGTACTGAGAGGGGTAGACAAGAACAGGGAGTAATAGACTTCAAAGGAGGGTTTCATCTACTTCTGTTTGCAGCTATTAGATGGACAAACCCGAGTTTTTGCCCAAAATATTGATTATATAAGAAACTAGATACTTTTGAAAACATTTGATGAAAAATATTTTTCAAGTTTGATCAAATTTCGTAATATTTTGAGATTTAGGGTAATGTATAGCGTAGATTTTATCTTTGATGGTGCTTTCAAATATTGTGAAGAAGCGTACCAACTCTGAAAAGTAGCAACTTCGATTTTAAAATTTTAACCAAATATAGATGGCCGTATACAAAAGGCTTTAATTTATATCCGATTTGTTTGTAATATTTGAGTGCTAAAGATCATAAAATGTGAAAACTAAATTTGGAAGAAAAACTGTATAATTTTTTATTTGGGCATAAATAATGCATAATTTGGAATTTTCAATTTGATGGTTGCTTGTCTGAATGAAGTAGTAGCTCGCTGTCTTGAACGGGTGCGGATAAAATGATTAAAAGGCAATTTAAATTAGCACTGCAGTGTAGTGCATAGAAAACCTTTTTCAGACGCATTATACCACCCCATACGCGATCTGTCCGAAACTATAACTCCATTCCACTCGTAAATCAACCGATTATGGGCATTTACGAGCTTCGAATATTACTGGTGAGCCGAGTTCGAGTAATCACGCGGGCTGATGGACATCATTACGACAAATATCTAAATAACATTTAATCTATGAAAAATGTGTAGGCACATACCTTAAAAAAACACACTAATATATTGAGTCGATTGTCCATGATTCCCGATTATCGCGAATGAAGCCTTACAGCGTTTAATACTGGTTCCCCCACCCTACACTATCTTTCCGAGTAATTTTCATCACTCTCGGAATGATGAAACGCGGTGACGTCTTTCGCGACTTAACTCCTTAATTATAAATCGGTGATGAGGCTGCCGTTAAAAATCGTAGACAGCACTAATAAGGCGCCCGAATAAAATGCGCATTAGCTCTATTCTTCTGAGCCCTGCCTGAAAAGTATTTAGCTGGTCAATAACGGGGAAAATTCTAGCTCTAGTTTCAAGTTCTAGTATAAACATTGGCTAAAGGAAGAGTGAAAAGGGAACAGTCGCCCGTTGATTATATTCTGGCGGGTAATTAGTTTCGCAGATCAGTTCATTTAATTTACGGAACGCGATGTTTAAGCGGAAAGTTGCGGGCTCAAATACCACCCGAGACCCAAATCTTTTTCACGGGTTAACATAATTGTTGCCCATTAAGATCCATTTAATTTCCGATTCTTTTAGCCCTTAGCTTTATCCTAGATACCCGAAACTCTAGACTCGATCCTTTCCACGATATTACGCCGATTTTGAGAAAGACCTACGACTAACAGTTTCTCTCCTTTTGCTTCCAACTTAACCCCCTTGGTATAAGATTATATTATATCATAGAAAAAAATGCACAAATTTGCCTAGTATCGCACCGAAATGCTTCCAAAAACATTGTCAAAAAATGTTTCCTAATTAGTTACCTACATTTACTGACTGTATTATTATAAGACACTCTATTTCTTTAATAAATATAGTCATTTTGCAATCACGTGGCATTTAAATAAAGCGCTGTAGGAATACCTACTCAGACCACTAATAAATTGATATTAGTATGTTGCCTCGCGATTGCCAAATGACTATATTTATTATAGAAATCAAGGGTCTTATATTAATTCAGCCACTAAATGTAGGTAAGATACTAATTTAGTAAACAATTTATGACAATGTTGAATGGATGCACCACAAGAAATAAAATAACTGACTTGGCTTAACATTATATCTCACAACTTTTTACGCTGGAAGGATTTCGGTACGAGACTTGGCATTTTTTTTTACTTTTTATGTTTTTTCTATGATCTCACTTCTTTTTGTAGGTGTTTCCCCTTATTTCCTCTTTTTATTATACCCGGGGTGACTTTAAAAAATATCTTGTAAACTAGACATAAAAATACCACCACGTGTGGTGGAATAGCTAATTGTAGTATTCAGTCTTCGTTACTAAAAATTCAAACTTCAAGCTTTAACCACAACGAAAATATCGGGTATCCAAAATGTTCTGAATTGCTTTATGAAAAGGATGGTACGGTCGTGTAGACTTGGCGGGGACACTGCCGTCATATCTTCCGATATGAATCTGCGAACGAGATCAAAGCACTCGGCTCGTTTGAATTATTCAGTCGCTTTTCTTTTGAATCTTGCGGAAAACCTAATTGCTCTTTCCATCGCTTTCCATCGAGCATCGAGTTGTGGAACTGAAAATTTTAAAAATATTGCGTCCCCCAATCAAATCAGTGCAAAAAGTGCTCTCAATCGGTTACTGTCTCGAAAAAGACAGAGCGAAAAACGAGTCTCGCCAGGGCTTGATTTTCGCGGCTTGTGGAATTCAAAAATTGATCATTACCGCTACAACTCACTTAGTGGAATATAAAATTCATCATCTTGGTGTGATTTCTCTCGCTCTAGAGCTCAAGCTTATTGCGAATCGCTCATCTATGGAGCGCACATTTCATTTTAAAGTTAGCTGTTGGAATATTTAGAGTGAAAGAGAGCCTTTAAAACCGTTTAAAACAGTAGTGAATGGGTAACTCATTATAAAGGGTCATTTTCCCTACCTATTTTAAAGCGAACAAAACGCTTTCAGTTCGCAGTTTCCCTTAAATTTGAATTGAAATCTCACAATTCATAGCCTAACACGAGCGATTAGCCAATCTTGTTTAAAAATAATTTATCCAAATTTTACCATTTTTGTACCTATTACCACACATTGTAATATAGCTAGATTCTTTAACTTTACTTCCGACGAACCATAAATCGTTCATAATATAATTTGAAAATTTTAAAGTTTTAATTTTTCTCTAGTTCCGATGTTAATTGTCGGTGTTTTACGCGTATACTCGAAGATGTTGTCACGATAGAGCCTATTTTCCGAGACCCGTCATCGTCTGGCCTACAGCGTTCCCAACCGCCGGGATACTGGGAAAAGAGGTTAGGTATAGTTCAGTAGACTGGGAAATAAATCATTCATAAACAATCATTACCCACAGAAGTTGTGAGACCGTTGTCATTACAGCCTTAACTGCTAGTAATATCATCTATAACAAGTCGTTTTTTTGGGTTAATTCAGATCGTCGTTAATCCTATTATGCGAGGTTATTCTCATTTCAATCAGTTTCATTCGAATTGTTCGCTAATTGAGAAGGCTTTGCAATCTTTTAGACTCTTTGATTTGACGGCTAACACTATAGTGATTGCGAAATTCAACGCGATTAAACGTTTAAACCTAAGCGTAGTAAGTTTTATGTTGAGGATGTCGTGGGCGGCTCTAATTTTTCGATTGTAATCCCGTATTAACTTTTCAGCTTACCTTTTCTTTCATTATTTTATTTTTCTCGTAGCTAAATCCAATAAAACAAAACGTTATTACATTTTGCGGCGTTTAAATTGTCTTACATCCCACGAGGGTTATTTTTGAAGTGACGGTGACGCTAAAATTACTCCGTATCACTAACAATTAAATTATTAAATTCGAGAATCCTGGTACGTTTCCAACGGTGATACCATATATAAGAGTGCTATGCTGTATGTTAAGAAAGGAAAACGATTTTCTCAAGTGCACAAGATTTGGTTGTTTATTTAGCTAATTAAGATAAATACAACTTTTTAAACATTTAAGATATTTAAAATAGTGAAAGGACAGAAATACTGAGACCGTTGTCATTACAGCCTTAACTGCTAGTAATATCATCTATAACAAGTCGTTTTTTTGGGTTAATTCAGATCGTCGTTAATCCTATTATGCGAGGTTAAATATCTTAAATGTTTAAAAAGTTATATTTATCTTAATTAGCTAAATAAACAACCAACTCTTGTGCACTTGAGAAAATCGTTTTCCTTTCTTAACATACAGTATATTTTTGCGCAAATCGCTAGAACAAACTCCTAATAAGAGTGCTATATTCATTTGTGGGTAGGTGGCAGCAGCTTTTAAAACTGCGTTACCCGTGTCAGCGTGTGTCGGAGCATGGGATGTATCGGAACAGAGGATTCGTCTATTAATAATCTGACCTAAACTAATATAATCTAATCCGTACTTGCGATAATGCAGATTTGCATAAACGTTCTTTCGGTAACGCTGTTTTGAGAATCGCAAAAAAAAAAGTAAATTACTATTATACCTACGTACCAACGCGGTTCTATGTTGGGTGAGAAAATCGTCAAAAAACGAAAATGTTTTTGATTATTTTTTCAATTATGGAAAAATTTAAATAGAGGTTTCACAAGAAGCTTCGTATCTATAGGAATGGGTTAAGATAGAAGATTAAACGCCGTCACATCTATTGGTATTATTTTTAACTCTGTTCTCGATTTTTGAAAATAGTTCTTGGTACCATACCTAAAAAAATCAAGCTTCATTCAACCAGACTCGGCCCTACGTAATTACCATTAGAATTAATAAGCGACTAAGTTTCTTCAGCAGCGATATTGGTTTCTAGTGTAGATAAAGAGGCAGTGGAGTCAGGTGCTCCGGGTCCAAAAATGGTTTTTGTGGCGAAATCATAAAATTTTTTGAAAATATTTGGGTCACAAAATTCTTCTAATTTGGTTCAATATGGTTCTAATTGCTAAATTCAAACATAATTTGACGAAATGAAAAAAAAAAAAAAAAAAAAAAAAAGAGGGGGGAGTTCATGAAAAATGGAGCAAAGGCATTTTAAATTCAGGTTGAATTCGAGTTATTTCGTTTTGGTCTATTAGGTAGAATCGGACCCCCATCTTTGATGAAATTACTTTTTTTCCTGATTGGGTAAGCAGATTTCTTTGGTTATTCCATGGGAGCTCGTTCAAATGAAAAGTAAAGCCGAAGTCACGTATGTGTAATTTCTCGTGATTAAATTGGGGAGCTTGCTGCGCGAGATCAAATTGACAAGGTGACCGAATCGAGTCAACAGTCTGGTGTATACATTAATTCGTCGTATCACCGTCACTAGGAGTAAAAATTGACCGAAGGCAAAATTGAGTTTCTGGTATTTTTCTCACGAATTGCCAAATTATAATCGACCGCTTAAGAACTTCGTGTAACTTGATATGAGAATAATTATATTCACGTTGTAAGGAAATATGATAAATTATAACTTTGTTTCAGACTCGAAAAATCTATAGTTTGACCGTGGGGCTAGATTAATCTAGGTCGGTGCAGTGGCGGCGCCACGGGGTAGGCTGAGTAGGCTATAGCCTACGTGTAAATTTCAACGTATGCTATTAAATCCACTCGAAGGGCCTTGGCCGAAAAATATCCTCAAGCGTAAAATGTCAGCTATGATCTATACACGTATAAAAAGTTCCACTGAATTTAACAAAGCTATATTACCAAAAAAGGTTATTTGAAATTACATATTTTTAAATTAATTTTAATGTAAAGAATATGCTTAGACAAATCCCAAGGTATAAATTTAATTCGTCCCAAGCTTATGAGTTTTTATTATCGATACACTCTGTTCTTTAACAACCCAGGGTATGTTCAGTTAACCACAAAATACGCATCGATGCATATTGGAAAAAACGAAACTGTTACTGTACACCTTCTTCTATTGCAACAGGGCGCCAAATGATTTGAAAAGCCCGCCAAATTTTTAGCTTAGTAGGTTTTGGTGGCGCCCTCTTACATTTTCCCGCCTAAATCTTATTAGTAACACAAATGTAAAAAGATCAGTTCCATCCTTGATCTTTTCGAGAATTTTGAGTCTGAGATTTAAGAGTTAAAATAACTCAATTGTCATATTAGGTATTCAGTAAGAAAAATAAACTATTTCTTTGAGCATAATTTTTGGACGTTCTTATTCTATAAGAAGCCAACGCTTTACCTAGTCCTAGGCAAGATGAAACCTAAGTATAAGGTTAAAATAAAAATTTTGACAAACGAATTCGTTCCCCAATGAAGGGAATTTAAATAAACTAAATAGAATTAGCAAATAATCTTAGTTGACATTAGGCTTAGGAGATAATAATAAGAAATTGTAACAGTGGGCTTAAACTTAAACAGTAGGCTTCCCTGAAGTGGGAAAATTTAGAGGTACAAAGTTTAAGTCTGTTACAGTATTTACAGTTTCATTTGGTGATGCTCATCGATAGTGCATGAAGCTCATTGGCTCAACAAGCTAATTAGATAAGATTGGGATATTTTTGGTAAGCATATTGTAACCAATTATTGCTTCATTTCTAATAAAGAATGCAATCTCTAGAGATCTTCATTAAATTAAGAGTTACAGCGATAAATTGAATGGCTGTTATTGGTCTATAAGAAAAAAGTGTCGACGATTGATTTGCTAAATTTGTTTATTTATAACACATACCTTTTGAGGAAGTAACAAAGATTACAATGTATCTCCTTCTCCTTTCCAAACATCAACTACCGACTTCGCAATTCACACAGTCGTATCAGTGTCCCCACCATGAAATATAGGTGGCATACAAGATACAGTGGATGTTTTTCCCCTCTGTCGCGTTCTTTATGTTTCGGAAGGCCTGGCACTACATTTAAGAATTTTGGTACTAGTACCTGCCTGGTTAAACCCTAGTTCTCTCGTTGTATTGGGGGAAGCTGTAATGGGGAGAATATAATGATAAACTCTGTTTGAAGGAAAATAGATAAATAATTAAGTGTCTTTCAGAATTAAATGTCATTGTGTGTTGCCTATACCAATTTTTTTTAAGGAAGCGAGTTCAATTCATTGGTCTGTTTTTTTCAAACTAATTTAGGAAAATTCGAAAATACTCAAAGAAAATTCTACTATCTGTGCAATATAATAAGGAATCTTAACTCAAAAAATGAGAGCCTCCTCAATATGATGAATTTATAAACAAGTACAACATAGATTTAACTTTAATTCCATAATTTAACGCGATATAAAATTTGCAAACAGCGTTTTGATTCACAGATACAATTGTCCTGACCTACTACAATGTTTCTACCTTAACTGTAGTGTACGAAATAAGAGGAAAAGAGTTATCTTTTATGTACGTCATTCTTTGTCTAAAATAATCTCAAGGATAGTATCACATATAAATAAATTTGGTGGCAAAAAAAATTATTTAATAATAGGTTACAGTTGCACAGAATCACTCTTACGATGAAAATTTTCGTTGTATTTCTACAATCTTTTTATATTTATTATTTATTTTTTTAATACTATTTTAATTGTTTTAAATCTCCAATCCTTGAACTATATTAGTAATCTGATGTTCTCCATCAGATATAATGCTGTTGTAGTAGACGTAAAGTGTATATACTTGTTGGTATGTGTACTATTTTAATGCACAAAATAAATTCAATTAAATATATATGTATATGTGTATGATATTGTTGTGAATAGATGGCGCCCTTTTAAAAAGGTTCTTTGTAATACGCGTTAGAGCAGGAGAATAAGTTAATTCTCTCGCGGCTATGAAGCTCTCAAGTCGACAGCTACGACTCAGTATGTATATTGCGATATAAGAGTTAATAAACTTAATTACGAGTCCAAGACAATAAGCGTCACTAATTTAATTAAACACTACAGACATCAGATAAAGTGAGTCTAGCTTGGCTATATATAATAATCTTCAGCTATTTTTTCTCACATCGAATGAATGAAATAGACCATTTATTTCGGTGTCTCAGAGAAATGGGTGTATATTTTTGGATTTTATTTTCGGTTTTCGATTCTTGTAAATTTCCTGGATTGTTTCGATGAATTTGACGGCGATTGCAACAGCCAGTCCGTAGCCGTAGAATTGAAATGGAACGGAGAAATCGGCCATTTCGTATGCGGTGAACAATTGAACATAATTATTAAATTTATTTTTTAATCGATATTCAACTTCCATTTGTTCGAAGTTATTTCCATTTGATCCTTCGTACAATCGTAGTTCCCTAATAATAATAAAATTTATTTCAGAACATCTAATTAAAGTAAAATATATAACGCTTGTATTTGTACGGGCGTGGATGGCAATTAAATTTGTTTTAAAATATTTTTTTCGAGTTTTTAATGGTCCGCATTTGTAATAAATTATTCACCTTTCAAGAGTTATCAGTAATCGGTTATTACACACCGGTGGGTACATTGGTGATTTAAATATTTGTGGATTATTTATTCCAAATACCGAAAAAAAAATGTGTTCGTAATCTGGCGTGAAATCAGATTATCAGCTGGGGTGTCTGAATCAGACCGCATTTTGAATTGTTCTTCGGTACGTGGTGTTTTAGTGTCTCTTACCAGTTCATGATGATTTCGTGTATTCGGGCATCGTACTTGAACGGGCTCGAATCGTTATTTCCCAGCCATACTAGCTGTGTTAAAAGTTTCTCCGCAGCTGATTTCTTCGAGATGTAACCATATGTATCGAAAGAAACATCAATAAAGCTTGTCAACACCACCGTACTTATTTTTCTGAATTCTAAATCAAATAGACGGACGTGTCTTAAGGGGAAGCCCTGAGCGTTTTTTTTTTCTGGGCCATACTTTTGACATGTTTTTCTTGGCTTCTAGGTCTATCAAAACAATTCCATGACTTGGTAATGAAACAAGAGACAATTCCAAGTAAGTTCCCCGAGTAACATTTTCAATTACAGTTATAGATAATTTTTAAATTTACTTTAAAATTCTTTAAATAGTGAAAAGATAGGGTCATTAAGGCAGTATTTATTTGAAAACGAATGAAGATTTTTTTCAGGCGGTATTTTTGGTTAACTTTATGAGATATAATAACTTAACTTCCCCGAGAGACATTTAATTAAAAAAAATTGCATTAACATTTAATTACCCTTCAAAATAACCCAATGTTTGACATTTTTTCAGTTTTAACCTACTTAATATTTTTGTTATAAATAGGCTAATAATAGGTGAGATAATCATTTATCATACGAATTTTACGTTTCATTTATACCATAATTATTAACAGAGATATGACCATTTTACGTATCCAAAATTTCCACTAAATTAACCAGAGACTAGTGAAGGATGAAAAGGGAATGCTAGTTGACGAGAAAAAAAAGGGTTTTTTAGGCTAGAGTCGCCATTCTCCGTCTACCGTGGCACTCCTTGTCGTCGAGCGCCTTACTTACTCCCTTTCCCCATCCGCTCCGTGCGTTTCCCCCGCGCATGTGGGACAAAAAAAAAAACAAGTTGGAGTGGCTTAAAAACCTTAAAACTGGCCCAGTAAAAACTTAAATAACCCTTTTAAAAATTATCGTAGAAATGAAAATTAAACTTAATTATGTTAATGGAGAGTTGCTTAACTAAGTAATATACAGGAAGAATTTTTTTGCCTTAAATATTGCTGAAAAAATAATCAAATATAGGCTATTTTAGGAAGATAATTAAAGTTAACGGTAGTTATTAAAACTAAATTAGTTTGGGGTAAAATGTTCAACATAAGCTCAAAAACGAAACCCTAGTTAATTTTTGAAGAAATGTTAGTTCATTTGACCGGAAATCATACTTAAGTGGAGGTATAAATCACGAATACTTAGCTTCGTAAAATTATCATAATTCACTTAATAATAATCGTAGCACTTAATTTAAACATTCGTACGATAGACGAATAACTTATCTATTACCCTATTTAGACAAAACACCTTTAGTTCCGTTAATAAAGAGAGAAAAATAACGTCAAAGGGCAATTAAATGTTAATGCTATTTTTTAAATGAAATGTCTCTCGGGTAATTTACGTTATCATATCTCATTTAGTAAACAGAAAAACCACCTGAAAAAAACTTTATTCGTTTTCGAATAAAACCTACCTAAGTGACCCTATCTTTTCACTATTTAAAGAAGTTTAAAAATTAAGTATAACCGTAATTGAAAATGTTACTCGAGGAAGTTATTTGGAATTGTCTCTTGTTTCATTATCAATAAGGAAATAGTTCTGATAGCCGTAGGGCCCAGAAAAAAAAAACGCTCGAGATAGGAGATCAAACAAGTTATAATCTAATAATTGTTTATTAAATTAAAATTATTTAATTTTAGTGGGTTTGGTTGCTAAAACAATAGTACAATAAAAGGCGTGGGGTTTCACCGTTTTCCGCTATTGCGGCAGATTTTAGCCAAGGCATGGGAAGTAGCTTTAGGAATGGGGAAGAAATTCTTCAAAACTATAGTTCTTTGTTCATTTTAAACACGAAGATTACAAGACTATTCCTCAAGGTTTTGAAGGTAAGAAAAATGTTATACGTAAATACTGATTACAAATGTAGAAATATCAAAATTAATATCATTTATCAGATCAGTTCAAATATCCACCACGTCTGAGACGACCTTTAGCAATTCCTAATCGTATCCATGGTAGAAAATCAACACAATCATCAGAAGCAGAGGTATTAGGAGAGGGTAAAAAGACTGAATAATATCAGCGGATAAGAAAGGTGATGAAGATGTGGATTTAGAAGAACAATTGCTTGAGGATCACCAAATGGAAACAGGTAAAACTGATGAAAATTAAAATACCTACACCATTGTAACTTCAGAAAAAGGAATAATGGTAAATACGATCGAAAAGCATACGTAGTAACTTCTATTTGCGGAATATTAAAGAAACAAACTGTGGTGTGTGACTGAATTCAATCAATGGAACCAGAAATAGATGAACTTATTTACGAAATAGTTAAAGATTAATTTTCAAGTACAAGCCCGTTACCAGTTGGTGACAGAATTTTACTTTCATCAATAAAACTAAAATTGGTTATTTTTTACTCAATTCTTGGAGCTCATTCTCGGTCTTAGCCGACAAAGAACGTCTACGTATTTTAAACAAACCAAATGCCAATTAGCCACAGTCTTAGAATCGTCAGTTCTCTCTAGAGAAATTGAAATCGTTGAATCTACGCCCATTTGCTTTCATTATTATGTACGAGGACTTTCCTGAATTGTGCGGAGGTAAACGTATAAAAGCCTAAGTGTCTGAAGTGTGAAATCAAAACATTTTTGTACTAAAAACGCACCGTGTAGATGTACAAATTAGTGTTTTTCCTTCCGGTGTGATTACCATGATGACCAAGGCATTTCGTGTAAAATTATTTGATAAACAAATAAAAGAAAAGTTATGGAATAGTGCATTACCATATGTTGGTGCCATAATGGTTGACAAATGGTTTGCCATTAAAAAATATATGTAGTGAAAGAGCGCTCAAATTAGATCACTTTTTATAAAAAGAAAGGCTAAAGATCAAAGCACTAAGGGGTGCCGGGAGTGGTGGCGCACTTCTGTAAACTGGCGTCTCAGTGGCAAGGTCAGGGTATTGTCCGAATCGCAGGTCCCTAGTCCATAGGGAGTGTTGCGAATGGTCCGCAATGGTATGGTCCTTCCTCTTCCCCTTTCCTTTCTCCATCCGTTGCGTGGGCAATTCCCACTCCTCATACCTGCGTAGTTTCTAAACTCAACTGACCCTCCCATCGCTCGTGGCTATAACCTTGGCCCTCGTACGGTTGTAAAAACATCACTTTTACCCAACGTTAGAAAAAAAAAAGCACTAAGGGGTCAATTTTCCCCGGAAGAGACCTTGCTTACATCCAAAATAGCTTATGTTAGAGTTCATGTTGAACGTATTCTGAATTACATAAATTACAAAGGCTTGGCTATGAAAGCATTACAGGAACCATGCGCTCAGTGCTCCTCTAAAAATTCTTCTACATTTATTTCCTCTACATTTATATATATAGAGGAAAATGCTGTTATGGGTACCTACAAGTTATACCATAATGCATGGTGGCGGCCTACCAAATGGGAGTGTAGCCACACCGAATTATTCCGAGAATATTCTAATCTGTCTTAAGAAGAATTATCGTGGCAAAGTTATTCAGATTTTCACCGATAGCTAGGCTGATTTTAAGGCTATAAATAGGTTTGATATTTCCTTAAAACTGGTTAGTAGTTTTTTGGATCGACTCTCGATCCTAGGTACCCATAATAAGGTTCACCTTTACTGGGTACCTGGACATCAAAGCTATGGTGATAATGAGGAGGCCAGGCAAGGGGGGCGGAGGCTAGGTTCATTGGATTAGAATCCACTCTCCGTACTCCGACTGGCATGATGCGGAACCAACTTTGAAAAGTCATAGCTAACCTCCAACTAAGGCTCTAGTTTGAGATGGATGGTCAAACGCAATTAAGGAGTTTATCCTTGGTCCGTCTAAACAGAGAGCGAGGGACTTTTCTTGGCCTAGTATTAGGTTGATCGGTGGTCTACTAACTGGATACTGTCAACTCAACAGGCACCTCCATTTGATTGGTAATGAGGAGGAGGAAACCTCCCATGTTATGTGTAACTGCGTTAACTACTCGGCAGAGAGGTTTGAGCATCTTGGTATGTATAAAATGGAAACCCACGTGGTTTCTGATATCTCGGTGAAGCATATTCTTGGTTCCATCACAGAAATCGGACTTTTTTAGTCATGAACTGTCTGGGGCTATATAATGGACTACTAATCGACGTGCGCGGCCCGATATATCCGGCCACCCCTCTCTTAATAATAATAAAAATAAGCTGTCTCAGACAGGCAACCCCTACCGGTCCGCGGGTCCTGTTCAGGGCCCGGGTTACTTTTGCCCGGCTTACCCCTAATGCCAGTCATTCTCAATAAAAACTATGTTCCTACAATTAAAGTATTGTTTTCCACTTTTAAAATAAAAATGGTATATTCTCGGTCGCTGCGTTTGTGTTGTTCGGGATTCTCGTTACGCGCGACACTGTGGACAGTACGTATTATATCCTTGCAATTGACATTTGGGCCTTCTTAGTCGTCTCATCGCCAAATTAAACCGTAATATTCTTCTTCACTTACTATTGTTGTAATATATTTTCCGCTCTTCAGCCTGAAAAATACGAAGACAAATTAAACTCGTGACTTCATAAATCCGTCACCGATTACATGCCTAACTAGATAGAAACCATCAAAGGCCCCTTTGCCGCGATGAGACGAGCGCCGCCGGGCTACTACCGATCAATGAAAAAGATTAAAAATTGTTTTTGGATAATATTTAACTATAAAGATTATAAGTACGAATGGATATAGTTTTTGGATAACATGGACGAGAAATTCGAAAAGTGAATAAACTGACTATTTCGGTAATGACACTCAGAAGTTATGGAAAATATTAATGAGGAAATTTTCCAATCTCGAATATTGAGAAGAAACCAAATGTTTCATTAACGTTTCATAGCCGTTTTAAGTCAATCTTTTTTATAACTCGTAAAGCGATTGAGAGAGACGCGGCTTTCGAAGCTCGTGCGAATCTCCCCATTATCTACCCTAGATAAAGGATTAAGTGTGGGCACTACCTTCTGTGGTTAAGCCTATCCGTAGGAAAAAAGGGGAGAGGCGGAACCGATTTAAAAACTATCGTTAGTTGTAAAGGCGGGAATATCAAATGTAGGCGGAGAAAAATTTTGTGTACATAAATTGGGATTTATTTTTAGTGTTAAATAATTAAAAATGACTTAAATGTTTATATTTTAAACGATTTCTCGATTTTTAAATCAAATCAAATTTAAATCAAAATCTTATATCACCTAGGTGTCGCTAATTGTTCTACGATCTTACTTCGATAGCGCCTTATCTAATTTGCTCTTGGCTATTCATTACGTTGTCCCCGATAGAATTCTCAGGAAGGTGCTAATTATCTCAGACAAATAGAAAATTAAAAAATGACCAAAATACTTTGTAGCTGGTATTTCGAAGTCTAGTATTAGAGAAGGCAGTGGTGTGGGAAATGGAATGATTTCGAAAAAAAATAATTCACCAATAAAGGTCCAGATTTCGATCGCGTTTAAATTAGTATAAAATTGCCCTGTTCCTCCCCCTGATTAAACCTGCGGCAGAGTCAAGTTATTTATACTTAAATAACATACTCTATTAATGAATTTAAAAAGTTAGCTTGTTTTTTCGGCAATAAGCGTTACTGCCGGATAAATTCTTTTCCTTATCCAACAGTTAAAAGTTATCGGAACACCGCCCTTTAAGCTGAGTAGCCCCCGTTTTGCCTACATCAATTTGCAATTTGTACTCGAGCTCGTCTAGGTTTTCTTCAGTTTCGACGCCGGCGTATTCTTTGACGGATAGTTTCCCCTTGAAAAAACCGTTAACTTCGTTGCAAAATATGGTAATGCCCAACAACCAGAAAGAAAGGACGACACGAATAGCCAATATTCCTGAATCCGAGGGAAAAGCTGAAACGATATGAAAGATAAGCGTCGAGCGAAACGGTGCGTGGCGTATATATCTAACAACATCCGCGAGATGTTGACAAAATATATTCCCCAACTATTCAAATACATTATTAATAAAAGCTTCCTTTGCTTAACACGCAATGGTTTTGAGCATGGATTAACTACTAGCTCCCTAAGGATAGGCATAATGCAGGAAACCTTATTTAGACCGAACGTAATCTACCGGCCACAACTGGTAAACTTATGATTTTCGCGAGGTGCGATCGAACGCTACCTTCGTCTAAAATTCCTTGAATTTCCCAGGCTCGTCTTTGAGCCGAATTTTTGCCTCGGCTTTTCTCATTTTGAAAACTACTGTCGAACTTAAGACATTTCATTTACTTTTTGATTTTAGCGTTAGTTGATCCATGTTTTGAGAATGCCCAATTGTCTTACGTTCGTAGAATAATGAAGCGAAGAAGTCCCAGACAATTGTCGAAAACCCAGTGGTACTCGGGAACCAGCGGCGGAGACATCTCGTTGAGAAGTAAACCGTGGTGGCGGAAAGAAACATCAGCAGTAAGAAACACAACGCGGACTGCGGGGTGGATATCAGAAACGAAAAAAGCTGTTAAAGAATCTCTCGACACGAACTAAGTTACCTAATTTCTCTGATATATTTGAACCGGACAAAACAAAAACCCTAGAGACGCTTGCGAAATTGAAATCTCAATTCCGGAAAATAATTATATATTTAATTCCCTTCCATCACTGGACTTCAACTTCTATTAGAGAACATGACGCCAGTCGCAGTTCGGAATCGAGATAAAGCTCCCAACTATAATTGGAAACCACGTAGCCTGCTTAGTTCTAAATCTTAAATCGGTTTACCTGAATGTCAATATCAACGACTGAACCGGAATTTTTCCTAATCAGCGGGGGATCATAAGTGAAATAATACGTCAGTTGCCACTCGTGAATCGGAGCCAATAGGGTAAATTTAAAACCCCTTTTTCGATATTCAGCCAATGGATATTTTCTGACGGATTCAAAGTTAACAGGAGTAAATACATAGCCGCCCACCTTCTAAAAAATGTAATTTTGCAATAACTATTGAGCGTTATTGTTTTCTTTTAAGAGGTATAGTCGACCACGGACCATTGTTTATGGTCGGCGAAAGTCTAAAGGGCCACTTATCGTCGGCAGGCGGAAAGGGAGATTACTTTTCCTCTCGGTGTGATAAAGCTCGCACTGGGTAAATATTTCCGGTCGAGTATCCCTCGTTAAGAGAGTGCATTAACAAAGCCGCGCTTTAATTACTGTTGCCACACCAGCGCGTGGTTGCCTTATCGGCTTAGGTTCATTTGCTCGTCGACTTCCAATTGATCGACAAGGAGTCCGTTTGATCGACTACCGTTTGATCGACTCCCATTTGATCGACTCCCATTTGATCGACAAGCCATTCCAATTGATCGACAGCCCAGTTTTTTAGCGAGTAACGAGTATAGGTCAAAGTTTTTTTGCAAGAAACTATTAAAGGTTAAATTATGGTATATAAATAAGAACTAACATAGGTTAGATTGGTTAGGTTAGGTTGGTTAATCTATTTATAATCGTTATTACGAAGTTGACCAATTGGGAAACGATCAAATGCACCCTTTGTTGTCGGTAATTTGGGATTAGGCATCAATCATTTGATCCCTTTGTCGATCGTTTGGGAGTCGATCAAGTGGACCCTTTGTCGATCATTTGGGAGTCGATCAATTGTGAGTCGATCATTTGGGTGTCGATCAAGTGGACCTCTTGTCGATCATTTGGGAGTCGATCAAGTGGACCCAAATCGCCTTATCAAGCGAGAGCGCGGCTTCACTTAGCGGAGATGGTCCCATCGATCAATGAAATAAAACGGAATTTACCATATATTTTTCGTAGCTACACATGCGCGTGACTCTGTTTCGAAAGAAAGAATTATAGTGGGTATGTCGGACGAAGGAATTGGTTATCTCCGAATGGAACCACAGAATTATAGTGGGTATGTCGGAGTTATAACGAAAGAATTTTTGATCTTCGAATGGAACTCTACTGTCTGTACTAAAGTTAAAATGAAGTTAATTCGCTTAAATAGGCCATTGTGGGTTGACTCGGTATATTTTGTGTTAATCTCGTTTCTTTTACGCTTCGATCGTAAGAATACTCGTGTTACGAGTCCATTCGAAGTGCGTATTCTGTGCTAGCAATCAAATAATGACGTGCTATAAATACCAACTTAAAATTAGAGACTATCTTCTCGTAGAGCGCGTTCAGTCTCCAGTCGAGGAAATGCTGTATAAAGATATAGGTATAGGGTCAATCTATTCGAAGACTCATGTTACCATGGGTCGGCCGATCTTAATGCAATTTCACGTACGTTAAGAAGACCAACAACAGTAAGGAGACCTCCTCAAAAATAAACTACTTAATATTTACAGATATGTGGTTTGGATGTCATCTCTGATAGTATTTGCGCTCTTGTAGCCCAAAATCTGCTCATCAATATCAATAATCAACGGAGAACAAAGTTGGAGGACTTCTTCCATAACATAAAGGTATGTAGGTAGTATAGCGCTTTCCTATATTTTCGATTCTCAAAACAGCGTTACCAAAAAAGCGTTCATGCAAAACAGCTTTATCATGAGAGCGGATATCCAAATTAGCGATTACCGTAACAGCAGTTATTCAAAATAACTGTATCATGTCAGCGGATCCGCATATTTAAAATTAAAGAGTTTCCGTCTTGCTCGTTGGTGATTTTAATCAACGTGATTATTTCGCTTTTCAGCCACCAAGTGAAGCTGATAATCCTTATGTCTCGTTGATTGGAAACCCTGTATGGGAGGAGTTCCAGTTTTCAGAACTCGACGTCGGTAAAATGACACAAAAGAATGTAGACCTTTTCGCTGGTTTAGAAATAAATGCGAACAGGAACCCTCCAAAAGATGCTATTCATCTTTTCGCCACTAATGTTGAGGTGGACCGCTTTAATTCGGAGAAACTTGCTAAGATAGAAACTGAAAAGATTTGTACAGTATCAATTGAGTTGGTAAACGGAGACTTGAGTAACAAAGTCAAGATTGATATTTTAGCACAAGTTCAAAAGTTAGCAACTTCCGATGCTTTTGGTCTTCCCAAAGAATTGAAACTGGCGTGTGGCATTAGATATATGATGACTAATAATGTGGACACAGCAGACGAACTAATGAATGGGGCGACTGGTTGGTTACGTAAAAAGAATATGGTACTAATAGAAACGGATGTATATTTCCATCAAGAGTTTGGGTCGAGTTTGATGGCCAAAATGTTGGGAAAAAATTAAGGCAAAGAAGTTACGGGTTGTATAGTCTAAATAATAATCTGTCTTGGACGCCCGTTTAAAAGGTAACCAAAACATTCGCATGAAAATGAAGGCAGAGCAATATTACGGTGTCCAGGAAACAATTTCCCTTGGTAATTTCCGAAGCAATTATACATAAAAGTCAGGGAGCTACGTATTCCTCGGTGGTGGTTCATTTTAAATCGTCAAAGAAACTAAAAAAAGCCTCCTTGTATGTCGCATGCAATAGAGCGAGGTCAGCTTCCGGTTTGTATATTGACGGCAAATTTGAAATTCCAAGTTCCAAATTCCCTTAAAAATAACGTCGTAGATTTGGAACTCAAAAGATTGCGAGATACAAAAAGCATTGATCTGCCATTCTTAAAAAAAAACCAGTGTCCATATTTGCTCAGAATGTCCAGTCTTTAAATTTAGAAGATGTTTTTAATAATTTACCGAAATATAATGAACAAATTCGAAATTGAATATGAACTTCCTGGGGCACAAAACCATTGAGGTACCATCTGTACGCACCGATCTGCTAAGATATGGCGCTTTCGTAGTTCCAGGGCTCCCAGCCATTTCAAAAAAAGAAATATAGGAATATTAGGGTCAATGTCTCAAAATTATAGAAGTTTTTTAGGATCAAAAACGTAGAATAATAGGATTTTATAGGATCAAATTTTTGAATTGATATGCTTTCCGATCAGAAATTAACTAAAAGTAACACTTTCATTGAAAATGTATAACTTAATTTTGGTTGGGTCTATTTAAAGATGGAAGAGCTCATTTTGTAGATAAAGAATGGGGCTATTCGTGGAACGCTACTTCGACACTCTAGGAAAAGACCTGGAGAAGGATAACCCTAATTACCGAACCGTGATAATTAGCCTAATTAATCAGACCGTTTTTAAGGGAATGTTTCCTTTTACGGTCCGGGAAATAAGCTTTTACGAGCTTCGGAAAAATCGCGGGCTTACGCGCTCGATTTCGTCGTAAAATTGGAGTTTCCCGCAACAAAATAAACTTCTTAAACCCAGAAATTGGCCACAAACTCTTCGCGAAAACGTAATTTTAAAATATGTCTAAACATTTCTAATTCTGAAAATATATGAAAAACTCCCCAAAATTTCCAAAAGGAACAACGTCCGCGCCTTGAATCGAGAAAGGAGTGTCACCAATGGATTCCTTGGCGGAAATTACCCGAGGAAAGTCGGAATTAGCGCGCTCGAGCCAGTATTTGCGAAGTTATCGACGATTTAATTCGAAATGAGGATTACTTTACGGGTTCTATGCCAAAGCAATGTAAAAACTTTAAATCGTACATAACTTCGCAAATACTGGCTCGATCGCGCTAATTCCACCTTTCCCCTGTAAAATTTTCCCAAAGAATCCATTGGTGACACTCGTTTCTCGACACTCAGTTCGACATTTATAAAGCGCTGTACCGTTTACACACACCAGCGCTATTATCCGCCGTCTTATCATCACCGCGTCCAGGACCGAGAAGGTCGATACCGGCAAAACCACATCCATGGAAAATGGTCAGCAAAGTACAGAGCGAACCAACCAAACCCATATTGAGCTTGACTCGGTGAGGCTTTGGTGACATAAGACCTAGGGAGCCGACAGCGGAGAGCTCCTTCGACACTAATGCACCATCCACCACAGTAATCTACCCAATCAAAACCTGAACCCGAGATGTGACCACAAAAATGTACTGCTACGCTTAGGGTCTTTCACCCCCAGGAGAATGTTACCTCCCCGTGGTGGCTACTCTGTCCTACAGTCCCGATCACACCTCAACTCGTTCCTCGACAGTGGCGGCGCCACGGGGTAGGCTGAGTAGGCTATAGCCTACGTGTAAATTTCACGGAGGCACCTAAATCCACTCGAAGACCCTGGCCGAAAAATATCGTCAAGCGTAAAATATCAGCTATGATCTATTCACGTATAAAAAGGTTCTACTGAATTTAACAGAGCTATATTATCAAAAAAGGTTATTTTAAATTACATATTTTTTAATTAATTTTAATTTAAAGAATATGCTTAGATAAATCCCAAGGTATAAATTTAATTCGTCCCAAAAACCCCCGATGAATAATTATTCGTCATCAGGATACGCAATGTCATTGTAAATAAATAATTTGTCATTCGAAACTCTTAAAGTTTATGTAATATGTCAGTTCGTCGCCAGTGGGCTCTTTTCTAATTTATTTCCAGTCCTGTTCTCTGCCCAGGTCACCCATGTGACCTGTAGCAGACTACAGACACAGTCTTCATTGTCCACGACTCCACGGAACACACACAACTAGGTTTAGTTAACGTAGTGAAATTTTTACCCCTTTTTGTGATTTTACGGTACAAAGTTCGATCATTTTTCTTTACTCGTTTTCGAAAAACTCCAAGTTGGAATTATCAATTTTTTAATCGGTTATTTTTCACTCTGACGTTGACGTATACGAAAGCGCGCTATAATTTTCAACCCGTAACTCGAGTCAAGTTCCTTAAACCTCAACCGGAACCATGATAGCTAAATGACGGTGTAACGGAGTTTTTTCGGAATTAAAAATTGCAACTTTTTATTGGGAAGACCAGTTGTGCGCGAATAGAAAATAAGAATGGGCACAGGCTAAAAATCAGCGAGTAAAAATTATTGCCCGAATGAGATACGTCAAGTAAACACATTGGTCATTGGATGGACTTCTAGAAAGATTGTGGTAAACCGATTTAAGAAATTCAACCACCACACGTGAGAAGCCCAGCCCTATAAGTGGATTTGAAGTCGTGTATGTGGTATAAAAACGTTTTGCGAATTCGGAGTTTCGCCCTAAGCCTCGGCTAGTGGAGCTTTAATTCTTCGCCTTTACTCTTTGCTTCATCGAACCTTCATCACCCCCTCCCACCCGTCTCCGATGTAGCAGTAAGTGAACGTTTAATTGCTATTGTATTTTGTTTATTTAAGGGTTACTGTATCAATTACTACATGTAAGAGGTACCATATTCAACCATCCTTCGGGAAGTAAAAGGTGGGAGTACCCGAGGTTTTCAAGGGCTCATAAATTGAGTCTTGTAGAAGGGAAAAATAGTGAAGCGATTAGAAAATAGCGTTTTATAACACTTCATAAAACTTCATAAATTTTAAAAATTGCTTATTTGTCTAAGAATACGCATTGACCGTACTAATTAAGTTTCCTTGGCTATATTATTTTATTAAATGAATCTTGAAGATGGGGAAAAATAACTTTCAATCATAATTGTGTGACAATATTTCAATGAATAATGGTAGAAAACTAATTGTCAGAAAAACTCTGATAAAATGTGGACACAATGGCGAAGTTATAATAGTGGGAAAAATATAAAAAATAAGAGGGCGTAACTTACTAAACCTCCTGATAGTAATTGCGGAAAAATTTGTGATGATATAATCGTGGCAACAAAATATACGACACTTCTTATTTGGTAGTAACTTCTCTTTCCTACAAAATGTGTATAAAATTGAATTTTTCAATTCCCCCCCCCCCCTGATTCACTACTGGGCCTCCAAGCCCCCTTTTAGCCTACCCGTAAAAAACTCTTGGCGCCGCTACTGTTTCTCGATTGGAGGCGCGCGAGTGGTTCCTTTCGCAAATTTGTGATTTTTTTTTTTTTTTTTTTTTTTTTCATTATATAAGATAGTTCAGATTTAAAAACAGGGGGTGTTCAGAATTGGAATTGCGGCGTTCAGAATTAGCATCGTTTGTTCAGAATTAGATGCTGCTACTGCCATCTTTAAAACCGCGTCTACGTCATGTAATGATGCAAACGTCGCTAAAAGTTCCTTAGCAATCGAGATCTCAGATTTCTTATAAAACGTTCAGAGTTAGCCGACCTTACCCTACATATCGAATATTTAAGAGGCCTTAAAACTTAGTTTTGAATTGGAGATTTTGAAGTAAAATATTCCCAGCTCATTGGCAGACGTCGCGACCTTGGACAGAGTTTCTATATATTTATAGATTGGAGTTCAAACTACCAGTTCGATCACAACAATAAACCGAAGCAACCAGAAAGTTTTTTATTCTCCCTGACAACTTTATGAATTTGTTTATGGTTTGTGAATTTAATTTGACAGAAACCTAACTTGGTGAAAATATAGGAATTATGCGATCAATTTTTAAAAATAGGATATTATGGGATCATTTTCAAATTATAGAATATTATAGGAATTTGACATTTGTTTATTAATGGATTATGATTATGAATATATAACAAAATGAAAATGTTTTTAGACAAACATCTATATTAATTTATTATACATTCCTTAAAACCTTTTTATAAATTTTTTGGCGATTTAAAACTTAATAACGTTATCCTTATAAAGTATAAAAATCTTGTCTCAATTTAATTTCTACTCCTTTGCTTACCCCAGGACTCTTAATTTTTAAAGTCCAATCGGGGATTCAAACTAGCAAAGGACTGTCAATCCACCTCTATGAGGGTTGTTGACAATTGTCAATAAGGAGTGATAGAGCTGGTCATGGAGCCACTGCCTTAAATAAGAGCAACGGTCCAGAGGGCGTACGAGAGCATAACCAGTTGTACGTCATCTAATTAATAAAACGATAGAAAGACAACCGCAATGAGAAACCGTTTTCATGAGAAAGCGCTAATAGGAGAAACCGTTGCTGATAAGAGAAAGACAATTTACGCTGTTATTTTGACTATCGCTGTTATGAGCAAGTTTATTTTGATAATCGCAGCTCCGCGACACCGCTGTTTTGACACACGCTGAACTGGGAAACGCTGTTTTACAAACCGCTGACCTACCTACAAACCAATACAAAGGATAGGAGGACGTTAATTAGAGAAGCATATACGTGGAGAAGTTCAGTGACATAGGGTATCATCGGGACATGTATCCAGTGTTGGAAAAAAAACCGAAAATACTTTTCAGGTGGCCATTTCTGACTTCAACGGGCCACCTTAGTTCGTCAATTACGTCGCCGTGAATGATATACTTCGTCAGTGCCAACTTGCTTTTCACATTTAGACATAAATGACGGAGTTGGAGTCACGTAAAATTCGGTCAGCCATAACAATACCATTTTCGCCTTTAGGTTATGTCTAGTTTTGACGGCATGATTAATGAGAATGCACGCGTCGTTGTTGCGACCATTGGCACCTTATGGACAAATAATTTCGATGATATAGGTATTGGTGACTAGTAGCATCGGCTCAAAGATAAGCGGGCCTTCGGGTACGCAAAATGAGCTTTGTAGGAGTGTATAGTCACTGGATTGACCAACTCGGAAGTACCATCAACAATGGTGATAATGTCAGTGGTAGATCGCTAACTTCGAATATATTAAAACACTAATGACATCTATTGGGTCCTATCGTACATAATACGTAGGTCCTATAATTTTATTTTTCTTTAATACAGGAAGTACGCCTCAAGATGTAAACGCGAACTTACGCGTCATTAAATCTTCTATTGTTTATAAGACGTTTTATCTCTTTCTCCTACTTGAATGTCTAAATAATAGTAAATACTAACAGATAAGACCCCTAAATAAAATGTAACGCGACATATAGGCTAATTCCATACAACTTTTAGAGCAACCATCACTTTTTGTAGCAACTATCAGGCTACCAACCTGAACCATATTTTCAACCTTTTTTTAATTTAAGTTTAAAATGATGGGTCGAAAAGAAATCAACTCTCTCAATAAATCATTTGAACTATCGAAAAAAGAAGTTTTTATTGGTGTAGGTATTCTACGAGCTTGAGCATCTTGATGTATTCTTAGGCCAATAACACCATGGGTCAAGATGACTCGTTAAGTTTAACAAATCATGTAGTAAACTCTATGGGTCTGTTTGACGTTGGTGAACAGGAAGTACTTAAAATTGTCCAATCTCTCTCCACTGACTCAGCTCCAGGGTCGGATGGAGTAGCCCCAAAAATTATTAAATCTACAGTCCTCTCTCTACTAAAACCGTTGGTATTTCTCATAAATTTATCCTATCGAGCTGGGAAATATCCGCATTCTTTAAAAAATGCCATTATAATCCCGATTCATTAAAAAGGAATACTGGAAGATCCAAATAACCATCGCCCAATCTCGCTTCTAAGTGTGTTTGCAAAGATTTTTGATAAAAGTTTTTTTTCAAGAATTAGTGGCTTCTGTAGAAAGTTTAATCTTATATCGAGTAAGCAATATGGGTTCCGTGAAAATACGGGAGTGGACTTCGCTGTCGCAAGGGTTTATAACAAAATACTTAACCATTTCGAGGAAGGCCACTACGTGATCGCGGTATTTCTCGACCTTAAGAAGGCTTTTGATTTCGTTCCACTTAAAAGATTAATTAGGAAACTATCTAGAATGGGCATTAGGGGTAACAGTCTAGCCTGGTTACAATCATATCTTGAGAACAGAACTTCACAAACTAGATTAGATTCTAGACTCTCGAAAAAAATGGGTGTTATATCGGGTGTGCCACAGGGATCTATTCTTTCTCCACTGCTGTTCAGTTTATATTTCAATGACATTACAACCGAAGACATTGACGACCTTCTGACCCTTTACGCCGATGACACAGTACATATAGATGGGGATAGAAACTTAGATGAATTATACCAAAGAACTAACCTAAAGCTTGATAAAATTAATAATTGGCTTAAAAATAATTATTTAGAACTGAACAAGGGGAAAACAGAATATATGATAATTACCACACGTAATAAACCGCTACACCATAACCGGGCACTCGTTATCGAGAATACACAGTTAAGGAAAGTCACAGAGTACAAATATCTGGGTCTTTGGATAGATAGCTCTATGACATGGAATAAGCATGTGGACTACGTAGCGAAAAAGATAGCTTATAATATTCATATTATCTCAAGAAACCGCGAAATTTTTAGTAGAAAAATTCTGCTTGATTTGTATTACTCACATTTGGCATATTTAATTTTTATATGGGGTAATACGTCACAGCGAAACCGCATGCGATTATTAATACTGCAGAAGCGTGCTGTACGAATTATCTGTTGCAGAAGCTATGCATGTCCCTCGGCCCCCTTATTTAAAGAATTAAATTTACTTAGAATAGATCAATTGCACAATTTTAATAGCCAGGTTTTTATATATAAATCACTAAATAATCCTATCCATAATGAACTCAAATTAGCGGTGCATTCAAAACATGACACTAGAACCAAACATATCTTACAACCAGGTAAATCTCGACTAACTTCTAGGCTGACTTCGGTCTTTCATCAAGGGGTCAATTTGTATAACTCTATTAATTTTACAAATATCAACACTCTAAATTGCTTTAAAAAAATGACACGCAATTATGGATTGAATTTCTCGTCTCTAACTTAAATTACTTTTCATAATTTACAGTATATAATTAATTGTTTATAATTAATTTTTAATAATTTTTTGTTAATTTATTGTTTATTTATTTATTTACTTACTCATTATTTATTATTTTTTTCTGTGCGCGTGGGCTCAAAAGTCAAGCTTGACTTCGCCCTTTCTAAAAAATTATGTAGTAACCCTGTTGGTTAATAAACTAAGTATTATTATTATTATTGTTTGCATATTTTATCTCGTGTTCCGTGCCAATCCCATTTCAGTTACAAAACGTAACCATCTCAGATTAGTCATTTGCCTTTTATACATAACTGTTCCAAGTTTCAGCGGAGTTTGTGCGGGGATGATAGTGTACTCCGACTTTGAATCCGACCCGACTTCCTATCTTTTACATTGTGGAAGAAAAACTCCAACGTTTGTGTACTCCGTTGATTATTGATTTTAACGAACAGATTTTGCACTACAAGAGTGTAAATACTCATAGATGACAACCAAACCAGATATTTATAAATATTAAGGTACTATTTTTTTACATTACTTGACCCAGAGGTCTACCTACTGTTGTGGGTCTTCTTTGCAGCTATTAGATGGACAAACCCGAGTTTTTGCCCAAAATATTGATTATATAAGAAACTAGATACTTTTGAAAACATTTGATGAAAAATATTTTTCAAGTTTGATCAAATTTCGTAATATTTTGAGATTTAGGGTAATGTATAGCGTAGATTTTATCTTTGATGGTGCTTTCAAATATTGTGAAGAAGCGTACCAACTATGAAAAGTAGCAACTTCGATTTTAAAATTTTAACCAAATATAGATGGCCGTATACAAAGGCTTTAATTTATATCCGATTTGTTTGTAATATTTGAGTGCTAAAGATCATAAAATGTGAAAACTAAATTTGGAAGAAAAACAGTATAATTTTTTATTTGGGCATAAATAATGCATAATTTGGAATTTTCAATTTGATGGTTGCTTGTCTGAATGAAGTAGTAGCTCGCTGTCTTGAACGGGTGCGGATAAAATGATTAAAAGGCAATTTAAATTAGCACTGCAGTGTAGTGCATAGAAAACCTTTTTCAGACGCAGTATACCACCCCATACGCGATCTGTCCGAAACTATAACTCCATTCCACTCGTAAATCAACCGATTATGGGCATTTACGAGCTTCGAATATTACTGGTGAGCCGAGTTCGAGTAATCACGCGGGCTGATGGACATCATTACGACAAATATCTAAATTACATTTAATCTATGAAAAATGTGTAGGCACATACCTTAAAAAAACACACTGATATATTGAGTCGATTGTCCATGATTCCCGATTATCGCGAATGAAGCCTTACAGCGTTTAATACTGGTTCCCCCACCCTACACTATCTTTCCGAGTAATTTTCATCACTCTCGGAATGATGAAACGCGGTGACGTCTTTCGCGACTTAACTCCTTAATTATAAATCGGTGATGAGGCTGCCGTTAAAAATCGTAGACGGATCTTATATCGTCAGCACTAATAAGGCGCCCGAATAAAATGCGCATTAGCTCTATTCTTCTGAGCCCTGCCTGAAAAGTATTTAGCTGGTCAATAACGGAGAAAATTCGAGCTCTAGTTTCAAGTTCTAGTATAAACATTGGCTAAAGGAAGAGTGAAAAGGGAACAGTCGCCCGTTGATTATATTCTGGCGGGTAATTAGTTTCGCAGATCAGTTCATTTAATTTACGGAACGCGAATTTTAAGCGGAAAGTTGCGGGCTCAAATACCACCCGAGACCCAAATCTTTTTCACGGGTTAACATAATTGTTGCCCATTAAGATCCATTTAATTTCCGATTCTTTTAGCCCTTAGCATTATCCTAGATACCCGAAACTCTAGACTCGATCCTTTCCACGATATTACGCCGATTTTGAGAAAGACCTACGACTAACAGTTTCTCTCCTTTCGCTTCCAACTTAACCCCCTTGGTATAAGATTATATTATATCATAGAAAAAAATGCACAAATTTGCCTAGTATCGCACCGAAATGCTTCCAAAAACATTGTCAAAAAATGTTTCCTAATTAGTTACCTACATTTAATGACTGTATTATTATAAGACACTCTATTTCTTTAATAAATATAGTCATTTTGCAATCACGTGGCATTTAAATAAAGCGCTGTAGGAATACCTACTCAGACCACTAATAAATTGATATTAGTATGTTGCCTCGCGATTGCCAAATGACTATATTTATTATAGAAATCGAGTGTCTTATATTAATTCAGCCAGTAAATGTAGGTAAGATACTAATTTAGTAAACAATTTATGACAATGTTGAATGGATGCACCACAAGAAATAAAATAACTGACTTGGCTTAACATTATATCTCACAACTTTTTACGCTGGAAGGATTTCGGTGCGAGACTTGGCATTTTTTTACTTTTTATGTTTTTTCTATGATCTCACTTCTTTTTGTAGGTGTTTCCCCTTATTTCCTCTTTTTATTATACCCGGGGTGACTTTAAAAAATATCTTGTAAACTAGACATAAAAATACCACCACGTGTGGTGGAATAGCTAATTGTAATATTCAGTCTTCGTTACTAAAAATTCAAACTTCAAGCTTTAACCACAACGAAAATATCGGGTATCCAAAATGTTCTGAATTGCTTTATGAAAAGGATGGTACGGTCGTGTAGACTTGGCGGGGACACTGCCGTCATATCTTCCGATATGAATCTGCGAACGAGATCAAAGCACTCGGCTCGTTTGAATTATTCAGTCGCTTTTCTTTTGAATCTTGCGGAAAACCTAATTGCTCTTTCCATCGAGCATCGAGTTGTGGAACTGAAAATTTTAAAAATATTGCGTCCCCCAATCAAATCAGTGCAAAAAGTGCTCTCAATCGGTTACTGTCTCGAAAAAGACAGAGCGAAAAACGAGTCCCGCCAGGGCTTGATTTTCGCGGCTTGTGGAATTCAAAAATTGATCATTACCGCTACAACTCACTTAGTGGAATATAAAATTCATCATCTCGGTGTGATTTCTCTCGCTCTAGAGCTCAAGCTTATTGCGAATCGCTCATCTATGGAGCGCATATTTCATTTTAAAGTTAGCTGTTGGAATATGTAGAGTGAAAGAGAGCCTTTAAAACCGTTTAAAACAGTAGTGAATGGGTAACTCATTATAAAGGGTCATTTTCCCTACCTATTTTAAACCGAACAAAACGCTTTCAGTTCGCAGTTTCCCTTAAATTTGAATTGAAATCTCATAATTCATAGCCTAACACGAGCGTTTAGCCAATCTTGTTTAAAAATAATTTATCCAAATTTTACCATTTTTGTACCTATTACCACACATTGTAATATAGCTAGATTCTTTAACTTTACTTCCGACGAACCATAAATCGTTCATAATATAATTTGAAAATTTTAAAGTTTTAATTTTTCTCTAGTTCCGATGTTAATTGCCGGTGTCACGATAGAGCCTATTTTCCGAGACCCGTCATCGTCTGGCCTACAGCGTTCCCAACCACCGGGATACTGGGAAAAGAGATAAGGTATAGTTCAGTAGACTGGGAAATAAATCATTCCCAAACAATCCTTACCCACAGAAATACTGAGACCGTTGTCATTACAGCCTTAACTGCTAGTAATATCATCTATAACAAGTCGTTTTTTGGGTTAATTCAGGTCGTCGTTAATCCTATTATGCGAGGCAGAAGCTGATGAAACCCTCCTTTGAAGTCTATTACTCCCGGGTCTTGTTTACCCCTCTCTGTATGGGTTAGTTTCAAAAAGCGCGATTCGTACGCCTCCTAACGGTAGATATTTTCGGAGCGGGAGTTCGTCGAGCGAATATCTCAAGCAACCTTGGAGTTCGTCAAAAAACCTCGTCGTTTGTGGAGAGAGAGAATTTCCAATTTTCCGTAGACAGGGGGGTATGAAGTAAGACCCCTCCGATCTCATAAAATTGGGAATTTTATCCATACAGAGAGGAGCGCTATATGGAACATTACAGTAGTAGACTTCAAAGGAGGGTTTCATCTACTTCTGTGCGAGGCTATTGTCATTTCAATCAGTTTCATTCGAATTGTTCGCTAATTGAGAAGTCTTTGCAATCGTTTAGACTCTTTGATTTGACGGCTAACACTATAGTGATTGCCAAATTCAACGCGATTAAACGTTTAAACGTAAGCGTAGTAAGTTTTATGTTGAGGATGTCGTTGGCGGCTCTAATTTTTCGATTGTAATCCCGTATTCCTTTTCAGCTTACCTTTTCTTTCGTTATTTTATTTTTCTCGTAGCTAAATCCAATAAAACAAAACGTTATTACATTTTGCGGCGTTTAAATTGTCTTACATCCCACGAGGGTTATTTTTGAAGTGACGGTGACGCTAAAATTACTCCGTATCACTAACAATTAAATTATTAAATTCGAGAATCCTGGTACATTTCCAACGGTGCTACCATATATAAGAGAGCTATACTGTATGTTAAGAGAGGAAAACGATTTTCTCAAGTGCACAAGAGTTGGTTGTTTATTTAGCTAATTAAGATAAATACAACTTTTTAAACATTTAAGATATTTAAAATAGTGAAAGGACAGAAATACTGAGACCGTTGTCATTACAGCCTTAACTGCTAGTAATATCATCTATAACAAGTCGTTTTTTGGGTTAATTCAGATCGTCGTTAATCCTATTATGCGAGGTTAAATATCTTAAATGTTTAAAAAGTTATATTTATCTTAATTAGCTAAATAAACAACCAACTCTTTTGCACTTGAGAAAATCGTTTTCCTTACTTAACATACAGTATATTTTTGCGCAAATCGCTAGAACAAACTCCTAATAAGAGTGCTATATTCATTTGTGGGTAGGTGGCAGCAGCTTCTAAAACTGCGTTACCCGTGGCAGCAGCTTTTAAAACTGCGTTACCCGTGACAGCGTGTGTCGGAACATGGGATGTATCGGAACAGATGATTCGTCTATTAATAATCTAACCTAATATAATCTAATCCGTACTTGCGATAATGCAGATTTGCATAAACGCTGTTTTGAGAATCGCAAAAAAAAAAAAAAAAAAAAAAAAAAAAAAAAAAAAAAAAATTACTATTATACCTACGTACCAGCGCGGTTCTATGTTGGGTGAGAAAATCGTCAAAAAACGAAAATGTTATTGATTATTTTTTTCAATTATGGAAAAACTTAAATAGAGGTTTCACAAGAAGCTTCGTATCTATAGGAATGGGTTAAGATAGTAGATAAACGCCGTCACATCTATTGGTATTATTTTTAACTCTGTTCTCGATTTTTGAAAATAGTTCTTGGTACCATACCTAAAAAATCAAGCTTCTTTCAACCAGACTCGGCCTTACGTAATTACCATTGGAATTAATAAGCGACTAAGTTTCTTCACCAGCGATATTAGTTTCTAGTGTAGATAAAGGGGCAGTGGGGTCAGGTGCTCCGGGTCCAAAAATGGTTTTTGTGGCGAAATCATAAAAAATTTTAAAATGTTTGGATCACAAAATTCTTCTAATTTGGTGCAATATGGTTCTAATTGCTAAATTCAAACATAATTTGACGAAATGAAAAAAAAAAAAAAAGAGGGGGGAGTTCGTTAAAAATGTAGCAAAGGCATTTTAAATTCAGGTTGAATTCGAGTTATTTCGTTTTGGTCTGTTAGGTAGAATCGGACCCCCATCTTTGATGAAATTACTTTTTTTCCTGATTGGGTAAGCAGATTTCTTTGGTTATTCCATGGGAGCTCGTTCAAAAGCCGAACTCACGTATGTGTAATTTCTCGTGATTAAATTGGGGAGCTTGCTGCGCGAGATCAAATTGACAAGGTGCCCGAATCGAGTCAACAGTCTGGTGTATACATTAATTCGTCGTATCACCGTCACTTGGAGTAAAAATTGACCGAAGGCAAAATTGAGTTTCTGGTATTTTTCTCACGAATTGCCAAATTATAATCGACCGCTTAAGAACTCCGTGTAACTTGATATGAGAATAATTATGTTCACGTTGTGAGGAAATATGATAAATTAGAACTTTGTTTCAGACTCGAAAAATCTATAGTTTGACCGTGGGGCTAGATTAATCTAGGTCGGTGCAGTGGCGGCGCCACGGGGTAGGCTGAGTAGGCTATAGCCTACGTGTAAATTTCAACGAAGACTATTAAATCCACTCGAAGGGCCCTGGCCGAAAAATATCCTCAAGCCTAAAATGTCAGCTATGATCTATACACGTATAACAAGTTGGGAAACCAAAATATAACCTCCCCGACCCCGACGTTAAGATAATCTAACCCAACCTAACCCTACCTAAAATAAAAGATGAAAAGAAAAGTAGAGTATTGGATGAGTAGAGGAAACAGCGTGCATTTCAATCATTATTCTCTATTTTACGGAGTATAAGCATTTTCCCTTAACCTCAAGGATACAGAGAATGCAAAAGTGTCATGCATTACCCATAATTACATGCGGCAGGTCGTAGACTCTTTAATATACACACCAAATGAAATGTCCTGCGTTACCCATAATTATATGCAGCATGGCGTAGATTTCTTAATAGACACACCAAATGAAATTTATTTTCTAAATAAATATGTAAAATACATGTTCTTATAATATAAATTATCATTAGAGCATAGGCTGTACTGTGTGATTATCTTTGAGATAATCCACTGATTTGATAAAGACGAAGGATTTAGTCTGGGATGGCAATGAAGACAAGGAATTAAACGACGAAGATTTTGTAGCAAGTTCCTCTTAGACAAACCAAGAAATATTGTAGACTGAATGTTCCATTTACAACCCATTTTCGGTAGATGATCGGCAATTACTTCCGGTACAGTTTTCGTCTAAAATTCTTGTTTTGACGTGCTAATAGAGGACCATTACTGATATTTTCATCATGCAAGTGATCCCAGTCATTGGAAGAATCAAAAGATTGAGCTGGTCGAGAGGTTATTTTCCAAACCGGCTGACAAGACGTTAGCTTCCACTCCTATGATAAAAAAAATATCTTGAATACTGAAATAGACTAATTTCAATACCGTTAATATTTATACTTGAATAGCTCCTTTTATGTTTAGAATAAGGAGGCCGTATGAAGAACTGTTGAGTTTTTACTGACTGTAAGAATCTCATATGTCGAGTCCGAAAACACTCACTGCTTGCATGTTTCAATTCTTCGTAGCCAGGCCGTCTCTTTCTGGTGATAAATGAAAGCCGTGTCGCTGCTCTGTTGACTTCAAATGGTGATGACATTCTGCGCTGGTTGATTTTCTCACTTAAGTCACTATAGCTCTCTTTCGTCTGGTCTCGTCTTGTATGGTCTCGTCTCCTGGTCTGCTAACGAAGTTCACTCTACCAAGAAGGATCAGATAAGGAGAGGAAAAGTGGGGCTGCGTTGAGTTAGATAGAGAAGAGCCAACCTCCCACTCGGGTGGAAAGGGGGATACGAAATTCTCGAGGTAAACTGTTGTCACGTGGTCGCTAGCTAGCGCGTCTCATAAAGGATTCGTTTTACCCACGTGACAACAATTTACCACGAAGCATCTCTACCCCCGTCTGTCCCCCGTTCTCCCAGAGTGGGAGTTTAGGCCGACGCAGTAGGAGCCGCGCCGTTCCCACTTTTCCCCTCGTCTCGTCTCGTGCTAACGAAGTTCACTCTACACGGCTTCTTTTGATTATGAAAATAATCGGAAATGTTTCTTGGTTTTATAGTGGAGAAATCTGAAGCCTATTTTTTTCCAACATCAGATAACCATTTTTTATTCAAAACTGATGTTTTTTAAACACGGGAAACCTACTGTACTTCTGTCCAAGGGGAGTTTTCACGACTATAATTTTTCTTAAGAGGTTTAACATTTTGTATCAATCCGCCTCAGCTTTAAATCTTATGTCGTTTCTAACTTGGATGCCCGTGTAAACGTACCTTTATTTAGATTCTTCAATCCACCCCAAGTTTGCAGCAAGCCTTAGCCTATACTGCCCGTTATACCTTTGCTTTTTGGACTAAATGATATATGGAAAACAGCTTAGCGCGTGTTGCCAACTCAAGCTGGTATTAAACGGTCACATTTCATTAAATTTTTGGGAAATTTCTTAAATAGCTTATCTACAGTTTAATAAATTAAATTTTTGTTCATCAATTTAGAACCACTTAATAAAGATCGCTAGGTTTATGTTTTAACCTTTTCGTAACCCATTCAGCCACCTTTCTCTCTATTACTTCATATACCTTATCAATCTTTCATTATAGAAATCTTTGTTTAACTAAGAGAAGCACTCGTAAACAATAAACTATACTTTCTCTCTATTAGCTCGAATTCAATGTATATTCCTTATCATTCTACTGTTTAAGAAATAAAATTTTTGTTTATCATTTTGAAGCAATTAATAAAAATCGGCTAAGCTTATGATTTCACCCTTTTGAAACCAATTCAGGCACCTTACTCTCTATTACTTCATATAATTTATCAATATTTCATTATTTAAATCTGTGTTTAACTAGAGAAACTCTCGTACCGAAAGAAGTCTTATCAAATTTTTTCAAAGTACCTTTGTCTGTATTAATTCGAATTCAGCGGACGGTGGGATACCCGTGTAAACGCACTTTTATTTAGATCCTTCAATCCACCCCAAGTTTGCAGCAAGACTAAGCCTATACTGCCCGTTATACCTTTGCTTTTTGGACTAAATGATATATGGAAAACAGCTAAGCGCGTGCTGCCAACTCAAGCTGGTATTAAACGGTCACATTTCATTAAATTTTTGGGAAATTTCTTAAATATCTTCTAAACTATCTCGAATTTTTAATTGATTTTTCAGCTTCTTTATTAATTAGATTCAGTTTAACAATATTATTATATTAAATTAAAATTTAAATGAATTATACGCTTCAATTCACTAAAAGATATCGCGGCATAAGGCCAAAATAGTTATGGCATGGAAAAGGGGTATATATAGCTTTCGCTAACCTTTATTCACCGAGCGAGTAACCGAGAAGAGTTGGGGAAACCCCCCCCCCTTCTCAACGTCTAGACGTTTATCGTAACCCTAGGCATTCGGTAACTGCACCACAAAGACCCGTAGAGGGAGGAGATGACTGGAGTGGAAGGTTGATGTGGACTATATTAGTGAGGGACACCTCGCTAATATGGCCCGCTGAGATCGGACACTAGAGGTTGGACCTTGGTGTGAGGATGGTCGGAGGTGATTATAACAGTGGGAGACGTCCCATTGCGTATAATCGCCTTCAACTGTCCAGCATCGAGGTTTGATCGTAAAGTGGATGGCGGAATGCGATAATATACAATTGGAGACGTCCTGTTGTATATAATTGCACGACACCTGAAACTCATTGTGGCAGCCACGCTTAAAGGAGGTAATTCCCGTTAAACGGAATTGAACGATAAGCTGGTATGGTAATGTCTCTAGACTTTTGGCTCCACGAGCTAGGTCACGTGATTTCCGGTTACACAGGATATCCGCTTACACAGGAAGTGACACACAGACACACAGACACGACCAGTGTAAAACCTCCCCCTGAACTAAAGTTCAGTCGGGGAGGTAAAAAGTTCCACTGAATTTAACAGAGCTATAGTATCAAAAAAGGTTATTTGAAATTACATATTTTTTAATTAATTTTAATGTAAAGAATATGCTTAGACAAATCCCAAGGCATAAATTTAATTCGTCCCAAGCTTATGAGTTTTTATCATCGATACACTCTGTTCTTGAACAACCCAGGGTACTTTCAGTTAACCACAAAATACGCATCGATGCATATAGGAAAAAACGAAACTGTTACTGTACACCTTGTATTGCAACAGGGCGCCAAACGATTTGAAAAGCCTAAGTATAAGATGAGTTGAATCTCATTATTAAGGGTTAAAATAAAAATTTGGACAAACGAATTCGTTCCCCAATAAAGGGAATTTAAATAAACTAAAATAGAATTAGCAAATAATCTTAATTGACATTAGGCTTAAGAGATAATAAGAAATTGTAACAGTGGGTTTAAACTTATACAGTAGGCTTCCCTGAAGTGGGAATATTTAGAGGTACAAAGTTTAAGTCTTTTACAGTATTTACAGTTTCATGTGGCGGCCGCGTTGCTCATCGATAGTGCATCAAGCTCATTGGCTCAACGAGCTAATTAGATAAGTTTGGGATATTTTTGGTAAACATATTGTAACCAATTATTCCTTCATTTCTAATAAAGAATGCAATATCTAGAGATTTTCATTAAATTAAGAGTTACAGCGATAAATTGAATGGCTGTTATTGGTCTATAAGAAAAATTGTCGACGATTGATTTGCTTTTGTTTATTTATAACACATACCTTTTTAAGAAAGTAACAAACAAAACGTAACCCTAACCAAAATAAGTTATTCTTAAGAGGTCTTGGGGAAGTCTTTCGGGTGTCTTACGTAGTCTTAAGAGGTCTTGGGGAAGTCTTTCATTGTGTGTAGTAGTCTCGGAGAAGTCGTAAAGACATCCCCAAGACTTTTGTAGCGTTCTTGAGGGCCTCTTCAGATCAGACCAACTTTTTTCCGTTAGGAAAATTACAATGTATCTCCTTCTCCTTTCCAAACATCAACTACCGACTTCGCAATTCACACAGTCGTATCAGTGTCCCCACCATGAAATATAGGTGACATACAAGTTACAGTGGATGTTTTTCCCCTCTGTCGCGTTCTTTATGTTTTGGAAGGCCTGGCACTAGTACCGGCCTGGTTAAACCCTAGTTCTCTCGTTGTATTAGGGGAAGCTGTAATGGGGAGAATATATAATGATAAACTCTATCTGTTTTGAAGGAAAATAGATAAATAATTAAGTGTCTTTCAGAATTGAATGTCATTGTGTGTTGCCTATACCAATTTTTTTTAAGGAAGCGAGTTCATCTCATTGGTCTTGTTTTTTCAAACTAATTTAGGAAAATTCGAAAATACTCAAAGAAA
The DNA here is from genome assembly GCA_963920705.1 of Odiellus spinosus. Classification (NCBI taxonomy): domain Eukaryota; kingdom Metazoa; phylum Arthropoda; class Arachnida; order Opiliones; family Phalangiidae; genus Odiellus; species Odiellus spinosus. Next base: position 9,556,690 of record OY987232.1, on the reverse strand, counting down.
ATTCTACTATCTGTGCAATATAATAAGGAATCTTAACTCAAAAAATGAGAGCCTCCTCAATATGATGAATTTATAAACAAGTACAACATAGATTTAACTTTAATTCCATAATTAAACGCGATATAAAATTTGCAAACAGCGTTTTGATTCACAGATACAATTGTCCTGAGCTACTACAATGTTTCTACCTTAACTGTAGTGTACGAAATAAGAGGAAAAGAGATATCTTTTATGTACGTCATTCTTTGTCTAAAATAATCTCAAGGATAGTATCACATATAAATTTGGTGGCAAAAAAATTTATTTAATAATAGGTTACAGTTGCGAAATATTACTCTTACGATGAAAATTCTTATTGTATTTCTACAATTTTTTTTATATTTATTATTTATTTTTATAATACTAAATTAATTGTTTTAAATCTCCAAATCTACAAATAATGCTGTTGTAGTAGACGTAAAGTGTATTAACTTGTTGGTATCTGTACTGTTTTAATGCACTAAATAAATTCAATTAAATATGTGTATGTGTACATATATCATCAGATAAAGGGAGTCTAGCTTGGCCATATATAATAAGCTTGAGCTATTTTTTCTCACATCGAATGAATGAAATATACCATTTATTTCGGTGTCTCAGGGAAATGCTTGTAGATACTTGGATTTTAGTTTCGGTTTGCGATTCTTGTAAATTTCCTGGATTGTTTCAAGGAATTTGGCGGCGATTGCCACATCCAGTCCGTAGCCGTAGAATTGAAATGGAACGGAGAAATCGGCCATTTCGTATGCGGTTAACAATTGAATATAATTATTAAATTTATTCTTTAATCGATATTCAACTTCAATTTGTTCGAAGTTATTTCCTATTGATCCTTCGTACAATCGTAGTTCCCTAATAATAATAAAATCAGACCGCATTTTGAATTGTTCTTCGGTACGTGGTGTTTTAGTGTCTCTTACCAGTTCATGATGGTTTCGTGTATTCGGGCATCGTACTTGAACGGGCTCGAATCGTTATTTCCCAACCATACTAGCTGTGTTAAAAGTTTCTCCGCAGGTGATTTCTTCGAGACGTAAGCATATGTATCGAAAGAAACATCAAGGAAGCTCGTCAACACCATCGTCCTTATTTTTCCGAATTCTAAATCAAATAGACGGACGTGTCTTATGGGGAAGCCCTGAGCGTTTTTTTTTTCTGGGCCATACTTTTGACATGTTTTTCTTGGCTTCTAGGTCTATCAAAACAATTCCATGACTTGGTAATGAAACAAGAGACAATACCAAGTAACTTTCCCGAGTAACATTTTCAATTACAGTTATAGATAATTTTTAAATTAACTTTAAACTTCTTTAAATAGTGAAAAGATAGGGTCATTTAGGCAGTATTTATTTGAAAACGAATGAAGATTTTTTTGAGGCGGTATTTTTGGTTAACTATATGAGATATAATAACGTAACTTCCCCGAGAGACATTTAATTAAAAAAAATTGCATTAACATTTAATTATTATTCAAAATAACCCAATGTTTGACATTTTTTCAGTTTTAACCTAACTATTTAATATTTTTGTTATAAATAGGCTAATAATAGATGAGATTATCATTTATCATACGAATTTTAGATTTCATTTATACCATAATTATTAACAGAGATATGACCATTTTACGTATCCAAGTTTTCCACTAAATTAACCAGAGACTAGTGAAGGATGAAAAGGGAATGCTAGTTGCCGAGAAAGAAAAGGGTTTTTTAGGCTAGAGTCGCCATTCTCCGTCTACCGTGGCACTCCTTGTCGTCGAGCGCCTTACTTACTCCCTTTCCCCATCCGCTCCGTGCGTTTCCCCCGCGCATGTGGGACAAAAAAAAATAAAATAAAAAACAAGTTGGAGTGGCTTAAAAACCTTAAAACTGGCCCAGTAAAAACTTTAATAACTCTTTTAAAAATGATCGTAGAAATGAAAATTAAACTTAATTATGTTAATGGAGAGTTGCTTAATTAAGTAATATACAGGAAGAATTTTTTTGCCTTAAATATTGTTGAAAAAATGATCAAATATAGGCTATTTTGGGAAGATAATTAAAGTTAACGGTAGTTATTAAAACTAAATTAATTTGGGGTAAAATGTTCAACATAATCTCAAAAACGAAACCCTAGTTAATTTTTGAAAAAATGTTAGTTCATTTGACCGGAGATCATATTTAACTGGAGGTATAAATCACGAATACTTAGCTTCGTAAAATTATCATAACCGTAGCACTTAATTTAAACGTACGATAGACGAATAACTTATCTATTACCCTATTTAGACATATATCTCATTTAGTAAACAGAAAAAAACCACCTGAAAATAACATTAACATGCATTAACATTTAATTACCCTTCAAAATAACCCAATGTTTGACATTTTTTCAGTTTTAACCTATTTAATATTTTTGTTATAAATAGGCTAATAATAGATGAGATAATCATACGAATTTTAGATTTCATTTATACCATAGTTCATTTGACCGGAAATCATACTTAAGTGGAGTTATAAATCACGAATACTTAGCTTCGTAAAATTATCATAACTCACTTAATAATAATCGTAGCACTTAATTTAAACATTCGTACGATAGACGAATAACTTATCTATTACCCTATTTTGACAAAACACATTTAGTTCCGTTAATAAAGAAAGAAAAATTACGTCAAAGGGCAATTAAATGTTAATGCTATTTTTTAAATGAAATGTCTCTCGGGTAATTTACGTTATCATATCTCATTAAGTAAACAGAAAAAACCACCTGAAAATAACTTTATTCGTTTTCGAATAAAACCTACCTAAGTGACCCTACCTTTTCCCTATTTAAAGAAGTTTAAAGTTAATTTAAAAATTAAGTATAACCGTAATTGAAAATGTTACTCGGGGAAGTTATTTGGAATTGTCTCTCGTTTCATTATCAATAAGGAAATAGTTCTGATAGCCCTAGAAGCCAAGAAAAACGTGTCGAAAGTAGGGCCCAGAAAAAAAAACGCTCGAGGCTTCCCCTTAAATTTCATAAGAAATGAAAGGGTTCACTTTTTTTCTGCAAGATGGCACGATCTAAAGGAAACCAAACATAATGCATAATAGTATAAGGGCGAGTATAGGAGATCAAACAAGTTATAATCTAATAATTGTTTATTAAATTAAAATTATTTAATTTTAGTGGGTTTGGTTGCTAAAACAATAGTACAATAAAAGGCTTGCGGATTCACCGTTTTCGGCTACGGCGGCAGATTTTAGCCAAGGCATGGGAAGTAGCTTTAAGAATGGGGAAGAAATTTTTCAAAACTATAGATCTTTGTTCATTTTAAACACGAAGATTACAAGACTATTCCTCAAGGTTTTGAAGGAAAGAAAAATGTTATACGTAAATACTGATTACAAATGTAGAAATATCAAAATTAATATCATTTATCAGATCAGTTCAAATATCCACCACGTCTGAGACGACCTTTAGCAATTCCTAATCGTATCCATGGTAGAAAATCAACACAATCATCAGAAGCAGAGGTATTATTAGAGGGTAAAAAGACTGAATAATATCAGCGGAGAAGAAAGGTGATGAAGATGTGGATTTAGAAGAACAATTGCTTGAGGATCACCAAATGGAAACAGGTAAAACTGATGAAAATTAAAATACCTACACCATTGTAACTTCAGAAAAAGGAATAATGGTAAATACGATCGAAAAGCATACGTAGTAACTTCTATTTGCGGAATATTAAAGAAACAAACTTTGGTGTGTGACTGAATTCAATCAATGGAACCAGAAATAGATGAACTTATTTACGAAATAGTTAAAGATTAATTTTCAAGTACAAGCCCGTTACCAGTTGGTGACAGAATTTTACTTTCATCAATGAAACTTAAATTGGGTATTTTTTACTCAATTCTTGGAGCTCCTTCTCGGTCTTAGCCGACAGAGAACGTCTACGTATTTTAAACAAACCAAATGCCAATTAGCCACAGTCTTAGAATCGTCAGTTCTCTCTAGAGAAATTGAAATCGTTGAGTCTACGCCCATTTGCTTTCATTATTATGTACGAGGACTTTCCAGGATTGTGCGGAGGTACACGTATAAAAGCCAAAGTGTCTGAAGTGTGAAATCAAAACATTTTTTTACTAAAAACGCACCGTGTAAATGTACAAATTAGTGTTTTTCCTTCCGGTGTGATTACCATGATGAGCAAGGCATTTCGTGCAAAATTATTTGATTAACAAATAAAAGAAAAGTTATAGAATAGTGCACTACCATATGTTGGTGCCATAATGGTTGACAAATGGTTTGCCATTAAAAAATATATGTAGTGAAAGAGCGCTCAAATTAGATCACCTTTTATAAAAAGAAAGGCTAAAGATCAAAGCACTAAGGGGTGCCGGGAGTGGTGGCGCACTCCTGTAAACTGGCGTCTCAGTGGCAAGGTCAGGGTATTGTCCGAATCGCAGGTCCCTAGTCCATAGGGAGTGTTGCGAATGGTCCGCAACGGTATGGTCCTTCCTCTTTCCCTTTCCCTTCTCTATCCGTTGCGCGGGCAATTCCCACTCCTCATACCTGCGTAGTTTCTAAACTCAACCCTCCCATCGCTCGTGGCTATAACCTTAGCCCTTGTACGGTTGCAAAATATCACTGTTACGCAACGTTAGAAAAAAAAGCACTAAGGGGTCAATTTTCCCCGGAAGAGACCTTGCTTACATCCAAAATAGCTTGTGTTAGAGTTCATGTTGAACGTATTCTGAATTACATAAATTACAAAGGCTTGGCTATGAAAGCATTACAGGAACCATGCGCTCAGTGCTCCTCTAAAAATTCTTCTATATTTTTTTCCTCTACATTTATATATATAGAGGAAAATGCTGTTATGGGTACCTACAAGTTATACCATAATGCATGGTGGCGGCCTACCAAATGGGAGTGTAGCCACACCGAATTATTCCGAGAATATTCTAATCATTTACCCATTTTGTCAATGGGCTCTGACAATGTGGTCATAAAGTTTTACTTTAACAAGCCGTTTGATGTGAGCTTTCCTCTGGAACCATTTGTGGAACAAAAGGCGATATAGTTTGGTTCACTCATGGCGTAGGTGCTGGGGTCTACTGCCAAACCGGAAAGATTGGTTTTTACAAAAGCCTATGGGTTTATTCTAGCGTCTTTCAGGCGGAAATATCTGTAATATGCTTCTGTCTTAAGAAGAATTATCGTGGCAAACTTATTCAGATTTTCACCGATAGCTAGGCTGATTTTAAGGCTATAAATAGGTTTGATATTTCCTTAAAACTGGTTAGTACTTTTTTGGATCGACTCTCGATCCTAGGTACCCATAATAAGGTTCACCTTTACTGGGTACCTGGACATCAAAGCTATGGTGATAATGAGCAGGCCAGGCAAGGGGGGGGGGGCGGAGGCTAGGTTCATTGGATTAGAACCCACTCTCCGTACTCCGACTGGCATGATGCGGAACCAACTTTGAAAAGTCATGGCTAACCTCCAACTAAGGCTTAGGTTTGAGATGGATGGTCAAACGCAATTAAGGAGTTTATCCTTGGTCCGTCTAAACAGAGAGCGAGGGACTTTACTTGGCCTAGTATTAGGTTGATCGGTGGTCTACTAACTGGATACTGTCAACTCAACAGGCACCTCCATTTGATTGGTAATGAGGAGGAGGAAACCTCCCATGTTATGTGTAACTGCGTTAACTACTCGGCAGAGAGGTTTGAGCATCTTGGTATGTATAAAATGGAAACCCACGTGGTTTCTGATATCTCGGTGAAGCATATTCTTGGTTCCATCACAGAAATCGGACTTTTTTAGTCATGAACTGTCTGGGGCTATATAATGGACTACTAATCGACGTGCGCGGCCCGATATATCCGGCCACCCCTCTCTTAATAATAATAAAAATAAGCTGTCTCAGACAGGCAACCCCTACCGGTCCGCGGGTCCTGTTCAGGGCCCGGGTTACTTTTGCCCGGCTTACCCCTAATGCCAGTCATTCTCAATAAAAACTATGTTCCTACAATTAAAGTATTGTTTTCCACTTTTAAAATAAAAATGGTATATTCTCGGTCGCTGCGTTTGTGTTGTTCGGGATTCTCGTTACGCGCGACACTGTGGACAGTACGTATTATATCCTTGCAATTGACATTTGGGCCTTCTTAGTCGTCTCATCGCCAAATTAAACCGTAATATTCTTCTTCACTTACTATTGTTGTAATATATTTTCCGCTCTTCAGCCTGAAAAATACGAAGACAAATTAAACTCGTGACTTCATAAATCCGTCACCGATTACATGCCTAACTAGATAGAAACCATCAAAGGCCCCTTTGCCGCGATGAGACGAGCGCCGCCGGGCTACTACCGATCAATGAAAAAGATTAAAAATTGTTTTTGGATAATATTTAACTATAAAGATTATAAGTACGAATGGATATAGTTTTTGGATAACATGGACGAGAAATTCGAAAAGTGAATAAACTGACTATTTCGGTAATGACACTCAGAAGTTATGGAAAATATTAATGAGGAAATTTTCCAATCTCGAATATTGAGAAGAAACCAAATGTTTCATTAACGTTTCATAGCCGTTTTAAGTCAATCTTTTTTATAACTCGTAAAGCGATTGAGAGAGACGCGGCTTTCGAAGCTCGTGCGAATCTCCCCATTATCCACCCTAGATAAAGGATTAAGTGTGGTTAAGCCTATCCGTAGGAAAAAAGGGGAGAGGCGGAACCAATTTAAAAACTATCGTTAGTTGTAAAGGCGGGAATATCAAATGTAGGCGGAGAAAAATTTTGTGTACATAAATTGGGATTTATTTTTAGTGTTAAATAATTAAAAATGACTTAAATGTTTATATTTTAAACGATTTCTCGATTTTTAAATCAAATCAAATATAAATCAAAATCTTATATCACCTAGGTGTCGCTAATTGTTCTACGATGTTACTTCGATAGCGCCTTATCTAATTTGCTCTTGGCTATTCATTACGTTATCCCCGATAGAATTCTCAGGAAGGTGCTAATTATCTCAGACAAATAGAAAATTAAAAAATGACTAAAACTTTGTAGCTGGTATTTCGAAGTCTAGTATTAGAGAAGGCAGTGGTGTGGGAAATGGAATGATTTCGAAAAAAAAAGAATTCACCAATAAAGGTCCAGATTTCGATCGAGTTTAAATTAGTATAAAATTGCCCAGTTCATCCCCCTGATTAAACCTGCGGCAGAGTTAAGTTATTTATACTTAAATAACATACTCTATTAATGAATTTAAAAAGTTAGCTTGTTTTTTCGGCAATAAGCGTTACTGCCGGATAAATTCTTTTCCTTATCCAACAGTTAAAAGTTATCGGAACACCGCCCTTTAAGCTGAGTAGCCCCCGTTTTGCCTACATTAATTTGAAATTTGTACTCGAGCTCGTCTAGGTTTTCTTCAGTTTCGACGCCGGCGTATTCTTTGACTGATAGTTTCCCCTTGAAAAAACTTAACTTCGTTGCAAAATATGGTAATGCCCAACAGCCAGAAAGAAAGGACGACACGAATAGGCAATACTCCTGAATCCGAGGGAAAAGCTGAAACGATACGAAAGATAAGTGTCGAGCGAAACGGTGCGTGGCGTATATATCTAACAACATCCGCGAGATGTTGACAAAATATATTCCCCAACTATTCAAATACCTTAATAATAAAAGCTTCCTTTGCTTAACACGCAATGGTTTTGAGCATGGATTAACTACTAGCTCCCTAAGGATAGGCATAATGCAGGAAACGTTATTTAGACCGAACGTAATCTACCTGCCACAACTGGTAAACTTATGATTTTTGCGAGGTGCGATCAAACGCTACCTTCGTCTAAAATTCCTTGAATTTCCCAGGCTCGTCTTTGAGCCGAATTTTTGCCTCGGCTTTTCTCATTTTGAAAACTTCTGTCGAACTTAAGACATTTTCATTTACTTTTTGATTTTAGCGTTAGTTGATCCATGTTTTGAGAATGCCCAATTGTCTTACGTTCGTAGAAGAATGAAGCGAAGAAGTCCCAGAGAATTGTCGAAAACCCGGTGGTACTCGGGAACCAGCGACGGAGACATCTCGTTGAGAAGTAAACCGTGGCGGCGGAAAGAAACATCAGCAGTAAGAAACACAACGCGGACTGAGGGGTGGATATCAGAAACGAAAAAAGCTGTTAAAGAATCTCTCGGCACGAACTAAGTTACCTAATTTCTCTTATATATTTGAACCGGACGCTTGCAAAATTGAAATCTCAATTCTGTCAAATAATTATATATTTAATTCCCTTCCATCACTCGACTTCAACTTCTATTAGAGAACATTACGCCAGTCGCAGTTCGGAATCGAGATAAAGCTCCCAACTATAATTGGAAACCATGTAGCTTGCTTAGTTCTAAATTTTAAATCGGTTTACCTGAATGTCAATATCAACGACTGAACCGGAATTTTTCCAAATCATTGGGGGATCATAAGTGAAATAATACGTCGGTTGCCACTCGTGAATCGGAGCCAATAGGGTAAATTTAAAACCCATTTTTCGATAATCATCCAATGCATATTGTTGGATGGATTCAAAGTTAACAGGAGTCAATACATAGCCACCCACCTTCTAAAAAATGTAATTTTGCAATAACTATTGAGCGTTATTGTTTTCTCTCTTCAAGAGGTATAGTCGACCGCGGACCAATTGTTTATGGTCGGCGAAAGTCTAAAGGGCCACTTATCGTCGGCAGGCGGAAAGGGCGATTATTTTTCCGCTCGGTGTGGTAAAGCTCGCACTGGGTAAATATTTCCGGTCGAGTATCCCTCGTTAAGAGAGTGCATTAGCAAAGCCGCGATTTAATTATTGTTGCCACACCAGCGCGTGGTTGCCTTGTCAAGTGAGAGCGCGGCTTCACTTAGCAGAGATGGTCCCATCGATCAATGGAATAAAACGGAATTTACCACAATTTCATCGTAGTTACACATACGCGTGACTCTGTTTCGAAAGAAAGAATTATAGTGGGTATGTCGGACGAAGGTATTGGATATCTCCGAATGGAGCCACAGAATATAGTGGGTATATCGGAGTTATAACGAAAGAATTGGTGATATCCGAATGGAACTCTACTATCTGTACTAAAGTTAAAATGAAGTTAATTCGCTTAAATAGGCCATTGTGGGTTGACTCGGTATATTTTGTGTTAATCTCGTTTCGTTTACGCTTCGATCGTAAGAATACTCGTGTTACGAGTCCATTCGAAGTGCGTATTCTGTGCTAGCATTCAAATAATGATGTGCTATAAATACCAACATAAAATTAGAGACTATCTTCTCGTAGAGCGCGTCCAGTCTCCTGTCGAAGAAATCCTGTATAAAGATATAGGTATAGGTATAGGGTCAATCTATTCGAAGACTCATGTTACCATGGGTCGGCCGATCTTAATGCAATTCCTCGTACGTTAAGAAGACCAACAACAGTAAGGAGACCTCCTCAAAAATAAACTACTTAATATTTACAGATATGTGGTTTGGATGTCATCTCTGATAGTATTTGCGCTCTTGTAGCCCAAAATCTGCTCATCTATATCAATAATCAACGGAGAACAAAGTTGGAGGACTTCTTCCATAACATAAAGGTATGTAGGTAGTATAGCGCTTTCCTATATTTGCGATCCTCAAAACAGCGTTACCAAAAAAGCGTTCATGCAAAACAGCTTTATCATGAGAGCGGATATCCAAATTAGCGATAACCGTAACAGCAGTTGTTCAAAATAACTGTATCATGTCAGCGAATCCGCATATTTAAAATTAAAGAGTTTCCGTCTTGCTCTTTGGTGATTTTAATCAACGTGATTATTTCGATTTTCAGCCACCAAGTGAAGCTGATAATCCTTAAGTCTCGTTGATTGGAAACCCTGTATGGGAGGAATTCCAGTTTTCAGAACTCGACGTCGGTAAAATGACACAAAAGAATGTAGACCTTTTCGCTAGTTTAGAAATAAATGCGAACAGGAACCATCCAAAAGATGCTATTCATCTTTTCGCCACTAATGTTTTGGAGGACCGCTTTAATTCGGAGAAACTTGCTAAGATAGAAACTGAAAAGATTTGTACAGTATCAATTGAGTTTGTAAACGGAGACTTGAGTAACAAAGTCAAGATTGATATTTTAGCACAAGTTCAAAAGTTAGCAACTTCCGATGCTTTTGGTCTTCCCAAAGAATTGAAACTGGCGTGTGGCATTAGATATATGATGACTAATAATGTGGACACAGCAGACGAACTAAAGAATGGGGCGACTGGTTGGTTACGTAAAATAGAATATGGTACTAATAGAAACGGATGTCAATAGAGTTTGGGTCGAGTTTGATGACCAAAATGTAGGGAAAAAATTAAGGCAAAGAAGTTACGGGTTGTATAGGCTAAATAAGAATATGTCTTGGACGCCCGTTGAAAAGGTAACCAAAACATTTGCAAAAAAATGTAGGCAGAGCAATATTACGGTGTCCAGGAAACAATTTCCCTTGGTAATTTCCGAAGCAATTACTATACATAAAAGTCAGGGAGATACGTATTCCTCGGTGGTGGTTCATTTTATATCGTCAAAGAAACTAAAAAAAGCCTGCTTGTATGTCGCATGCAATAGAGCGAGGTCAGCTTACGGTTTGTATATTGATGGCAAATTTGAAATTCCAAGTTCCAAATTCCCTTAAAAATGACGTCGTAGATTTGGAAACTCAAAAGATTGCGAGATACAAAAAGCATTGATCTGCCATTCTTAAAAAAACCAGTGTCCATATTTGTTCAGAATGTCCAGTCTTTAAATTTGGAAGATGTTTTTAATAATTTACCGAAATATAATGGACAAATTCGAAATTGAATATGAACTTCCCGGGGCACAAAGCCATTGAGGTACCATCTGTACGCGCCGATCTGCTAAGAGATGTCGCTTTCGTAGTTCCAGGCCTCCCAGCCATTTCAAAAAAAGAAATATAGGAATATTAGGGTCAATGTCTCAAAATTATAGAAGTTTTTTAGGATCAAAATCGTAGAATAATAGGATTTTATAGGATCAAATATTTGAATTGATATGCTTTCCGATCAGAAATTAACTAAAAGTAACACTTTCATTGAAAATGTATAACTTAATTTTGGTTGGGTCTATTTAAAGATGGAAGAGCTCATTTTGTAGATATAGAATGGGGCTGTTCGTGGAACGCTACTTCGACACTCTAGGAAAAGACCTGGAGAAGGACAACCCTAATTACCGAACCGTGATAATTAGCCTAATTAATTAGACCGTTTTTAAGGGAATGTTTCCTTTTCCGGTCCGGGAAATAAGCTTTTACGAGCGTCGGAAAAATCGCGGGCTTACGCGCTCAATTTCGTCGTAAAACTGGAGTTTTCCGCAACAAAATAAACTTCTTAAACCCAGAAATTGGCCACAAACTCTTCGCGAAAACGTAATTTTAAAATATGTCTAAACATTTCTAATTCTGAAAATATATGAAAAACTTCCCAGAATTTGCAAAAGGAACAACGTCCGCGCCTCGAATCGAGAAACGAGTGTCACCAATGGATTCCTTGGCCGAAATTACCCGAGGAAAGTCGGAATTAGCGCGCTCGAGCCAGTATTTGCGAAGTTATCGACGATTTAATTCGAAATGAGGATTACTTTACGGGTTCTATGCCAAAGCAATGCAATAACTTTAAATCGTACATAACTTCGCAAATACTGGCTCGATCGCGCTAATTCCGCCTTTCCACTGTAAAATTTTGCCAATGAATCCATTGGAGACACTCGTTTCTCGTTCTCGATTGGAGGCGCGCGAGTGGTTCCTTTCGCAAATTTGTGATTTTTTTTTTTTTGATTTTTTTTCATTATATAAGATAGTTCAGATTTAAAAACAGGGGTGTTCAGAATTGGAATTGCGGCGTTCAGAATTAGCATCGTTCGTTCAAAATTAGATGCTGCTACTGCCATCTTTAAAACCGCGTCTACGTCATGTAATGATGCAAACTAGCGCAACGTGTCCGCGACTATTCGCACTCGATTTTAGATATTTAACTTCGTCGCTAAAAGTTCCTTAGCAATCGAGATCTCAGATTTCTAAAAAAACGTTCAGAGGTAGGCGACCCTACCATACATATCGAATATTTAAGAGGCCTTAAGGCTTAGTTTTGAATTGGAGATTTTGAAGTAAAATATTCCCAGCTCATTGGCAGACGTCGCGACCTTAGACAGAGTATATATATTTATAGATTGGAGTTGAAACTACCAGATCGATCACAACAATAAACCGAAGCAACCAGAATGTTTTTTTTGTTTTTTTTCTCCCTGACAACTTTATGAATTTGTTTATGGTTTGTGAATTTAATTTGACAGAAACCTAACTTGGTGAAAATATAGGAATTATGCGATCAATTTTTAAAAATAGGATATTATGGGATCATTTTCAAATTATAGAATATTATAGGAATTTGACATTTGTTTATTAATGGATTATGATTATGAATATATAACAAAATGAAAATGTTTTTAGACAAACATCTATATTAATTTATTATACATTCCTTAAAACCTTTTTATAAATTTTTTGGCGATTTAAAACTTAATAACGTTGTCCTTATAAAGTATAAAAATCTTGTCTCAATTTAATTTCTACTCCTTTGCTTACCCCAGGACTCTTAATTTTTAAAGTCCAATCGGGGATTCAAACTAGCAAAGGACTGTCAATCCACCTCTATGAGGGTTGTTGACAATTGTCAATAAGGAGTGATAGAGCTGGTCATGGAGCCACTGCCTTAAATAAAAGCAACGGTCCAGAGGGCGTACGAGAGCATAATCAGTCATCTAATTAATAAAACGATAGAAAGACAACCGCAATGAGAAACCGTTTTCATGAGAAAGCGCTAATAGGAGAAACCGTTGCTGATAAGAGAAAGACAATTTACGCTGTTATTTTGACTATCGCTGTTATGAGCAAGTTTATTTTGATAATCGCAGCTCCGCGACACCGCTGTTTTGACACACGCTGAACTGGGAAACGCTGTTTTACAAACCGCTGACCTACCTACAAACCAATACAAAGGATAGGAGGACGTTAATTAGAGAAGCATATACGTGGAGAAGTTCAGTGACATAGGGTATCATCGGGACATGTATCCAGTGTTGGAAAAAAAACCGAAAATACTTTTCAGGTGGCCATTTCTGACTTCAACGGGCCACCTTAGTTCGTCAATTACGTCGCCGTGAATGATATACTTCGTCAGTGCCAACTTGCTTTTCACATTTAGACATAAATGACGGAGTTGGAGTCACGTAAAATTCGGTCAGCCATAACAATACCATTTTCGCCTTTAGGTTGTGTCTAGTTTTGACGGCATGATTAATGAGAATGCACGCGTCGTTGTTGCGACCATTGGCACCTTATGGACAAATAATTTCGATGATATAGGTATTGGTGACTAGTAGCATCGGCTCAAAGATAAGCGGGCCTTCGGGTACGCAAAATGAGCTTTGTAGGAGTGTATAGTCACTGGATTGACCAACTCGGAAGTACCATCAACAATGGTGATAATGTCAGTGGTAGATCGCTAACTTCGAATATATTAAAACACTAATGACATCTATTGGGTCCTATCGTTCATAATACGTAGGTCCTATAATTTTATTTTTCTTTAATACAGGAAGTACGCCTCAAGATATAAACGCGAACTTACGCGTCATTAAATCTTCTATTGTTTATAAGACGTTTTATCTCTTTCTCCTACTTGAATGTCTAAATAATAGTAAATACTAACAGATAAGACCCCTTAATAAAATGTAACGCGACATATAGGCTAATTCCTTACAACTTTTAGAGCAACCATCACTTTTTGTAGCAACTATCAGGCTACCAACCTGAACCATATTTTCAACCTTTTTTTAATTTAAGTTTAAAATGATGGGTCGAAAAGAAATCAACTCTCTCAATAAATCATTTGAACTATCGAAAAAAGAAGTTTTTATTGGTGTAGCTATTCTACGAGCTTGAGCATCTTGATGTATTCTTAGGCCAATAACACCATGGGTCAAGATGACTCGTTAAGTTTAACAAATCATGTAGTAAACTCTATGGGTCTGTTTGACGTTGGTGAACAGGAAGTACTTAAAATTGTCCAATCTCTCTCCACTGACTCAGCTCCAGGGTCGGATGGAGTAGCCCCAAAAATTATTAAATCTACAGTCCTCTCTCTACTAAAACCGTTGGTATTTCTCATAAATTTATCCTTTCGAGCTGGGAAATATCCGCATTCTTTAAAAAATGCCATTATAATCCCGATTCATTAAAAAGGAATACTGGAAGATCCAAATAACCATCCAATAATATAGGAATTATGCGATCAATTTTTAAAAATAGGATATTATGGGATCATTTTCAAATTATAGAATATTATAGGAATTTGACATTTGTTTATTAATGGATTATGATTATGAATATATAACAAAATGAAAATGTTTTTAGACAAACATCTATATTAATTTATTATACATTCCTTAAAACCTTTTTATAAATTTTTTGGCGATTTAAAACTTAATAACGTTATCCTTATAAAGTATAAAAATCTTGTCTCAATTTAATTTCTACTCCTTTGCTTACCCCAGGACTCTTAATTTTTGAAGTCCAATCGGGGATTCAAACTAGCAAAGGACTGTCACTCCACCTCTATTAGGGTTGTTGACAATTGTTAACAAGGAGTGATAGAGCTGGTCATGGAGCCACTGCCTTAAATAAGAGCAACGGTCCAGAGGGCGTACGAGAGCATAACCAGTTGTACGTCATCTAATTAATAAAACGATAGAAAGACAACCGCAATGAGAAACCGTTTTCATGAGAAAGCGCTAATAGGAGAAACCGTTGCTGATAAGAGAAAGACAATTTCCGCTGTTATTTTGACTATCGCTGTTTTGAGCGAGTTTATTTTGATAATCGAAGCTCTGCGACACCGCTGTTTTGACACACGCTGAACTGGGAAACGCTGATTTACAAACCGCTGACCTACCAACAAACCAATACAAAGGATAGGAGGACGTTAATTAGAGAAGCATATACGTGGAGAAGTTCAGTGACATAGGGTATCATCGGGACATGTATCCAGTGTTGGAAAAAAAACCTGAAGATACTTTTCAGGTGGCCATTTCTGACTTCAACGGGACACCTTAGTTCGCAAATTACGTCACCGTAATTGACGGCATGATTCAGAATGCACGCGTCGTTGTTGCGACCATTGGCACCTTATGGACAAATAATTTCGAATATATAGGTGGTAGTGGTGACAAGTAGCATCGGCTCAAAGATAAGCAGGCCTTCGGTTACGCGAAATGAGCTTTGTGGGAGTGTGTAGTCACTGGATTGACCAACTCGGAAGTACCATCAACAATGGTGATAAGACCCCTTATCAGGCTACCAAGCTCAACCATATTTTTTAATTTAAGTTTAAAATGATGGGTCGAAATGTTGCTAATAAATCATTTGAACTATCGAAAAATGAAGAGTCGAAAAATGGAGTCGAAAAATGATGAGTCGAAAAGTTGCTAATAAATCATTTGAACTATCGAAAAATGAAGTTTTTATTGGTGTAGCTATTCTAAGAGCTTGACCATCTTGATGTATTCTTAGGCCTGTTGTTTGCATATTTTATCTCGTCTTCCGTGCCAATCCCATTTCAGTTACAAAACGTAACCATCTCAGATTAGTCATTTGCCTTTTATACATAACTGTTCCAAGTTTCAGCGGAGTTTGTGCGGGGGATGATAGTGTACTCCGACTTTGAATCCGACCCGTCTTCCTATCTTTTACATTATGGAAGAAAAACTCCAACGTTTGTGTACTTCGTTGATTATTGATTTTAACGAACAGATTTTGCGCTACAAGAGTGTAAATACTCATAGATGACAACCAAACCAGATATTTATATATATTAAGGTACTATTTTTTTACATTACTTGACCCAGAGGTCTACCAACTGTTGTGGGTCTTCTTTGCAGCTATTAGATGGACAAACCCGAGTTTTTGCCCAAAATATTGATTATATAAGAAACTAGATACTTTTGAAAACATTTGATGAAAAATATTTTTCCAGTTTGGTCAAATTTCATAATATTTTGAGATTTAGGGTAATGTATAGCGTAGATTTTATCTTTGATGGTTTTGTCGCAAATAGGGGTGCTTTCAAATATTGTGAAGAAGCGTACCAACTCTGAAAAGTAGCAACTTCGATTTTAAAATTTTAACCAAATATAGATGGCCCTATACAAAGGCTTTAATTTATATCCGATTTGTTTGTAATATTTGAGTGCTAAAGATCATAAAATGCGAAATCTAAATTTGGAAGAAAAACAGTAAAATTTTTTATTTGCGCATAAATAATGCATAATTTGGAATTTTCAATTTGATGGTTGCTTGTCTGAATGAAGTAGTAGCTCGCTGTCTTGAACGGGTGCGGATAAAATGATTAAAATGCAATTTAAATTAGCACTGCAGTGTAGTGCATAGAAAACCTTTTTCAGACGCAGTATACCACCCCATACGCGATCTGTCCGAAACTATAACTCCATTCCACTCGTAAATCAACCGATTATGGGCATTAACGAGCTTCGAATATTACTGGTGAGCCGAGTTCGAGTAATCACGCGGGCTGATGGACATATTACGACCAATATCTAAATTACATTTAATCTATGAAAAATGTTTAGGCACATACCTTAGTAAAACACACTGATATATTGAGTCGATTGTCCAGGATTCCCGATTATCGCGAATGAAGCCTTACAGCGTTGAGTACTGGTTCCCCCACCCTACACTATCTTTCCGAGTAATTTTCATCACTCTCGGAATGATGAAACGCGGAGACGTCTTTCGCGACTTAACTCCTTAATTATAAATCGGTGATGAGGCTGCCGTTAAAAATCGTAGACGGATATTATATCGTCCGCACTAATAAGGCGCCAGAATAAAATGCGCATTAGCTCTATTCGTGACTTCTGAGCCCTGCCTGAAAAGTATTTAGCTGG
Organism: Odiellus spinosus; assembly: GCA_963920705.1. Taxonomy (NCBI): domain Eukaryota; kingdom Metazoa; phylum Arthropoda; class Arachnida; order Opiliones; family Phalangiidae; genus Odiellus; species Odiellus spinosus. Next base: position 9,539,615 of record OY987232.1, on the reverse strand, counting down.
TCAATAACGGGGAAAATTCGAGCTCTAGTTTCAAGTTCTAGTATAAACATTGGCTAAAGGAAGAGTGAAAAGGGAACAGCCGCCCGTTGAATATATTCTGGCGGGTAATTAGTTTCGCAGATCAGTTCATTTAATTTACGGAACGCGAATTTTAAGCGGAAAGTTGCGGGCTCAAATACCACCCGAGACCCAAATCTTTTTCACGGGTTAACATAATTGTTGCCCATTAAGATCCATTTAATTTCCGATTCTTTTAGCCCCTAGCTTTATCCTAGATACCCCAAACTCTAGACTCGATCCTTTCCACGATATTACGCCGATTTTGAAAAAGACCTACGACTAACAGTTTCTCTCCTTTTGCTTCCCAACTTCACCCCCTTGGTATAAGATTATATTATATCATAGAAAAAAATGCACAAAATTGCCTAGTATCGCGATAGCGGAAAACGGTGAAACCGCACGCCTTTTATTGTACTATTGTTTTAGCAACCAAACCCACTAAAATTAAATAATTTTAATTTAATAAACAATTATTAGATTATAACTTGTTTGATCTCCTATACTCGCCCTTATACTATTATGCATTCTGTTTTGTTTCCTTTAGATCGTGCCATCTTGCAGAAAAAAAGTGAACCCTTTCATTTCTTATGAAATTTAAGGGGAAGCCTCGAGCGTTTTTTTTCTGGGCCCTACTTTCGACACGTTTTTCTTGTCTTCTAGGGCTATCAGAACTATTTCCTTATTGATAATGAAACAAGAGACAATTCCAAATAACTTCCCCGAGTAACATTTTCAATTACGGTTATACTTAATTTTTAAATTAACTTTAAACTTCTTTAAATAGGGAAAAGGTAGGGTCACTTAGGTAGGTTTTATTCGAAAACGAATAAAGTTATTTTCAGGTGGTTTTTTCTGTTTACTAAATGAGATATGATAACGTAAATTACCCGAGAGACATTTCATTTAAAAAATAGCATTAACATTTAATTGCCCTTTGACGTAATTTTTCTTTCTTTATTAACGGAACTAAATGTGTTTTGTCTAAATAGGGTAATAGATAAGTTATTCGTCTATCGTACGAATGTTTAAATTAAGTGCTACGATTATTATTAAGTGAGTTATGATAATTTTACGAAGCTAAGTATTCGTGATTTATACCTCCACTTAAGTATGATTTCCGGTCAAATGAACTAGGGTATAAATGAAATCTAAAATTCGTATGATAAATGATTATCTCATCTATTATTAGCCTATTTATAACAAAAATATTAAATAGGTTAAAACTGAAAAAATGTCAAACATTGGGTTATTTTGAAGGGTAATTAAATGTTAATGCAATTTTTTTTAATTAAATGTCTCTCAGGGAAGTTACGTTATTATATCTCATATAGTTAACCAAAAATACCGCCTGAAAAAAATCTTCATTCGTTTTCAAATAAATACTGCCTAAATGACCATATCTTTTCACTATTTAAAGAAGTTTAAAGTTAATTTAAAAATTATCTATAACTGTAATTGAAAATGTTACTCGGGAAAGTTACTTGGTATTGTCTCTTGTTTCATTACCAAGTCATGGAATTGTTTTGATAGACCTAGAAGCCAAGAAAAACATGTCAAAAGTATGGCCCAGAAAAAAAAAAACGCTCAGGGCTTCCCCTTAAGACACGTCCGTCTATTTGATTTAGAATTCGGAAAAATAAGGACGATGGTGTTGACGAGCTTCCTTGATGTTTCTTTCGATATATATGCTTACGTTTCGAAGAAATCACCTGCGGAGAAACTTTTAACACAGCTAGTATGGCTGGGAAATAACGATTCGAGCCCGTTCAAGTACGATGCCCGAATACACGAAACCATCATGAACTGGTAAGAGACACTAAAACACCACGTACCGAAGAACATTGTACCCACCGTTGTTTAATAACCGTTTACTGATAACTCTTGAAAGGTGAATAATTTATTACAAATGCGGACCATTAAAAACTCGAAAAAATTGCCATCCACGCCCGTACAAATACAAGCGTTATATATTTTACTATAATTAGATGTTCTGAAATAAATTTTATTATTATTAGGGAACTACGATTGTACGAAGGATCAATAGGAAATAACTTCGAACAAATGGAAGTTGAATATCGATTAAAGAATAAATTTAATAATTATGTTCAATTGTTCACCGCATACGAAATGGCCGATTTCTCCGTTCCATTTAAATTCTACGGCTACGGACTGGCTGTGGCAATCGCCGTCAAATTCCTCGAAACAATCCAGGAAATTTACAAGAATCGCAAACCGAAACTAAAATCCAAATATCTACAACCATTTCCCTGAGACACCGAAATAAATGGTGTGAGAAAAAATAGCTCAAGATTATTATACATAGCCAAGCTAGACTCCCTTTATCTGATGATATATGTACACATACACATATTTAATTGAATATATTTAGTGCATCGTAAGAGTAATATTTCGCAACTGTAACCTATTATTAAATAAATTTTTTTGCCACCAAATTTATTTATATGTGATACTATCCTTGAGATTATTTTAGACAAAGAATGACGTACATAAAGTTAGATTCCCACTTGGCGGAAAACCCGACTGAAACTCGGCGGTAACGAGTTCGACCGAAAATATTTGCGCCGAGTTGGACGGAAATGCCGTTCCGTCCGACTGAATCTGTGTTCTATTTTTTCGGTTGAGTCCGGCGTTTTACTCTTCTCTCCACCAATGAGAATGAGTTTCTAAAAACGTAGCTGGTGACGTATTCAGAGGCTCGTCACACGTGAGTAAATAAAAAATGAGAGTTGACTATCACGGGGTGGCAGTTTTGATCATGGGTTCTATGGGGTGGTAATGTTAATTTTCCTTCGACGGACATTTCCCCGGATATTCTCCCGGCAATTGAAAGGCGGTATAGCCGCAGACCTATGCCAGCGACACCCCGCAAAGGGGTGTGATAAGACTCCGCTGTTTCGGAAGCTCACAGCGGCAGATAAGAAATCGTGAATATCGGGGTGGCAGTTTTGGTCTTGGGTGCTATGGAGTGGCAATGCTAATTTGGCTTCGACGGGTAAGAGCGTCGATTTAACGTCGGGTAGAGAAGAGCGTTCACCCCGTGGAGAGCTACCCTTGGTTCTACGTATAGAGGGTGTGATAAGACGCCGTAGTTTCGGAAGCTTACAACGGCAGATAAGAAATCTGGAATATCACTAGTTCCAAATGCTTATCAGCGTTCGAGTTCGGTGTTTATCTTTTGAAATAGAGCTAATAGGGAAAGAAGGCTGCTATGATTAAACGAATTATTTATTCTTAAAGTCTTAAAACAGAGGAGAGGGCGAAAGGGTGTCATCCCGCGACGTGTGGGTAATTAACCGCGCGCGTTTTAAATTAGAATCGGTAGACTGACGGGAAAACCGAAATATTTCACGTCGGAAATTCTTGTAGGCTTAACCGGTATTATATTTTAGGCTTATATATAAATGAAAAGTGATCGGTGATAAGTGTTTTCAAGAGGTAATGTAAACAAGCGCTAGTATAAAAGGTCTCGACGATGAGTCTGGGTGAACATATTCGCTACGTAAGTAACCGTTTTCACACGGAGAATTAACCGTATTCCGAAAGGCTGTTAATTCTGATGGCGAAGACATGTATTCTCGAAGCTAGCTTCCTGCGGGCTAATGGCGAGTACATAATAAAGGAATTGGCGTACTACATCGTGGAAACGGGAGAGAATGGAGTCTTCTCCTTTAAACCGCCATTTCGGTACAACGAGCTCAGCTACAAAGACAGGCGTTTGAACGGATGGATTACCCGTAATATAGGAGGGATGTTTTGGTGCGACGGAGAATATAATTACAAGGACTTCGAAGATATTTTAAGGGGTCTTTTACAAAAAGCAAACGTGTTTTGGACGAAGGGACTCGATAAGTCAATTTTCCTGTCGAGATATCTCGGTCATGACGTAGGAAATGCTGAGTCACTTGGCTGCCCTAAATTTACGAGAGAACCGATATTTGATTATTGTAAATACCACAAAAATAACGCCCAGTGTTGCTCTTTTAAAGCTTATAAATTAAATTTGTGGTTTAAAAAACAAAGTTAAGTGTTTGTATATAAATAAATAAAATTCGATTCGCACTCTTACTGATTTCTCAATTTAGTATAAAATACAAACGAACTTACTTTAAGTGTTTACCAATGATATACTTAGAAAAACTACCCATATATTAGAGTACTTCAGTTATCGTTCGCGAACGATTTTATTTGGTATAAAAAGGAACGGTATAGATTGGAAATATTATTCTCTCGTTGGTCCCTTCTCATAGTAACTATGGATGCTAAGAACCCCCTCCCAACCATCTGCAGTTTGTTGTATACCGCCACCCTAGGATTAATATCACAGAACCTTGAATTAACATTCAAGGTTTTTATGATAATAATCCAAAAATATCATAAGCGCTGGCATAACGGGATCTACCCCAACGAAGCTACAGGACAAATCAGGGTGGATCTCCCATATAACGCGAATCTGGAGAACGTGCGGACTAACGGCCTAAAAGGAAGTCAAAAATTTATATCCGTAAGATTATTTTTTAAAAATTACTATGCTAGTTGGGTACTTTAAATTATTATTAAGTTTATTCATTAATATGTCTTTATCAGGTAAAAAAAATCGATATCCCGGTCGAAGGTGAAGCAGAGGTGGCTGACATCCTGAGTTCTCTAGGGATCGAGGTTAATATCTCCAAGCAGGGTGTTCCGATTCCCGCCTCCACCCAGTTGTCAATCCCTGCGGCGATACCCATCCCACAACAAGAACCCATTCCGACAACGTCACAGGCTCTGGACCTCGTACAACTGTTGAAAGACAACAACGGTGTTCAAACGTCTTCCACGATCACCCCGCAGGTGATATCTCAAATCAGGGAACCAGATGTCCCCAGTCTCGAGAATTTGATCGTTCCAGACTCTGCTCAGCCTCGCACTGGGGTTTTAGCGTCATCGGGGACCTCAAAAATCCTCGAATCTAATCCTCGGAAAAGATCTAAATCCGCGGATAAGGTTTTGATTAAAAAGAGAGCCCGGAAATCTAAGCCTGTTATCGAGACGGATGATTTACAGCATTTAATCAGCCTGGAACAGATCTGCCAAACGATCTTGGATGACCCCGAGGATGATTAAAAAAAAAAAAAAAAAAAAAAAAAAAAAAATAAAAAATAAAAAAATAAAAAAAATATATATATATATGTATATTAAAATATTTTCAGTAAAGAATAAACAAAATGAATAAAGTTTTCCTTTAATATCTATCTCTTCTCTCGAGTATATTCGAGAATTTCAAGTTTACTGATAAACGAGGGCTGATATATAAACCCACCCAGAATTTTTTGTTTCATTATGGACTACAACATCGTAAAACACGTCGGGAGGGTTTCCATAACTTTCAAAAAACTCTAAGTTTTTCGAGCTAGTAAAATACATAAGACACCAATGTTCTCCGTCCTCGCTAGATGATGCGGTATTTACGATAAAAAGCGATGGGAATGATTGCACGGTTTTTGGTAGAGTATTTGCCGCGAACACACCACGAAAAATATCCCTGGTGTATTTATCGTTCTCCAATATGTTCTTTATTTGCGTAGTGTCCATTCTAATCAACGACGATAACGGTTCTGTTCTTATCAATTTCAATGAGCGACTGAAATTCAGCGTAAACAATTACAGCCACAGTCTCCGTAAGAGGGGCGGCGAATTTTAATTCAAGTCTTAAATTCCCGTTTTTAACCAAATGGAAATGGGAAGCGTTTGAAGTCAAATCCACTGTAAGATCGAAGCAATAAAGGCAGTTACCACCGGCAAAATCATCCCGACTTATTTGATTACCCTCGTCAAGTTGGAACTGCCCGGTCATTAGAGTTAGATTATTATACGCCTGGATAAAACTATTCTGACCGAAATTTGGAGTAAGTGGTTTGTGGGGGACGCTACTCCCGTCGATAGACAGCCCAATATGATTTAAATTAAAATTTTGAAAGTTAAACGGACATAACTTTAGTTCCCCTAAGTAGGCGCTTTGCGAGACTAGGCCGATAACAATTTTCTTGGGGGTTGAGCCTGTGAAAAGGTGATCTTGAACTACGCTCATATTTCCCGTAGGTATAGAGAAAGACGTACACTCTGTTCTATTAATTGGATATTTCGCTCTAGCTACCTGCATCACTTTGGCATGTGCGAGACCGATTTCGGGGATAAGCTTCATTTTTCTGATATACAGCGCGGCGGACTTAATTTCAACGCGACCCGTTACATCACCGTGTAGACAGAAATCGAAGTTCGGCTTCCCGAAAACGAATTTCAAATCTACTAGATTTAGTAGATATCGCGGTTGTTGACATAAATCCAGATGCAAACCACCGATCATATCAATTAAACCACTCTGGGCAAATTTAGCTCTTTTTTGAAACCCTTCGTTAGCGTTAAAATTATCGAAAAATTCCGCTGTATCCCGATAATATAGAGAGCTCGTCAGATGGCTATTTTTAGCCGGATCCCCGTATGTTAACAGCGTTTGAATCATACTTTTATATGGATAATTTTGAGCCGAGGGTGTAACGGACTTCTCGTTTAAATACAGGTGAACCTCGGGGAACATACTATGTAGAAATAAATTGGTTGGAGCCAGATTATCCATCAGGGTCGCTACAGTACCGTCAGCGGCAAAAACCGTAGCTAGCGGGTGGGAGCCGCTGCTTTTCTTAATTTCCACTTGAACGTGCAGCAGAGTTTTTGATAGATCGACGTAAGTCTCGGAGTTCCCGTTGATGTGGAATGTTAAAGATGAATTATTCGAAATACTTGATATTGGATTATGCTCAACCCATTCTCCTGATATGACACTCGTCTGGGTCATAGGTACTTCGAATAGGTTGAGTTCGGAATTTACGCAGCTATTCGAGTGGGGGTGTAGCAAAGCCATTTCTATCTTGAAAAAATATCCGAAGGAGAGGGGAATCGTCGAGGTGCTCTCTTCTTCCTAGCCTTCCTTAATGTGGTCGGGGATTTTTTGGCACGCTTCTTTTTAAGTCCCGAACCTATCATATCTTGGATGGCTTCGGAGGCGGCGGAAATAGTTTCTTTCCCTGCCATTTTCGAGCGGGATCTTAACGACGCTTTCACAGGTATACCACTCGCGACATCACCCACGACCTTCCCTCCTGTATTTAATAATTTCTTCCCCAAGTACGATAAACCCTTTTTAAGTAACGGCATAGCGCTGCGAAAGGCGGACGCTAAAATGTTACCCAAACCATAACCCCTTTGTACGCTTATGCCCTGATATACAGGAATCGAACCGTATCCGGCCTGATTTAAAAATAAATTTTCATATTCCTCCACGGTATGGTATACCGGCGTCCTCATGATGTTGACAGTACGTTTATCTCTATACGAGTGACCGCTGATAGAGGGGTGTCTTACTATTATAGCCGAAACCAGGATCTCAGAGGTCTGAAATGCAGAGTCGCGTGAATCTTACCACGCTCGAATTGAACAGGGTTTCCGAGGTCATCCATAATATTTATTTCGATTGTCTGTATTTGGTGTGACGCCACGGGAATATAGTGCGGTCGTGTAAATATAGCGTCTATCGTCTCGCCGTCCTGTCCCCTAACACTAATTAATCTAAGAAGTGGAACGTTACGATCCCCCACGATTGTTTTCTCAGCGACGTCTGAGTATACGAACAGGGAATGTAAGGACGCGTTCATGTCAATCGCATACGGTGCCCTTGCAGAAGATTCTATCCTTATAACCTCCCCCGTATCTTCGCGGGTGAAGCCCAACATATTAGCAATGTGGGTGGGTATGTCCAATTTAACCCCATCTTTTAGCTCGACGGAAACACGTTTACTGAGCACCTCGTAACTGAACGTCACCCCGTTCCCACTACTAAGTTCAATCATCTCCAGAAGTTCGTGAACCGTGTTATAATTTCCAGGTGGAATCTGAATTAACCGCTGAAATTTGAATCCTGGGTCCCCGGGTTTACCTTCAGTCCAACTACGTATGAAGTACTCTTGCTTTACGTTGTTCCAACTATGGGGGTAGGATAACTCTGAAAGGCCTACTTCGTAGGGTCCCGAAAATTTCACTATTTCCGGGAGATAGGTTCGGAATTTGCTGACGGTATTATTGGGGAAGTAATTCATCGATGAATCTGAGGGGAGCGTGATATAGAAACTGCTCATTGTAGATCAACTTCTCTAACCCAATCGTTAAAACGAGAATTATAGCCCAGGAACTTTACAAAAAGGTCAACCGTGTTGTCGGGATTTCTTCTTCTCTTTATTACTTTTTCGATCTTAAACGCGAATGTGGCACTTTAAATCCTCGAGCATATATACCGGCGGTTTCCGCGGTAGTCTTTTAACCACCCTGAACAGCTCCTCCGAAAAGTTTGGTTGGTACCCCTTTTCGAAAAGCCGCTTACTCCTACTTATTCGAACAATATCCCCCAACTCCAGCGTGTAGGGAATTGGCATAGTCGGTCTTTGATCTCCGTATAGTATTTCCCAAACTCTTTTGGTGTTTTATGACGTCACTTCTACCGGTTTGCATTTGATAGCGGAATGGTATGAATTGTTGTAGCTAGAAACCAAATCTTGAAGGACGTCTGTGTATTTTAATGTACCCTTACCCGTAAAATATCGATACATTTTTGTTTGTATTGTACGATTCCATCTCTCGATCACGGCACACTTAATTTCCGAGTGATGGGTATAGAATTTTATTCCCCGTTGTTTCAACTCTTTTTGCACTGCTTGGGCTATAAACTCGGATCCATGATCTGTATTCAAAGAGGCGGGGCTTCTCCCCCGATCGAATATTTGGACCAGCGCCTTGGCGATCGTCTCACCCCTCTTGTTATTGACGGCTTCGATGAACCCCATTTTACTAAAAACGTCAATACAGGATAAAAGATAGCGTTTCCCCTCGTTATGTTTGGAAATACGTTGCACGTCGATTAAATCAGCCTGCCAGAGGGCGTCTACACCACTAGATATAGTTTTATTCCGTTGAAACCGTATTCTTGCGGGCTTATGTAAACCGTATGCATCTTGGTGGGCCAGATATTCTCTGACGTTTTTTATCGTAACATCAAGCCCCCTTTCTCGGGCCGAGCGATATAGCCCTAAAACACTGGCGTACCCTCCAGGATCTGCGACATTATAATAAATACCGTCTAATTTATCCATTTAAAGTGAAATTGTTATTACCGGTCTCGCGAGGGTGTGAGAAGTACTCAAATAAAAAGTCGGATACTTGTATTATAATTATTACTAATAATATTAATAGAGCTGTAAGAGCTTTTGGGGATTTTCTAAAAAAGTCGAGAAGTTGTGTTAACGTAGAAGCGGTCAAAACTTCCGCGCAACCTTCCATGTTAGTGTCTACAATTGAAATAAATGATATCGGTGGAGGGTAAAATGTTTTATTTGCTAAAAATATTATACATAAACCCAAGTCTTCGATCTTGATGGTGGAGTGTTTAAAATAATCGAATTAATAAACGATTTTCTCGCCGGGTTTTTTATGATCTTTTTTGGGACATTATATTTATTTAACATCTTGTAAAACATCTCGAAACCTTCAGGGTTCGTTACACCGCTGCTTTTCCTAACTCCATCGTAAATTAAATCAACTACATTCGTTCCAGTTACAGGATGCCCGGAAATTTCCAGTTCACCCAGTTTGGACCATGTTAAATCCTTTTGCCTCTCGATCCAGTTGTATAGCGTTATCCCGTCATTAACCAGGCTACTGGGTAATCCAGTAGCAATCTCAGCAATCCAGGATGTCTTTTTCTCTGACGGCTTTTCCGTCGCTGTCTTCTCCACGGTTTTTCGATTGGAATTTAGATGTCTTTGGAGAGTTTGGTTATATAGCGCTAATTTGTCTGACCCTGAAATTGTGTTATTCTCTAGGATATTTTTCATATCCCTATCAAGACTAGGTGCTTCGAGCTCCTCCCTTTTTTCTTCCGAAGAGTTTTTTAACCGCTTAAGAACATCCTCCGAAACCAATAACATTTTTCTAGCCATTACTGTGTTTTAATTATATTTATATATTTCGCTAGATGGCCCTGCTTATAGCCGCGCCTGTTACAGATCCTAATACCGAGAGCAGGGGTGCCAATAACAGAGGTAAAAAACCACCTTTTTGTACTAGAATTTTTTTCTTTTTAGAAACTGGAATATTTTCTGAAATACTTCGAATAAATTCGCGATGTTTAGCTAGCCGTTTCTTCTCTGCGACTGATAATTTGACATTCCCGCTTAGTATATTTAAACAACATTCCGTCAAAGCTAGAATCTCATCCCTTTTGGCTAGCTGTATTATGGCTCGACGCTGTTTGGTGTTACATACGCATAAAAACTTTAAAAACTCGATATTGTGCTTCAATTTTTCTGATTTATTCATGTCTCATTTAGGTAGAAACACAGCCGCTTCCTCTCCTGGTATGATACCGGTCCGCAGTCTATGTTCATCTGAGGTATTTGGTTTCAGATCGATGAATAAATACCCATATTTTTTAGCTACAGCCTGTTGGAAGGCGTCTATAACGTATTTAGTATTTGTCGGCGATATTTGCTTGGCTAGGGTATAAATACTCGATTTGTCTCTAGGTGTTGCAAAGAGACATATATAGTGGGAGTTTAAATTCAGGGTTCTTATTTCTTTCCCCGGGTAGTATAAGTTTTGCATTAAAATTAAAACACTCGTATTTCGATGATGTGAGCCACGTATGAATAAATTTGTAATGCTTTTATTATTGGCTACTTCACAAAGCAGATCGTCGATAATAACTAAATTTCTAGTCCCAGAGTTCAAATCATTATCATCGAGCAAACCCTCGTGAAATTCTACCGAAGGAACCTTTTCATGGATCCAATTAAATAACTTAGGTTGAAATTCTGTATAGCAATAAATTATTCTTTGCGGACAGGGATTTATAGTTACTTCCTTATGCGCTATAAGATTCGCTACGAAATAGCTTTTCCCGCTCTGAGTACCTGAAATTAGATAAATTGTACGTTTCTATGCGGTTGGTTGTAAATTTATTTGTCCATACTTCCTGCGATCAGACCGGTGAATGGGTGACTCAGACTTAGGTCCATGATTGTAATGAGACCATCTCCGTAGGTACGATAGGTTTTATATTAAAATTAAAAATTAGAGACTCGGTTCGAAAATGAAGGATTGATTTTATTAGGGTGTAACATCTTCAGTTTTCAATAGTAATTTTTTGGAGATACAGGCAATATTACAAAGTATATATTCGCAGAATTGTTCACCCAGAAATGTATTCGATACGAATTCATCCGTGATCTCGGAGTAGCTCATCTTACCCATGGCCGTTGCGTAGTTCATTTCCACCCGGGTATTCCAGTCGTACATCACGCAGTCGTGTTTTGTTTGGGATGGGTGGTCGGTTTCACACCCGTAGCACATTGCGGTGATTGTTTCCGATAACTGCCCGAGTACGCTTTTTTTAATTTTATCATAGACCCGTTTGACTTCTTCCAGGAAGGTTATAACCTCGTCGAATTTCTCCAAGAAAGATCGCCATAGGAGTTTTGAAATGGCAAACCCAACTCTTGTGGGGTATAGTTCGCCGTAATTTGCCCCGCTACCAGGTCGCATCTCTCGTATGTTGAGAATTCTGATGTCTCGAAATTCGGTTAACTCAACTCGCTTCGTTTCAGACCCCTCGAAGAACCAAGCAGGCGGGGCAATTTTCTGATCCTCTAGGAATGACGTGATATCCGCTCGAGCTCGGTATAGCTCCAGGAATTCTGCCTCGGTCAACGTTATTAGGGAACTTCCATTCAGACATCCTAGTTGAATTTCGCAGTTCGGCGTTACCCCAATTCCTTTGAGGGGTGAGATTGGAAATATTTTGGCGGTGAGCCTAAATAGAAAATACCGTTATTCCAAGTCCGGCTATCGTCTAATAAGCTACTTTATATACATACATTTTCAATCCTTTCGCAGTCGATGAGAGAATAAGTAAAAATTTAATTGTATATTTCTTTTATACTGCCGGTTGTTTACTTTTCAATTTAAAAAGCCCCTCCTACACGTAACTGCTTGTTTACATTACCTCTTGAAAACACTTATCACTCACTTTTCATTTATATATAAGCCTAAAATATAATACCGGTTAAGCCTACAAGAATTTCCGACGTGAAATATTTCGGTTTTCCCGTCAGTCTACCGATTCTAATTTAAAACGCGCGCGGTTAATTACCCACACGTCGCGGGATGACACCCTTTCGCCCTCTCCTCTGTTTTAAGACTTTAAGAATAAATAATTCGTTTAATCATAGCAGCCTTCTTTCCCTATTAGCTCTATTTCAAAAGATAAACACCGAACTCGAACGCTGATAAGCATTTGGAACTAGTGATATTCCAGATTTCTTATCTGCCGTTGTAAGCTTCCGAAACTACGGCGTCTTATCACACCCTCTATACGTAGAACCAAGGGTAGCTCTCCACGGGGTGAACGCTCTTCTCTACCCGACGTTAAATCGACGCTCTTACCCGTCGAAGCCAAATTAGCATTGCCACTCCATAGCACCCAAGACCAAAACTGCCACCCCGATATTCACGATTTCTTATCTGCCGCTGTGAGCTTCCGAAACAGCGGAGTCTTATCACACCCCTTTGCGGGGTGTCGCTGGCATAGGTCTGCGGCTATACCGCCTTTCAATTGCCGGGAGAATATCCGGGGAAATGTCCGTCGAAGGAAAATTAACATTACCACCCCATAGAACCCATGATCAAAACTGCCACCCCGTGATAGTCAACTCTCATTTTTTATTTACTCACGTGACGAGAGAAAAGAATATTGCTCCTTCGCCAGTCGCCATTTTCTTATTTTAGACTTTTTATTAAGCCTAGGCCTCGCCGCCTCGATATTTAAAGTTATTTAAAAGATGCCACCAAAAAAAGGGCCGGATCAACCCAAAAAAAAGATTACCCTTAATAAGGAGCTTTTTATTGAAGAAGTTAAGAAGTACCCTTACTTGTTTGACTTATCAGACAAAAGATACAAAGACACTAGTATGAAAGAGGACCGCTGGGCCTCCATTGGAGCCCTTTTTAAAATAACAAGTAAGCAAATAAAAACAAACTTTTCTTAATTTCTATTATTTAAATATCATATATTACAGAGGTTGAGGCATATAAGTCCTGGAGAGCTTTAAGGGATAGATATCGTAAGGAAAAAAGAGCGATTGACCTGAAGAAAAAAAGTGGAGCCGGTGCTGACGATGACTTAAATTCCAAATGGGAATTCTTTGGAATTTTGGATGGTTTTCTAAAAACTGTACTGGAACCCAGAGAGTACACTATTTCTTATATTATCCTATATACTAGTCTTTATTGTTTTCAAATAATGTTCATTTATTTTAGAACATCAACTAATATCGATGAACCATGCGTACCATCATCATCATCAAGTTCATTAAACTTTGATATGTAAGACGAAGAGGAAGTGCACGATAGAATGGCAACCATTTAATTTAATTCAATTAATAACAAGTGAGATAATCTTTTTGGGTACAATTATAGTATGTGGTAATAAGGTTCGAGTTTGTTTAGGTTAGGTTAGTTTATTGTTCGAGTTTGTTTAGGTTAGGTTAAATTGTTGAGGTCTAATATACACTTTTAAAATAGTTTCCATTTGATACGAGGAGAATTTTGACCTTATTACCACATACTATAATCCTACCTATTTTTGCCTTAAATAAGGTCAGTCGAAACTTCGAAAGCAGGCAAGTAACCAGCCAGTCTGGATAAAACAACCTGTTACGTGTTGGACTCCTCGAGAAATTATCTGATTTCAAACTGTTTTAATAATATACAATAAATTTATTCTATAGTGAAGATTATGATAGTGACGACTGCGCTCTGAGTGTTTTTACGACTAACCTAACACCTGAAGAAAATGCTGTTAAAATCGGGGAAGAAAAACCAACAGAACCTGCCAAGAAAAAACAAAAAAAGGACAATCTGGACAATAAATTTGAAAAAATGATTGAATTGTCGGAAAAAACTCTAGTTTCCCAACTAGCAGCGACTCAAAAAACTGAGCGAGATGAAATTTTCCATTATTTCAGCAGTGTAATGGGAAGATTTAGAAAATTTTCCAAAAAAAATCAAGCCGAGGCCAGACATAAAATTGAAAATATTTTTTATGAAATTGAAAAATTAGACCCAGAATAAAATTCTTTTACACTGAGTCTTTAGTTACATACTCGATTTGCCACGATACTTCTCCTTCTTTAGTTAAATACTCAGCTAAAACATCTCTCATTTTCCCTACATTAACCGAGTGACGATTTGTGTAAAACATGTTGGTGAAAGGAATGATGGCATTTCTTGGCTCTATTTCTTTTCGCCATTGCCCTGGGAAAATTTTACCGTCCTTTCCTTCGCGATCAACATAGTTTGAAGAGGGTAAGTATAATTTTTGGTCTTCACGTTTTGAAGCTTCTTTAGTAATTATATAATTATGAAGGCACACCGTCGCTTTAATGATTGCATCGATATTTTCGGGTTTTCCTTGTATTGTTGTATGAAAAATTCTCCATCTTGCGGCATAAATCCCAAAAGTATTTTCAATGATTCTACGAGCACGAGACAGTCGGTAATTAAAAATTCTTTGCGTCAGCGTTAAACCTCTTCTAGGGTAAGGTCTCATAATGCTTTTATTAAGCGGAAACGCTTCATCAGCCACGATAAAAAATTGAAAGATTTTGTTAGATTTTGGCAGGTACGATGGAGGAGGTAGCGATAACAACCCTTGGTTAAGATTAATTCCAAACTTTGAACGGGCAAACACCCCACCATCACTTTCACTACCATAGCCACCAACGTCGACCATCGTAAACTTATATTCAGCATCACACAAGGCCATAAGGATGATACTAAAAGTACCCTTGTAATTGAAGTACTTTGAACCAGTTTTGGGTGGGCACTGAATTGTAATATGTTTTCCATCCAGGGCGCCAACACAATGAGGCAAATTCCAGAAACTTTCAAATTTATCGCTAATATTAATCCACTCTCTAGTTGTTGTTGGCATCTTGACGTAAATAGGTGAAAGTACTTTCCACAAAGCTTGGCAGGTTTCGTTAATTATTTTGCAAACTGTACTGGTTCCGAGTCGATATGCAAAAGACAAACTAATTTGCATGTCCCCACTCGCCAGGTATCTAAACAAGAAAAGTAGATATATTTATTAATTCTTAGTAACTTGAAAAGAAAAAATTGGAAGAAACCTTAAAGTTAGCGACAATTTCTCCTCTGGAGAAATAGATCTACGGAACCTAGAGTCTGGCCTGTAAATTAACGGCTTAACTAATTCCAAAATCTCATCAAAATCCTCCTTGCTCATCCTGAAGAACCTATTTATAAATAAGAATGTCATCGTATTATAATTTGGTTTATAATTTATACATCAAATGAAAAAAAACCTACTTGAAATGTTTTTCATTGTCCAGATGTCGAAGCTCATTAATTAGATTAGCTTGATAACCCTGTTCTTCCCGCTTTTTAAATATATCCCTTACCCAAAATCGTCTTCTGCTGTTACTTTTATAGTTTTTATACATTAAGTAGAGTAGGCCACAATTATAAACCGATAAGGTAGCCAAAATATTGCCAGAAATATCTTCCGACAAATCCTCCATTTTTTTTAATTGATTATTGACCCGAAAGGTGTGCAACTCGCTGGCGCCACCTATTCTTTAAAATCGTCACAATCACGTGATATCCCAAAACCTAGTTTCCGTCCCCGTCAAATTCGATTATGTGGGAATCGTTACGCCGCTCTTACGCTGGCGGCCAGCGTTAGAGAAATATTTTTACCGCCGACCTCAGCTTTTACGCCAAGATTTTCCGCCAAGTGGGAATCTAACTTAAAAGATATCTCTTTTCCTCTTATTTCGTACACTACAGTTAAGGTAGAAACATTGTAGTAGCTCAGGACAATTGTATCTGTGAATCAAAACGCTGTTTGCAAATTTTATATCGCGTTTAATTATGGAATTAAAGTTAAATCTATGTTGTACTTGTTTATAAATTCATCATATTGAGGAGGCTCTCATTTTTTGAGTTAAGATTCCTTATTATATTGCACAGATAGTAGAATTTTCTTTGAGTATTTTCGAATTTTCCTAAATTAGTTTGAAAAAAAGACCAATGAGATGAACTAGCTTCCTTAAAAAAAATTGGTATAGGCAACACACAATGACATTCAATTCTGAAAGGCCCTTAATTATTTATCTATTTCCCTTCAAACAGATAGAGTTTATCATTATATTCTCCCCATTACAGCTTCCCCCAATACAACGAGAGAACTAGGGTTTAAACAGGCGGGTACTAGTGCCAAAATTCTTAAATGTAGTGCCAGGCCTTCCGAAACATAAAGAACGCGACAGAGGGGAAAAACATCCACTGTATCTTGTATGCCACCTATATTTCGTGGTGGGGACACTGATACGACTGTGTGAATTGCGAAATCGGTAGTTGATGTTTGGAAAGGAGGAGATACATTGTAATTTCCCTTACGGAAAAAAGTTGGTCTGATCGGAAGAGGCCCTCAAGAACGCTACAAAAGTCTTGGGGATGTCTTTACGACTTCTCCGAGACTACTACACACAATGAAAGACTTCCCCAAGACCCCTTAAGACACCCGAAAGACTTTCCCAAGACCTCTTAAGACTAAGTAAGACACCCGAAAGACTTCCCCAAGACCACTTAAGAATAACTTATTTTTTGGTAAGGGTTACGTTTTCTTTGTTACTTTCTCAAAAGGTATGTGTTATAAATAAACAAATTTAGCAAATCAATCGTCGACACTTTTTTCTTATAGACCATTAACAGCCATTCAATTTATCGCTGTAACTCTTAATTTAATGAAGATCTCTAAAGATTACATTCTTTATTAGAAATGAAAATATTGGTTACAATATGTTTACCTAAAATATCCCAAACTTATCTAATTAGCTCGTTGAGCCAATGAGCTTGATGCACTATCGATGAGCATCGCCACATGAAACTGTAAATACTGTAACAGACTTAAACTTTGTACCTCTAAATATTCCCACTTCAGGGAAGCCTACTGTTTAAGTTTAAACCCACTGTTACAATTTCTTATTATTATCTCCTAAGCCTAATGTCAACTAAGATTATTTGCTAATTCTATTTAGTTTATTTAAATTCCCTTCATTGGGGAACGAATTCGTTTGTCAAAATTTTTATTTTAACCCTTAATAATGAGATTCAACTCACCTTATACTTAGGTTTCATCTTGCCTAGGAGTAGGTAAAGCGTTGGCTTCTTATAGAATAAGGACGTCCAAAAATTATATATTTTTCTTACTGAATACCTAATATGACAATTGAGTTATTTTAACTCTTAAATCTCAGACTCGAAATTCTTGAAAAGAGAAAAACTTTACAGTAATTTTTTGAGAAGCTAACCTGTCAGCGGAGCAAGGGTGGAACTGATCTTTTTACATTTGTGTTACTAATAAGAAAGATTTGGGAGGGAAAATGCAAGAGGGCGCCACCAAACCTACTAAGCTAAAAATCTGGCGGGCTTTTCAAATCCTTTGGCGCCCTGTTGCAATACAAAAAAAGGTGTACAAGTAACAGTTTCGATTTTTCCAATATGCATCGATGCGTATTTTGTGGTTAACTGAACGTACCCTGGGTTGTTAAAGAACAGAGTGTATCGATGATAAAAACTCATAAGCTCACAGAAGCCATTAGTTTTTAATCTGAATTGTGAACCCTAAATATCACTGCCATTGAAAAATAATTTGTTTGAGAACTACAGTGAACATTTAAAATTTTTAATGTTATGAACATTTGTTACATAAATTGACTGGATTTATTATAATTTATAATCAACTTTATTTTTCAACAAAGAAAATAATATTGGTAATTTACCTTAAGGAATGAATGATACTAATTTAAGATTAAAAATCTAGTATGGAATGCTGTATTAAAGTCAACTACACGAGTAAAATTTGACGCTCACCATTATATTACGTTTAAAAAGTTACGCGTGTGGATAAATACTTGCAAATATTGCATTATTATTGCAGCGTAACAATTATTTTATATCGTAAAATTAATAATATACCAGTATATATTTAGGGGTATAGAAATGATTCAAACATCTGTTCCATGGTGATTTTTTCCTCATTTCAACAGTAACAATATTAGGTAAAAAAATCTCCTTAGAACAGCAAAATTTCCAATAATAATATGACTAGCATATTCTAATTACTTTTCATCTACAATTCGGAAGTATACATTTAAATATTACGATGAAACAATGTGCTTTACATTTTAACTATGCGTGAAAAGACTAGAAATGGATTTAGTATATTCACATCCAAAGTGAAATTAAATTATCTAACAACAATATTCATACACACACTGTCAATTTAAAACACTTAAATATAAATTATACACTTAAATGTTTCAGGTTCTACGCAATTTTTTTTCACGGACGTGGGTGAAATATCATAGTGACTATTTTTTAAGCCACAAAAGACTAGATGCCATTTTTAGTTCATTATGTAATACCAAGGAGAATTAACAATACAGTGGTTTGTATTTGCCAAAACGCGTGGACAGGTAAAAGATGTAACATTAACAGTATGTGAATAACATTTTGCAAATTTTTATAATCAAACAGTTAATTTCATTTCCATTGTTAATCCTCCTTGATTATACCATAAATCTAAGGTATGTAAGATTTGTGCACCCAGGAAAACGATTTATTCTTTTAATGTTCAATTTTAATGGTATGAATAAACAAAGTGTATCAGCTAGCAAAACATTATCAAAACCTTCGCAAAACTAGTAGCGATTATAAAATTTCAAACTTAGTATTTAAAATTTACCCTTTAGGAAAATAATCTATATAATAATAATAATAATAATTTTTATTGGATATTCCTTTCAGTTTAAAAATCTGGTTAAATAGAAGTCCTAGCTAAAAATAAAAGTACGTTTAACTTTAAAACAATATCTTTAAAATTTTGAACAGTTAGAAATGTATCAAGTTCTGTTTTAAATAAACTAAGAGTCTAGATCTTTGAATGATGAGTTCCAAAACTTTAGTGCCATTAATTCTAATGCTTTTTTCTAATTAATCTCGAGAAAGCCACTAAGATTTCATGATTTTATCAGTTTAAAGAAAATTATAAGACTGTGGACAACTTAGAGGCCCTGTTATAAATGGTGGTTTTGTGCAATGGTCTCCGGGCTCTAGTCAAACAGGGGCATACGGGCTTAGTTGGAGTTTTTCCCTGAACAAGCATGTAATGAACGTTGACAAGTTTGATATCAAATTAGTGGGGGGATATCTTTTTCTAACAAAATAGCTTAATCCAGCCTTGATTGTGGGTCTTGAGAACATAATTTTTCTACGATTTTGAATATTATGGTGAGAAATTTACAAAACTACAGTGGAAACTAAAAAATATATGGACGTTGTTTTGTTAATATTTTGGTTTGCTTTGACCTTAAAAATGTTAGTTCAAAATTATCACACGAATCCAGGGTCAACCAGTCTGGTTTGGTAAATCGTTTGATTAGATACTTCAAGCCAACTTTCATTTGCCTACTAAAAATATTTAGTGATTTTTTCTTAGATGTCAGTTAGTGATTTTTAAATCTATAGGCCAGTCGAAATAGTAAGGTCAGCACCACCCCAAGATTTATATACCAGATTTTGTGAAAAACATGCATGATTTCATATGAATATTAAAACTGATTAAATTATAAACATAACTTTTAAAAATTCAGTACATAGCTGTAAGATGATTTTTCACAATATTTTTCCAGTAACATTAAACGTGAAGAAATTCATGGAGTTCAAATGAAAAACTATTGTTATTATTCTTATAAAAAGGTTATAGAACTTCGATATGATGTTCTCAAATTGAGAGCAAGCTACAGATTTTATAACGACAACTAAGTAGGTGTGAAACTTGTACAACAATTTACTGTTCATAGCCATGAAATAGATTTTCCATAATACCAGAAGCGTCCAATAGGAGATGGGAGACAGTAAGATGTAAATCAATATTAAAGGAACTAAGGCGGTAGTATAGCGTTATTTAGTACAAGGAAAAAACACGATATGGCTCCGATTTTCATAATAGGGATCACCATTGTCCTGGGGGTAAGCATTATTTGGGAACGATTTATTTCTCAGTCAAATGAACTGTCTTACATCTTTCCCAGAATTCCGCCCTCGAGGCGGATGGGCATGCTGCAGGCGGGTCTCGCATAATAGGCTCTATTGTGGAGACATCTTCAAGTTTACACGTAATACACCGTTATAATCTACATTTCTTATCATAACCATAGAAAAATTAAAACCTTCATGAAATATCAAAAGACTCCCCTCCTTTGGCTTCATAAATTATGAGTGCACATTGTTATATGCACGATTGTGAAAATAATCAAGAGAGAGATTTAGCTTTGATTTTATTTAAGGCTGCAACAGTCAACTGTAACTGATACCTTGAAAACTGAAGCCCATATATCCAATACCCATGAACCTGGTAAAAAACAGGTTTATGTCTGAGACATAAGTCTTTTCCTCCCCTTCAAATAGGTCGCCCGTTAGCCTCCAGGGTTGGGGAGAAAAGCTAGCGACCTAGCATTACTCCATTAAGTAATATAAGTGCAAATACCACCTTCAACTTCAACATCCATCTTATCGATTCAGTCTACAAATCCCCAACGTTTGGTTACAGGTGTAGGATCGTCAGGAAGTCAAATCCTAGGATCTCAAGGGCAAATTATTCCTTCAACAAAGACCTCCTTTGGTAAATCCTTTGATTGAGCCTGAAGGATTGGCACCTTTAGCGTCAAGTACCAAGTACGATATTATTTAAATGGACAGATGACTATGCCATATAATACGCAACTAGAATGGTACCCCCTCGGTGACAACATATATAATATAACCTAATGCCACAACAGCCTACGTTAGTACCAGGAGTTTCTCTTATTCCTGAAACAACAAATGTAACAGTTTCCAATCAAAGTCCACCATTATCTCCAAGGTCAACCTCTAAAAGCATTAGCCAAGAGTTAAATGAAATTGATAAACCTTCCTAAACATTGCTATCGATTTCGGTGAGTCCCTAAGGACATGTCGAACTTCCGACAACTCTTTCTATAATCTCGGGCTATGAGGAATACCCTGTACTGATTCCTAGGGTACAAAATAATGCTCCCCTAGAACCCTTAGTTCTAGCGTATTGAGCTTTGCTTAATCTAAGACCAAAGCTATATTGATTAACATAAAAACTATCGTATCCTGTAGATAGGAATTATAAGGGGTTACCAGAATCCTCTGCTAATTGATACTAAAATATCAAGAAGAGAATTAACGATATTCTTTACCAGAATAATGATTAAACTTTAATATATACAAAATATACATCTCATATCTAATAGATTCTATAAAGGGCCAAGGAACACGAAATTGTTTAAACGACAAATCATTATCATATTTACAAAAAAGGTGACAAGTCCACACTGTTCCTGTAGGATCAACTTCAGAATACTTTGCCAATGGCCCTTGGCATCGTTACTTTTTTTTCTACTTGGCTATCCATCATCATTGCTGATTATGTATGCCTATTATACGATAACACAAGGAGGCATACTGGAATTTTAAACCTTGTAGCAGGGAGGGAGAGTTTATTTCACTTCATGATGTTGAATCCAGGAATGCCTAAGAGACTTTGTTTTCTCAATAGGCGCGATTAGCTTTCATACCTTTAAAAAACAGTTTGGCCTAAAAAAAATGAATTAGTAGAAGTTCCATTGTGGCTACTGGATAACGAGATCGAAAATTCGCTATGATGAACGTTCACTAACGTCGAAAGTTCGAACGCCCTAATTGGACGGACTTAGCATCCAAAAGGTTTCAGAATTCCTGAGAGGCAACAATGAATATATAAGATTCAATTATCTATCAGAAAGATAGAAGATGGGGTTATTACCAACGATCCTATGAAGTAATGCCAGATTCGGGTCTCAGCATGGAAGGAATTTCAAGGGAGAATGATGGGACACTATTGAGCTGACCACAAACATGCTAGAGCTAAAGCCGATTTATATAATAGCATACAAGGCCAAACAGAACATGAAATCCATCTTACCATGCAAAAAATGAACCAGATCTTTGTATCGTATAGTTGGTTTGATGTAAGTTATATTATTTTTCGTAAGTTATTTTGTAAAATCATTTGAAAGATTAAAGTTTAACATTCGCTGAACAAGACGGAAAGTTTTCCACGAATGAGTGTTGGGGGCGATATTTATTTAACTAATAAAATATACTTTGGATTATCACGTTAAACAATGCCACATCGATTTAATGACACCAGGAAGAGTTCGTCAAAAACAACTCGAATGATTCAAATGATCAAAAAAATCGAATTTGTCTATTTATAGACCAAACGGGTGGAAATAACAGGGTGAACAACATTTTAATTGTAGCTAATTTAGAGAGCCACATACGGCCTTCCAAAATAAACTGGTTACAAGGTGGGGCGTCTTTTGATTAAATGAGGTTTTCCTTTCAATTGAATGCAAAAATTAGGTTATTGTTTTTTTAAAACAATTTAGAGACACTTCCTGAAATGTATTATTAAGCAAATATGTCTTATTTTTAGAAGCAGAATCTGTTAAAACCTTTAAATATTTCTCAATCTTGCTAATCTCTATAGTTATGACCAGTGTTCCAAAACTGCTTAGTAGGGTGGTTAATTTAAAGATGTGTAATGTCTGAAAATATTGCAACACTCTCAACTTTCGATCTCGTTGTCCAGTCGACACAATGGAACTTTTTACAAATTCGTTTTTTAGTAGGCCTAATGCCAGTAGGCCTAATGCTATTATGCCAAACTGGTTTTTTAAGAGGCGTCGACATTGTTTATAAGTATAAAAGAGCGTCACGCATATAGATATAACACTGCCTCTCTTCGCAATTCCTGGAATCAACATCATGAAATCAACTTCTAGCTTGCTAAAGGGTTTAAAAATCCAAAGTGCCACTTTGGATAACGCAGGTGCGATTCACAAGCGAGAGCTTAAGAAAAACGCTGGGTCAATGTTCCCTCTGGTAGCCACTTTTAGAAGTACTGGGAAATGGGTCAAAATCAGAAGGGGGCGACTTTTTTTTATTGAGAGGGGGTGATTTTAAAATAAAAAAAAGGTCGTTGGTTGCTGTCGTCTGCCATTTTGACTTTTAATTTTTAAACCTAAGCTAATGCCTAAATGATGAATCTATGAATTTAAAACAGTATGAGTTCTTATTCCCACACATTTGAGCAGTTAGGAATAGGTCCTCCTGCAAATGAATTTGAAAGGGTAGAAATTTCATCAGATGATTATTTTTGTGGTAACTCCCCCAATTTGCGAAGTCTCTGGGTATTTATGGAAAATTGGTAAACTGTTGGTTTGTATCCAGATTCGCAAATTTGTAGGTGCCTTCTAAGAGCTGTTCAATTGGATCCTGATTCAAGTGCGCAGTTAAAATCAATTTTGTGCCTTTGTTAAGCAAAAAGGGTATTATCTCCAATACCGCATTAGCTGGAAAATTATAGCAATTAATAACTGAGCTTGTAATGAGGAACTTTCATATAATTTTATACAAGGTGTGTTGACTAAGAAGCATCTTCTTTTTACTTTCTTTTTTTCACATCTAAAGCTTTAACATACTCTTCCCATTCATCCAGGCATCAGCCACTAAATGACATAATATCAAGTATTAAGTACAGTCAAAATGAAATAAGTTTTGTAGAGTATCTTACATCTAGCCTTGAGTCATTAGTATGCCTAAAAGGGTATGGATTTGGATTTCTGTTGCGGTATCCCTTCGAAAGATGACCTACATTCATGATATCATACCATTTGTTGAGTGGCATACTTGACTTTCACGCGATTTTCGAGATGTGGTCCGATGTTAATTTGTTCAGTTTCCTAAAATTGATTGGCCTATTCAAATTATAGAGGTCTCTAATGGTTGCCCATTTTAAAGTTTCTCTGTTCACTTTCATTAATCGGTAGTTACAACCCTCTTCATTGTTTGCTAGGCAATTCCGGACTGTCTTTATAAGATGTGGTACGTACGTCACAAATAAAAAATATAGACCTTTCTCGATCGAAAGTATTTGTGCATTTAGATTCCTGGTCTTTAAAATTTAAGTTGAAACATTTTCGGTTCATACTTGCTCCATCACAAGCAACTCCTAATATTTTAAAAGCCAGAGAGTTCTAACTTTTGAACAGCTTCTCACCATAGCGAATCAAGATTTTCAGCTTTTAAGGAATTTGTAGCAAAAACCATTTGTCACGCTCCTAATCATGAACTGAAGAATGTGTGATGCCACGGGTTTCTCTTTATAAAGTTCAGATTTATATTGAGAAATTTCGACCTCTGCGTTACTCAAATGGTATAACAACTAATGTCACCGGTGTCCACGGCAATTATGAAGTATTCTTGATGTTCCTGTTTTTATAGTTTCAAAATCTTTTTTCATCTTCAGGTTGTCCCCAAATTATCCGAGTGTCTACCTATGGTGCTTTTGGATGGTAGTAATAACAAGCCACATTCGTTCAAGGTCCTTTAGAGGGCAGCTGATCTTGCGTACGTAAATAAACACCACTGAATTATCAGTGGGTCCCATCTTCTTCAATTTTTGTGGTTTTCTTTCAGCATTTTTGGTTGTGTTCTCAAGAAAAGTTTAGAAATATCCGGGTTATTTTTGTCCAAATCGCCAATTTTTTCAAAATCTCCATTAAATAACCATCATCTTGATCATATAATGCTTGCCTTCGCTTCTTAATTTGCTTAACCATGTGCGCTCGTATTCTCTTTATTTTAGTTTACAATTTGGCTTCGGAACATTTGGTGTTCTTTAGTGTTTGAAAAAGTTGTTCTTTGTTTAGGTTTTTAATTATGTTGCAATGGTTTCGGTTTTCTTTTTGCTCTGGCTCAAGCTTAACATTTGCCTAACACAAAAAGCATCTACTTTTTATTTCATCATTAAAAGCAGAAGACAATTATCACTGTGTAATCCACCAGTTAATTCACTTAAAATTCCTATTTTATCAGTTCGACTTTCATGTATTGTTAGAAACGTCTCCTCCCCATTTCCTGGGCACAACTTACGAGAGTTTAGGAACGTAACTAGATAATTAAGATTTTTCAAACTACTGACTTTAGTTGGGAGGTTTGAAAGCAAGTCAACGTTGCGCAGCTTCCCTCGTACATCGTATGAAGCTGTCGATTCTGCATCAAGTTTAATGGCAAGTTCCACCTTGTCGGTTCCTTCTTTTAACCTGAAAATCTTATGACAGTCTTTCCCTGGACAGCCCAATTTAGTGGTGGTTTAAAATTCCGCAATTCACATTCAAAATTCATTGTTTCAAAGTCATTGAATAGTTTTGGGACTAGGCCTACGACATTAATTTTCTATATGGAAGTCTTCTTGAAAATACTTGAGTCGGAACGATTTTGTCTTTTGACTCAGTCACGTGTGAATTATCTGTTGCCGGAGTTTTCAAGATTGATACGTATTCCTAATAACTAAGAGAGATATAACTTACGAAAAGGTTGTGAATAGGGTTGTATGTATCACTATTTACTCGTGTTATTGAGAAATCTTCCCTTGATAACCAGTTTATCCTTTTTTGGCATTTCTCAAAACTGGTCTTTGGTTTTGGGAATGGGATAAAAAATACACCCTTCATATAGTCTTTGTAGCTGTATCTTGAATCGCTCCTACATGGCTAGTAAACGCAAAGTTTTTTTTCCTTATCTTAACAGTTAAGATGTTTCCTACGTAACCAAAATATTTTTACAATATTAATTAAATATAAAAATGTATTAACACATGAAAAGTCAAGATTTCAAGTGTTCATTTCCACAAAAAACTACTTACCGACTTTAAATTATCCCTATAACCTTTTTACTACTCTAACTGCTTGAGGTTAACCATGGGTTATCTGACAAATTCAAACAGCAGACGATTTTTTAAAAAAATACGTCATTGAAACTAAAATACGCGGTTTTTGCGAACTAGATGGCGGCACTCTATCCGTTTCGCCCAGCTAGCTAGCTTCTAGAGGTGAAGTGGTCAGACAGGGGAAACATTGATCCAACCATTTTCAGATGGTATAGTGTTAAGTGATAGGGTGTGAATCGTCCCTGTGTTATTTTGTCCATTGGATAACCTTTAAAAATTTGGAGAGTGAAGAAGGTCCAGGAGCCGTCGACTAAGTATTCTCACCGCAGTCGGTTGATCTGATATCTTATTCGGTGCATCTCTTGCACAGCAAGTAAGATGTGACTTCATATAGTTCGACCTTAATGGTCATCCCAGGAACAGTGCGGAGGACTTTTTTTGTATATATGTGATTTGATGCGTTTTGGTTTTAAGAATTTCGTGTCCTCATCTGTTTGTACAGGGTGTTGCTGAAAAGTCTGTAAAAAATGCAGGTGCTTGTTTTTTGGGTTACTGTAAGTGAAAAAGACTCATGAATCATGCGCACAAATCCCACGGTTTCAGAATTTTGGCTCCCCAAAAGTAGCCTTCAAATCACAAAAGTTGCGAAACTCATTCTATGGATTTACCCAACTTATTTTCAATTGCATAAGCCAACCGAACGAGATAACAGACTTAAAGCTTATCAATAAAAGTTAGTTAATGAACTTATTGCGTTTAGAAGTGTGCTATCACTATAAACAATGTTATTAGCTAATTCAACTATCAATGGATTTAAGGTTTTTCCATAAATAAAATATTGTTTTACTCAATAAATCTTTTAATTACTACAGAGAGAGAGAGAGGAAGGTTTAAACGGCTTCTGATAAGTAGATAAAAATAATGTTGCAATTAGCAATTGTAGCATTTAAGTAAACGTGCTGCACAAATAAATCACACTTTTAGAATAACTTAAAGTATGATGCACTTCACAAATTCCGAGTATTTGAGCATGCATCTAATGTATGGACAGGGTCAGGAAATGCTTTGGAAACTCGGCGCCTGCATCAAGACAACCACCCAATTACCAAACGTTCACGACTGTTGACAGACGCTTAAGAGAAACCGGTAAATTACAATATTCTGGACCTCAAACACGAGGCGTTCCTGAGAATATCGAAGAAAAAGAATTAACTATTTTTGAGGACGATCCTTCTACAAGCACCAGAATGGGTCGAAGACAATTGAAGGTCGACCACGTTACTGTCTGGAAAATCCTTAAAGGACATTAGTTCATTCCACCCATATCATTTGCAAAAGGTTCGACCGTTAAACGAAGCAAACTATGTGAGACGACTTGAATTTTGTCAGTTTTTTTGGCCTGGGTGAATGTCTTAAATTTCCCACAAATTCTGCAATTTTCTGACGAGGAAAATTTTTTCCCGTGAGGGAATACTCAATTTGCACAACCATCTCGTTCAGTTGGCTTATGCAATTGTTCCTAAATTTGAAAACAAGTTGGTAACTATAGAGATAATTATTTATTGAATTGTAAATATTAAAAAACCAATTATCTTCTATCTATAAGTTAACATAGTTTTTCTGTTAATCGATCTAGGGAAAAGCTTTGTTCTTTGAGATTTAGAATAGCTCAGTACGCTAGTGAAGGGTTAGAAGGGTTCCTGGAGAACGTTCCTTTTTGAGGATATGAGGGAATTAGTACAAGTATACCCTGAGATTATAGTAGGAAAGGTCGAAAGGTTGACATCCCCATAGGGACTTCTCGAAATTGGTGACTAAATCCTTAATTAGGATTAAGGGGACGGTTTAAACATGGCCAAAAGCTCATACAAAAAAAAAAAAAACTTTGTAGATGGTGGATGCTTTGGTTGAAGATATTAAAAACTACCCATCACATGAGCCAATCAGAATTGCGCGTTAAGCCTTTGTTTTTTTCTTCCAGACACTAACACATCAAATACTCATAGAATATATATACTGTAGGCTCATTTTGCATGCGTTCGCAGTGGTCAGAGGAAGATATACAGAGGTGCCCCCTCTCTTATAACACCCTTCTGGTATTAATAACATTAGTAAAAATGAATACACAATGAATTAGGCATATATATAAGACTTTCAAACTGGGCTTTGTAATGTGAGCATTAATTGATGGGACTTGATACTTATTTTAGTGATTGAGTGTGAGCTTACGTGAAATGTAAGTATAAATCAAATATTAAAAATCACCGTTAGCGATGTAGTTAGTAGGATAAGTGTTGATGCTTATATTAAGCTGTTTATTTATGTAGGTGAAATTCTGAGAGATATCGCTGCAGAAGATAAAAAGAGAATATAACCCAAATGTAATCACTATGCCCTCACTAAGACTCTCCATATTTGTGAGCGGTTTACTGTGCGGTCATTCCTAAAAAACAATTTGAAATTTATATTTCCTTTTTAAGTCACCTGACAAGTATTTATATTCACATCGTAATGCCTTAAAATCACCAAATCAAAAGACTATTTAATATTGTCAAAGTAACTTTAGTAGCCAAAATGTGGGCATCTTGTATTTCGTGAGAGTTCAATAAATATAATGCTAAATTCTGAATATTTTTTGTGCAATTCAGACACAATAAAAAAAAAAAAAAAAAAAAAAATGAAAAGTTAAATGAAATTTTAAATGACAATTGTTCGCTCAGAATATTAATTAGCGATAGAAATAAAAACACAACAATAATTTCACTGATATTTTCAGTCTACTTTAAATTTCCAGTCTGTTCTAAGTTCTGAACAAACTCCCAGGTATTTTCTGAATGCTTTAAAAGCGCTATCTGCTATAGATTAAACCCCTTGAAAATCATCTGGCCTCATAAACACAGCTTAGTATGGCTATATAATTTTTTATGGCCAACAACATCTAAGAAGGCAACTTTAAAGGGGCTTTACAAACTGCAGATAGTTCCATTAAAGGCCTTATCTGCTCTGAAACTTTTATAAATTGCTCTTCCCTTATGCACGCAGCCTAGCTTTGACTGTACAATTTGTTTTGTACAACGTCGTCTGCTAAGTTAGAGAAGAAGGCGACTTTAAAGGGGATTTGAAAATTGCAGACAGTCCCTTTAATAGGCAAACATGCCCTGTGAGAGTATCAGCCCAGCCTTAAAGCGAGATGTGCACTAATGACAGAGATCTATACTCTGAACACAAGTCAACTGTGAACCAACGAAAATCCTTGGACAGTTAACACCAGCCTTGGAAGGGCAATATTTTCTGTTTTAGAGTGCCTACTACAGCTGCATCTTGTTATAAAGGAATGCAATGGTGCCTGTGTAAAGGGCAGCGAATGAGACCTACTGCTACTGGTGTAATTTTGGAATAACCTTTGGGCCACCATTGCATACTCGCATAATAGTCGGTATAGCATGACCAAGTCTCTGATAATCCGCATGCTTGGAATTTATAATTATTTAAAGGGTTAAATATAATTATCATGATATCTCATGGGATTCTTCTATTAAGTGGCTTATTAATAGATATTTACTGGTCAAATTATTAAAATTTTGATTTCAACCTGTTTTAAGACAATGTAGCTAGTAAATATACTTGACACGTGATTTAAACCACCTATTTAATTCTGAAGGTCTTTTGATAAATGGTTTGAGTAAGGTATTTAAAACATTTTAAAAGCTTAGGAAATTTTTGTCTCTTGAGACAATGTTTGAAAAAGGTAACCAAGTCTGAATTCCAGCCTTACTTGCATGAGAATTCACTTTTTGTAACAAGTTAATAAGACGTATCCTACATGCTCACGAGTCGTGTAAACTTAAAGACCTTTTGGAACCCTTACCTAAAAAAGTCACGGCTGGACAGGAAAATATTTAATAATTTGAGCATGCATTAAAATATTGCTAAGTTTATTCCTCACAAGGAGTTCAAGGCATAAATTAATAGAGATGCATGATATTAATAGTTTAAATGTGGTAAAGTTTAATTCTAGATTTAGATTTAAAGCTTTATTGCGACTGGAACAATTTATTATAATAATTATAATAAAAACTCCGAATTTTGATGGATTTACAATAAATATTTCTATTCCTTAAAAATAAATATATATCCTTGAACAGTTCTATGACGTATTTCAGAGCCTTGTACTCCTTATGAGCTTAAGTGAGAGATTTTACACCAGTTTAACCGTTTTTAACAGTTTCAGAGTCATGCAGAAAACCAACTTAGTAGATAAGGGAATTATTTTTGTAAATTTCAACTTAATCAGAGTGCATGAATTAGATTATTTAAAGATAACTCAGATAACCTATTGGTATCAAAAATCTGATACTAATGTCAATGAAGTATCAGTATATACTATGAGATTTCAAGCGTAAGAAATTGATATCAATTATAAAACGTCAAGTTTTTGATATTTTCTCAAACTGATACTCATTCAGAGCGATAGATGGCGCTTGCAGAGTGCATTAAATTGAAAAAATATTTATATGTAACTGAAAATTGTTTCGATTTATCAATTTTGCCTATCGGTAAAAATATTAGTATTGAGAGCAATGAATTGAAGACCATAGGAACGTTGAACGAGATTATTACACTCAGAAAACTTCCTAAAACGCGGTGTCTGCTTGCTACTAATGTGAGTCTTTTGGGCAAATTATGCGTGAAAACTCTCGATGGAACTTAACCCAAGTGCTGCCCTAGATGCATTTCCCTGTATGTGAATTTGGTATTTAAATGTACTATCCAAGGCAGCCCTTCAGTTTAGAGGTGTCGCGACAATTCTACAATGCATAAATGTGTCTCAAAATAATATACTAATATTAAAGAGATATTTTTGCCATTAATATTGGTTATCTAAATAAAAATAAATCAAATTCCAAGATATTTATAAGCAATCCCAATTAATAAGACCGTGAGTCAATGGACCTTCGGAAAACATTTACAAGCATATTTTAAACTAAAATTATAAGCTTAAATTTCTAGATGCCTACCAAGCTTTACTGAATGATGAGAAAGAACAATGATGATTCTTAACGTTAATACACTCGCTAAGAAAATTATAAAACACGCATAGACATCATTGTAACTTAGGAATAGATTCCTTGATAACTTTAACGATGGTACTACAAGATGCTGAAAAAAGATACCATTTGTAATAATATCGTTTTCCAAAAAATTTTGCAGGGTTATAATTTTAGAAGATGATGGTAATTGTTTTTTAAATGGTTCTCAGAAATTTAATCTCACACACCTCAACCTCGTATATTTTTAAACTCTTTGGTATACTTTTTTCTCCCCCTCACAATAAACAGGAACTAGAAAGCCGCTCGACTTTTTTTGAACAATTTTCTGATCAATACAGAATTTCTTAAAATTTTTCAGTTTTAAAGCCTAAGTATTGCCAGATGATTCTTTGTTTTTTTTTTGGTTTTTTTTTGCAACGGAGTGTTTTGCTGTAGTCTTTTATTGATTCACTCACCATTCTGTTCAGGAAGTCTTCTCTCAAACAAACTTAGAGCTTGATGAACAAATTCATACTGCTCAGCCGTTTGAACCATTCCTCCTCTGAAACAATAAAACCTTTATAAATCTTCATAGTTTAATTTAGCGGCCAACACGTTAAGAGTCAGAAGTACTCCACTTCTGGCTGGCCAAGTATAACATTAAAGATTTAATTTTATCAATTAAAATCTACATGGGGATGTTTCAAGTCTCTATGTAGTTTTTAATAAAATAAATATGTCATTTCAAAGACAACACTCTTTGGCATCAGCATTTATGGTCTTTTCAATATGAAATGTCTTTGGAAATAATTTCACAGCTTTGATGATAAAATATGAATTAGCGCCAAATCATTGGCGGGTTTGAACAAATTAACTTTGTAATTTTTGTATTTTTCACATTTTGATTAAAAAGAGTATAAAGAAAATCTAAAAATTTAGGTTTTTTTTTCTAATTAGCACTTTTTTTTTAGCTTTATTTAAATGTAGTGGGTGGATTTCAAATTATGCGCCTTGGGTTCTTAAGTTAACTGTCCATAGTGTACTAATGCTAAGAAAAACTGAATTTCTAAGAAAATGCAACGGATCAAAGAGGACGACAGTAAGCCTGGTAAAAATCTACAAAAAAATTCTCGGATCAACTGCGGTCATCCTTCTATCTACCCCCACCTCCTAGAGAGGAGGTGAAAAAAAAAAAAAAAAGTAAAGAGAACGAAAAGTGTCCACTATCCTCTTCGCGACTGTCAACGAGGGCAGTCAAATTTTAGTTAATCCCGTGGCGTTCGTCCGGCAGTTAAAGATTATAGAGTCAAATGAATAAAAGAATTGATTTTTATTAAATCAACGCCTCTTCAATTACAAATTAGCTGATCAACATTAATCAAGACCTTCGTAAGTAAAAAGTAAAGGGAAAAATACTAAGTGAACAGGAAGGGAAGCTGGGGAAGAATTTAGAGTAGTTAATCTTGATATTAATGGGGAAATATCACAATCAGGTACGCTCAGATCAGGCCAAAAATTAAAGAGGCAAAATTTTCCGCGTTACAAAAGAAATGGATTAAGGTCTTGATTTAGGGCTGAACGAGTATCCCATTGATTTTCGAATATCAGTTCAAAGACTCTTTAAAATCAGTTGCCTAGTAGTTGGGCCATGCCTGTCTTATGAGCCTTATTGTGCTCTCTTTAAATAGTCAGGGTTTTTGTGACAATCTACAGAGTTCTAAAGAGTAACAGTTACTCCATAAGACTGTCAATTGGGAACCATTTTATATCATCAAGCAGAAAAATTTTAATCTTTAAATTTCAGACATTTTATATTTGAAGTTTCTTTAAAATGGCTTAACCCAGAATTTTAAAATTTTTAATACACATTAAAGGCCCATTCAGACTACAGGATTTTTGCTGTAAAACTTGGGTTACAACTTTTGATGTACAATTAATCGTGAAATGTGAAAGCCGAAGTTGTACAACTTTTGCTGATTCAACATTGCGACGTATTTCGCGGATAAATTATTAGGGCCATTTTCACAAGCCTAGGCTTAACGCTTCGCGTAAATACTCCTATTTTTACTGTTTGACATATTTTTGGTTTTAAGAGAACTTAATAGCGCAATTTTAGCCAAGGCTTTTTTTTTATTTTGAATGGTTACTTCCATTTTAAATACTAAAATCTAATGACTTAATTTCAGCCAACTATTAAGCCTCGCCACAAGTTCATGATTTTTATAGCATACAGGAAGAAAAATAACCAAATGTAAAGTTCAGTTCAGTTCAGACTTTTTTACCACCTCGTGGTTCTATTTTTTTTCGGAAATTGCGCCCTCTAGTCTGAATATTTATAACTAGAAATCGAATTATGACGTCATAGATGGCGTGAAGTCGGGAAAATTGCATTAGGAGTTGTGCAATTTTTGCGCTTCTGTGTGAAAACGAAGTTGTACAACTAAAATCGTACAGCAAAAGTTGGGGGAGGGTTTTCAGCAAAAATCCTAGTCTGAATCGGCCTTAAATAATGTAAAAAATATTATCTATTGGCCTTAAAAAAGTGTGACATCACAACCAAATTTGATGTTCTATAATAGCGAATTCCACTGGGTGCTCTATAGCAAGAGAAATCACTCTTTCACAAGCGCAAGTCGAGCATTGCTGAGCAACCTTCTTAATGTTCTACTGAGAAAAATCAAGCGAATTTCAAGAGAATAACCAAAAAATTCCACTTTTTTTCACTTATTTGATAGGGGAATGGAATCTTTATAAAAATTTCTCAGCGAGATCCAGAACACTCAGAGTGGTCCAGCTGAATTCGCTTTCATAATTTTTGTTGCTAAAGAAGAAAGAAGATAATACAAAACACCTACCGATCTAGCCTTAAGGAACAGACTATACCAAGAATGTCCAATATACTTTCCTCCAGCAGCTGTTGTATACCAATACTAGTAGCTATAAAACACCCTGTTCTTCCAATTCCAGCACTTTTAAATAAGAGGGTGATCCATTAGAGAACAATTCGAAATTATATTACAGTAAGACCTCAGTGATAGCTATACATCATCAATATTTAATTTTATCAATGAGAGGGTACAACAGGCAATACTGCGAGTGACGATGGTTAATCTGAATGGTCTAGAGAATTCAAATAGTATACAAAAAACCTAAGGACAAAAATATTCTTAACAAAGTAAACTTTACTTGAACACATTACGATACCAAGACAAACTCTCGTTGAAGCCCACTAGGCAAGAGCTATGGTTATTTGGACAGATATTTCTCACTAAAGAAAACTTAATCCTATAAACTTAGGCCATCCTACTTTACTACTAATCTTAACTGTTACGGAGTATTAGTGTTTCGCGCAGAGCGAAACACTTGCTATTTGTGATAGTGCCAAAATCCCAGCAAAGTTTGTCCCTCTTAGAGATTGAGTTTTGGGAGAGGAGGAGAATGAGGAGGGTGAGGAGAATCAGGAGAATTCTATTCTGTTCATCACTTTCCAAGTGACGAATCAAGTACCGAGGTTACGCCCTCTCATTAATAAATCTGGTAGCGTGAAAGGTGCCGACACTCAAGGAACCTCCTACTCTTCAATAACCCATCATTACTACGGGAGCCTACCTCCTACAAACCGTCCCGAATAACCGAGACGGTAAGTTTGTACGCATTGAAATTTCACGTGGCTCTAACAAAAACGAATCACAGCCGGGCTAAACAAGCAGATTGAAACTACACTGCGCGCTGAAAGACGACCTCCGCTCCCTACATTTTTTCTGGGATGGGGAAAAAAACACCGCTTTAGCTTTATACCCACTGAATTTAGTAAGTGGAATAAGCCAGAGAGCCGCGGAAAGCTATCGTCCTGACGCCATCATTTTTCTCGCCTTTCCTACTTTAAATTATAATATCTTTACCAAAATACCTAAGTAAGGGTGTTATTTTTGTTTATTTCCATTTTAAAATGTGGGAATTGTGCATTTTACAAGTTATTTTTTCCATTAGGCCTTTAATATACCGTAACATCACGTTTAATTTTGTTATACAAAGGCTTAGTGGAACAAACTCGATACTGCCGCTATCACGCACCGCCAGCGGCGTTAAGCTAATGTTTTACTATATTTGTTTTACCATATTTTTTTTTTAACTTTAATTATTGTTTAAATAAATTATATAATAAAATACCATTCGTCTTCGAATATTATAATATGTTATTTAAATAAAATTATAAATTCAAAATAAATTAAATTATTTAAATTTTGACTAAAGTTAGAAGGCGCCACTCTATGCTCGGAGAAGGAAGAGGGCAAGAGGCCCAAGGTTTAACGCACAGCCAGCGGCGTTAAGCTAATGTTTTACTATATTTGTTTTACCATATTTTTTTTAACTTTAATTATTGTTTAAATAAATTATATAATAAAATATCATTCGTCTTCGAATATTATAATATGTGATTTAAATAAAATTATAAATTCAAAATAAATTTAATTATTTAAATTATGACTAAAGTTAGAAGGCGCCACTCTATGCTCGGAGAAGGAAGAGGGCAAGAGGCCCAAGGTTTCTAAAAGCCTTGAAAAGGGATAAGGAAGCGCATGTTTTAAAGGGATATGAAAGTGGATTTTTAAATATTTTAAATTTGTAACAATCTTATTTTAAGAAGATATCCGCGCTTTTTGAATAGATAATGAAACTGATATTTGAATTTGGTGCGCATGCAAACATCGTTCAATATTTTTTGAGTGCTTTTTATCACACGAGTTTCTTTAAAGGGACAGATATTAGATAAAAACCAGTTGGGCAGCCGCCCACCTAGAAGGGAGGGCTATTTGTGACAGATATATTACAACTCAGAATGGACAGATATTAAATTACATCTGACAATGGACAGATATTAAATTACATCTGGCAATGGACAGATATAAGTTTTATTACAACTCAAAATGGGCAGATATTAAATTACATCTTTCGATGGACAGATATAATTTTTTATTACAACTTGGAATGGCCAGATATTAAATTTTCAAATCAGTGCAATTCAGCCAAACCTTTCAAAAATAACTCTGCCCTTTGAAATAAATATTTTCTGTTTCATATCGTAGTATGTCACAAGATGATTTAAATTTTTATTTCATAGTTCCTTTCACCAAAAAAAATGCATGTTACAAAAGACAGTACAACAAATTCAGAATGACTAAAATAAAGGGCAGAGTTATTTGTGAAAGGTTTGGCTGAATTGCACTGATTTGAAAATTTAATATCTGGCCATTCCAAGTTGTAATAAAAAATTATATCTGTCCATCGAAAGATGTAATTTAATATCTGCCCATTTTGAGTTGTAATAAAACTTATATCTGTCCATTGCCAGATGTAATTTAATATCTCTCCATTCTGAGTTGTAATATATCTGTCACAAATAGCCCTCCCTTCTAGGTGGGCGGCTGCCCAACTGGTTTTTACCTAATTAATATTATGTCCAGGTCTTGACTGAGTTTAAAGATTTTTTTTTTTTTTTTTTTTGAACTAGAACCATTTTCCAATTGTAAGATTGCTTATTGTAGCCTTGGTAATATCAGCAGTCTAAAAGAAAAACCGTGTGGAGGTATGTATGGAAGAGCCCATAATAGCAACGTTAAATCATGGTACCCTTACCGAAAAAACTTAAGTCTGATTTGAAGAGGTCCTCAAGAACACTGCAAAAGTCTTGGGGAAGTCTTTACAACTTCTCCAAGGCTTCTTGATACAAAGAAAGACTTCCCCAAGACCTCTTAAGACTACATAAGACACCCGAAAGGCTTACCCAAGACCTCTTAAGAATAACTCTATTTGGAAAGGGTAGCCACAAGAATACGCCACTGACTGTCTAAAACATGAATTTGCATTGGACGCAAAACTGTACAGTCAAAGGCAATGCGGGATCACATTTTTATAGGTAAAAAATATTGTGATCTGCGTGTTTCCTTACAAAGTACATTTTTTGCGTCAAACACAAATACGCCATGTTTTTTAATTTGGCTCTAACCTTCTTAACTTCATAATTCGCTATACCTCAATACTTTGGTATTAACCTGAAATTGGATTCATTAAAAATGCCCAACATGGATCAAATGAGTGCCTCAGTTTCCAAATAACAAATAGTTCCAAAAGAGAGCATATGAAAGTTCAGCTGCGTAAAATATATGAGGGTCTCACGTCACAAAAACAAGATTGAAGGCTCCCTATTATCATTATTATAATAACTGTCCGCTTACCTGCAATGAACAACAACCGGTCCTTTGACCCCTCCGTTATTATTGTGTCTCAGTGCTTCAACTTCCAGGGCCATGGCTAGAAGTTGTTTGGCTGTGCTAGGCGTTTTGTGGTCCGGCCAAGCCGTATACCAGAAATGGAGCACCTGGTGAGCTTCTTCACCATACTATAGTAAAAAAAAAAGGGGGTTATTATCCATCTTAAAAAATGTTAGTAGGTTATTTCTATTTTCAAATGTATTTTTATTGTTGTAAATTGCAAAAGAGAGATCACAAAAGGGGTTTTCTACTCTTAAAATAGGTTTAGCCAATAGGCGAACAGTTAAGCAGGGGCTGCCAACAAAATAAAAATAAAATAAGGGGATAAGATAGACTTTTAGCATAATAATAGGTCAAAAAAGGGCGGACATTCTAAAGATAAGTACCGAATAGGAAACAATTAAGAGCCTAATGAGATTTTTATTATCACTTATCATGTATTCTAGTTAGTTAATTTTATACAGCTATCCTTTGAATAAGACAGAGCGTCAAGATCCTTAGAATATTTTCGTAGAAACATTCTTCCTTTGTGGAAAGAATTTTAATATTAGGACCTAAATAAAGTGAAAATATTCGGACTATGGCGATATTTCTTGAAATTATTGAAAACATTGTATTTCAGGAACCTAATTTTGATTTTAGGGTATTTTACGGGCCTAGAAATAAAATTAGGACTTTTAGGTATGTTTCAGTTTATCAGGAAGCAGTAGAAGAGGAGACGCAAAGTGAGACGATCTAGCATCCTACACCATGAACCTAAACTCCCCCAGTAGGAAAACAGGGGTTGACAAAGAAAAGTGGGGTATCCTTGGTTAATTTAGTCACTTGGTTTCCCCCTGGGTTATGGATTCGCTATTGCACGTGCACTCTCGATAAAACCATTAAAACTCAACCGGCTATTAACAAAATTATCCCACCCACGCATCATTTTACTAATGACGATGGATCGGATTTATCACAATTTTTACAAATTAAAACGAGGGTGAATCACCACAACAAAAATGAGATTCAGATAAGAAAAACTATTTAATATTTGAATGCTAGAAATATATTGGCAAAATATTATATTTAAACGTTTTACATTTTTTTTAGGTATTGCTTTCAACTCTATTTGATAAACAATTTGAGCATTACCTTTGCTAATACCTCAAAATTACAGAATGTAACATTTGTTGGGAGATCCAACCCTGTAATTGTAAGTAAAAAATTCTGCATCATTGCCTGACTGACAAAGTGAGCCATTTTGAGCGGAGAGCGGCCCAACTTCAATCAAGCTCTATTATCCATATTATAATCAGTTGGCAAACGCATGGCTGTAGTTTAAACCATTCAAAGCTGTTGATAGACTCATTTTAATAATTATTTTCTGAATCATTTTTCATTAGGATGCATTGCAAGAATTCAGGAAAACCAAAATTTGTAAATTAACTGCTGAAGCTTTTGATCAGCTCTCAGTTTTTGTGATGATTAGAGTGGAATCTTAGACACACCAAAGTTTACGGTTAAGAGACACGGTCTAATGAAGGACTCTGAATTAATTAATCATTTAAAAATATAGCAACTTTTAGTGCTCTTGAATCCAAAGACCAAAATGAGATAACAGCCATATACTTTGTGATTGTTTAGTCTTTGTTCGCTTTCTGTGCAGATCTTTATTTATTTTTGGTTTGAAGTAGCCTTATCACAAACAATAGTGAGGATACGGAATCCAGCTGCTTGTGAGTTTTCTATTGCATCCCAAACGATCGTGTATAGACCATCGGCATGGTTATTGCCAGATGGGAAATAGGAATAAGGATACTTCAAATTGGTTGAAATTCCTCGCACCATTATGTGAAGCTAGCTTTAACTTGTTTGCATTTTCTGAAACTTTTTTTATTTTATTTTCCATTTCTTTCATCTTGTTCCTGATTGAATTTTAATTTGTGGCTCCAATTCCTCAGTACTACCATTGAAGACTAAATCCTGCTTCACTTGAATTTCATTGATTATAAGAGTAAAATATTTTTGGTGTCCTTCCAAATTATTTAAATACATTTTCTGCCTCATTTCCAACTAGACTCCGACGCCCCTAAAAAAAACCGGCGGCGGCATGACGGTGTTTTTTTTAGTTTCGGCGGCGGCGCGCCGAGTTTTTTCCCTAGGGGCGGCGTAAACCATGAGCGTATCGGCGGCGGCGGCGTTTATCGGCGTATGACGTCAACTGGTCAGCTCCCGACTGCCATGTCGCGTCTTT
Source organism: Odiellus spinosus (assembly GCA_963920705.1). Lineage (NCBI taxonomy): Eukaryota > Metazoa > Arthropoda > Arachnida > Opiliones > Phalangiidae > Odiellus > Odiellus spinosus. Next base: position 9,499,988 of record OY987232.1, on the reverse strand, counting down.
CAGCTCTCCCGTGAACGAGCCTGGGCAGAAATTTTACTTTTACTTTTACTTTCGTGGTTTCCCACGGACCAACGATCTCTCACCGTGCCTGCACTGCGTGGCAGTGGCCATTCGACAGCTGCTGACCCCTGTTGGCAGAGTCACGCTCGACTTTTGAGTCTTACGGATTATGGCGCGCCAAGAATTAAACGGCGGCGGCGCGCCGAAAATATTACAAATTGCATGGTTAAACGGCGCGCCGGCGTCGGAGTCTATTTCCAACAGTGCTGGAACATTAAATCTACTTCTGGTATTGAAATTGATGGGAATTAAAAAAGGAAGTTTGATATTTGTTGTATTAAAACACTAATTCTTGTTTGTCGTTTTTTATCATTGTATATATATATACTCTTTCACGTACCTGGTAAAATCTCATTCCGTTTTAGACGATTAAAATAAAAGGTTATTTTAATTGTAGGTCTCGTTCCTAATCTAAAAACTACAGGTTATAGGCCTAGCATGCTGCCACTGTGCAAGTATCCATTTTTTTTAATTAGTGTAGTTATTGCCAGTTAGTTTTTTCGCCTGTATTCAAAGGAAACAAGGAAATGGCAGGAAGTCATAACGTTAGAATTGCAACTGCAACTTTGACAAAAGAGAACTATGACACATGGAAGTTGCAGATGGAACTCTCTTGGTCAAAAATGACGCCTTGGGATATGTGGACATTAGCAACGTAAAACCAACAGAAACTACTACAAATTCAACCGAAGTAGCGGCATGGGTAAACAGCGATAAGAAAGCAAGAGTTGATCTAATCCTCGCCCTCAGTCTTTTCGAATTGTGCGACACCGCACGAGAAGTTTGGCGGAAATGGGAAGCCATTTACCATCCAAGAGTCCCGCACAAAAGGCTACTCCTGATGCGTTTAACTCTAAACAAGATGAGAGAAGGAAGGAATGTCCAAGATTATGTTTTTCTATTTTTTGACGAGGTTGACAAGTTACACGAAATGGACTTGGAAATCAATAATGATTTACTGATGATTATTCTCTTGCACAGTTTGCCAGAGAGTTTTAAAAACTTCAGATGTACAATTGAATCAAGAAGCGTGTATAAATTTTCACTTTGTAACCGTTTCTCTATACAATCCTAATAAGGATAGCCCTAATCAGAATTAATATCAAAACTGCTCATAAAGAAATTAAAGAATAGATTTCAGGATCGGGACCCAGGCTTAAGATTTGAGAATCAAATAACTTCGAGAAAATTGAAATAAAAGAGGCTGACAATCTTTAATAATTGTATTTTAGAAAGTCTTTATTGTACTTACTAATGAATCCATAATTATAGTTTTTGAATAACTTTAAAATAATAGCAAAGAATGATTCCGGGTATTTCACCGTCACTTATCAGATATAATATATCCACGAACTACTCGCGGTAGAGTTTAAGAGGAGAACTGTGTTTCAGTCCTGTCTCTTCACGTTCTTATACTGCGTGTTAAAAAATGTAGGGACTGGCTATTCGCCGTCGAAAGAAAAAAACATTAGATGAAGTTGTCACGTGACTAGTAGAATTTTATGGATAAGGAGGTAAGGGAGCAGACGACGCGATCAGAAATTGAATCCATAACTGGGGCGGACGGACACTCGATAGCTAGAGCAGGACATAACCGTTACAACTTGATAAATTTTCTTGCCACAAAAATCTTCCTTTATTATCGCAAACGGTATACTTTGAATTTGTTACGATGCCCTTACGCCCAGCTTGATCTATGATTCTGCCTTATATTAGATTTCTCTTCATTCCTGGTGTATATAGTACCCCTTTTAATTCAAATGTTTCCATTCTTACCGCCAACTTTAATAGGTTGCTTCAGCGTCGAAATCTGTATACGTTGCAAACAATTCCCGTTGATGACAGAAATGGTGAGTAGCCACTGTATCTATAATCCATTCATTTGTTGCAACAGATGGGCATTGGACCGATACGAAATACGCATATTTATTGCCATAGTCTCTTGAATTGTTATATCTGCGCCGAAAATCGTCATTGTTTCAATTTCTTTCGTGATAACTATATTGATCAGAATTTGACTGTTCTCGCCTACAATCTTTGGCGACCAATTATCTGACATTTGTGACATCTACCTTTAAATTTAAATTTTTCAATACCAGGACGTGATTGGTCATACTCCAATCGCTTATTTCGAACATGTGTCGATAAGGCACTTGATTGATCTGAACTTCCTTGGTTGATTAGGATTTGTCGGCTATATTCCGCTATTAGCGTCTTCTTGATATTCTGTGGAGTGAACATCTTATCTTCGTAATGATATATTTGCTGTACGAGATTTTCATAACTTTTAGGTAACTTCCGAATCATTCTATATGAAATGTCTTTGTCCTGTACAGTTTCCCCAGCTTCCTCTAATTGAATTTTTACACCATAAAGTCTTCCAAGAAACGCCGGAATTGATTCTCCATCTTGATAACTCATTGTATGAAATTCTTCATTCTATGCGTGCTCTTGATCGAGGAAAAAATGCTTCCTTTAATGCTTCCCAGGCCAGACCCGACGTGTCAGCTTCTCCACTTAAACATCGAAGTTCTTGACTAACTGACAGCGCAATCATTGAGTAAGCCTTGGCCTCTCGCAACTTGAATTTCCATTGAATCTCTTCAGTAACTGCCTCCCCCTTAGGAAATTTCTCAGTACCTCGAACAATGTTCCATAAATCTTGAGTTCTCAGTCGATGTTCTATTTCAAAACTCCAATTCCGATAATTGTCGGATGTTAAAAGCGTGACATGATTCACAAAAAACGAATCGCCCGAACGTTCCGCCATTCTGTTTGTCGAAAATCGCCGCTATGCTCAAAAGCCGACTTCCAGGGTTTCTTGAATTCAATCTCTCCACAGTGAAAGTAATCAAAAACACTCCATAAACTCTACCTTAAGCTCTTCTACCACTTGTTGTGGATCTCAAGTTTTAAAATAAGACTACTCCAAAAAAAAAAAAAAAAAAAAAAAAAAAAAAAAAAAAAAAATAACTATAGTTTATTAAATATTACTAAAACATTTAAGTAACATTGTTAAGCTCTTTTAACATAACTTCGCGGCAGACTAAATTGAACTCCTACTCAAGAAAAATATAATCAATAAACCCCCGACCAGTGAGAAGTGGGGTTGACCAACAACTGGTAAGATACTAACTGATAAGAGATGACATCATTAATCATGTGACCTAATTAAAGGCGGGAAAGTTTGACCGGGGAATTCAAAATGATAAATGGCCAATATTTATAAATCAACACTTTGACAAATTGAATTACTTCGATTTGGGGATACCCCTATCAGGAATTCTAAAGAAACCGTTACAACGTACTTGAAATATCCTTATTGTTATCATAGAAATCTGAGTTAAATTAAGTGGATAGTATAGAACAACGTCAATTTAAGCCTTGGAACAAGCTAACCATATGATTGGAAATTTTCATATCCACTAACAAATTGTGAAATCTTCTCGCTGCTGTCTCTTGCGGAATAATTCCCTCACCCTTAAGGACCGTTTATTCTTCTTTTTAAGGGACATTAGAGTTGAAATTGCGATTTTTCTCTAGAGTAAGAGCAGTAACTGCTGTTTTAAATCACTCATTTTCATCTGCTATACGACTCTCTTGGCAAAACAAATTATATGTGTATGGTTTTCACGTAGAACGAGCGAATTTTCTATGCGTTAACGCGTTTCGCGCGAAAATGAAATTTCCTTTACGAAAATAGAAACCTCGCCAAATTTCGCAAGTTGTAGCACCAACGCGTATATCTACTAATCACGTTGTCTACATCGAAAAAACTTTCTGAGAACAACCGTTCAAACGAACTTGGTTTTTTCTATTCTTCCCTTTTCCCGCAGCGAAAGCCGTACCAACTTCACCTTAAAAAGAGGACGCGACAGTGACCAAAAGGGCAGATCTTGACAAGGCACGAGTCAACGACGATAGGAAGAGGCGAGAAAGTATTTCGGTGGCTTCTGACCCAGCTAGAATGTTTCGAGAAGGAAGATAATTTTCGCGACTCTCTTGATTTGGACTCACTCATGATCTCATGTGTCATCTTGGTATAGTCGCGTCTTTTTATAAAACTAAACTAAAGTTATCCGGTATCAATGGACAACTTGTTATGATAATTAAATTAATAATTTTCTATAATTCAATATCCTTGTCATTACTTATCTCCAGGTGATTTTTAAATCTTAATATTGGAAAAAGGGTCTGGGATTATCTGTTTAGATTATATTTCGTTTAATTAATCCTTATTTTTCTTTGTTTCAACGATGAAAGTGCAAATTGTTAAATTAGCTCATTTTGATTTAGGAATTCCACGGACACTATTACAACATTAACAAATTAGTTTTAGTTTAAAACCTAATTACTTAATTCACCACGACACACTTTACGATTCAAATTTCAACATCTATCCTCCTTGAGTTTATGGACAAGTTCATAAAACCTGTAACACATTTTTAAAAACACAGCAAAAAAGGTCTTACTTTTAGGTATAGCTCCCTTATTGTGTAGCCATCCCGATGAACCATTTTCGTAACAGTAACCTGAATATCTCCAAACCAGTCACTATGTATTGGGACATAAGGTTCACATTTAACCTGAAAATATATAAGATCAAGATGAATACTTGATTGAAAGTATGGGAATGTCTCATAATCAAAATTATAGTGATCCCTTTAGCAGGTCTATAGTAAATCATCAAGCAATGCCATTTATAAAAAAACTAAGAATTCACTAAGGATAAAATGTGAGTCAACAACAAATGATTTCTACCTATTCTTTATAGTTGAAAAAAGGCCTAATCAACTAGCATAATATAATTACAAACAAATATGAAACTATCCATATGGAGAACTCTGATATCGACCCTCGAATTCCACTGGAGCAGTCTCAAGAGTGCTATGGCAAGAAACACCATTCGGCTACTCCATATCACAGGTTGCAAGCTGGTAGAAAACTGGGTGCAGAAAAAATAAGGGTTCTCTTTATAACTCACCTTGGTTTTTTTCCTTGAGTTTCGTGATCATAATAATTATTGGAGACCTGTTGTTCCATACCATCCTCCAGAAGTCATCAACTGTGTGAGCCATTGGCCCCTGAGTAGCAACATATGCTCTAGGTTCGCCATCATAACCCTATTTAATTAAAAATAAACTATAAGTTATGAAATAAAAGCTAAAAATGGAACAATTTCTGAATTATTTCCAGAATATGCATTCCAAATTATGAATATAAGAACTTTTCCATAATTTTTAGTAAACATTTTAATTATTTCAATTACTGAGTTAAAAGGAATGAATAATACTATGTATCAACCTTCAACAGCAAAATATCGATTGATTTGTATTTTTTTTTTTTTTTTAGAAAAGTCACTAAATGGTGGTTTGATCAGATTTAACAGAGGTTTACATAGCCTTCTCAGTTCAATAAACCTCGGTTAATCGTGACTAAACCTCGGTTAAATCTGGTTAAACCGGCTACTTACGCCTTGTCGGAAAAGGGTATTTAGTTGGTTGTAAGTTGCGTATGTTTGGTCCGTATTAACTAGGTTGTCAGTTTATATTTGGTAAGTATTGAGTGGTGTATATTTGGTTAGTATTAAGATACTTTTAAGTTGTTTATGTTGGAGTTGGTTAAGTGTGGTCAGTATTTGGTTAGTAACTAATGGGTGAAATTACCAACCCTGATAATAGTTAGTGACAGTCAATCTGCGATTTGTTTTTGCTAGTGGTTGTTTGTTAAACAAACGATCAATACATCGATATCCATTACCACTAAATAAGAGAAAAATTAAATGATAGAGTGTTTGAATTAAGATTTACCTCATCCAAATCTTATGTCTCGGATATTTTTACAAAAAATTTTAAAGGAATGGTGCGGTGTTAAAATATTTTTGCTGCAAACCCTTTAGTTAAACTCAAAACCAATTTTTCAAGTGTTAAAAAAAGTTAAAATTAAGTATATTTTTAAATAAACAATTAAAACAAATTACATTGAGGGCACATAGGCGCCCGTATGAAGCTTTCCTGTAAAGCAAGAGCGCATTCGATACGTCACTTCAAGGTTTTTATTTCGGCAATAATCTGATTGGCCAAAGTAACTTGGCTCAGCTTTTACTCAATGGTAAAGTTGACTACTACGCGCTTGAACGTTAAATCGACGACAGGTTATAACGGCAGTGCTCGACAGTCTAACGAACGGGACGCCGACTGAAGGAGCATCTAACCTCGGTAAGCCGTAGCCTAGGCCTAATTCCGTCGGCGATTCGGACTCTCGGAGAGTATCGTCATGCCGCGAATAGATCCGTTTGAAGTTGAACCAGTGTACCGTATAAAAACTTAGTCCAAACCGAGAACTAAAATTTTTGCATTCTTTTATAATACAACTTGGCATTTTGAACTTTCTTTAAAACAACGCCGATTAAAAAACGAAGGATTCTAGACTTTACTGTCTCAGACTCTCTCCCCTCGGAGTCTCATTTCATTGGTTTATAAGTTATTTATATTGGCCTATCAGATTGCTAGCCTGGCCAAGCACGACAGAGAAGTTTAGAATTAGGGGCAAAAGGGCCACGTTCATACTAAATTTATTTTTAACTATAAAATTATTATTATTATTAAAAATTAATTTTGAGTTATAAATTTCTGTTGCCAAGAGTGCTATTGACCCTTAGAGGCAAAAAAACTTTATGGGTGAACCATTCCTTTAAGTAAATCAAATTTCTTGAACTGTTATAGGATTTTATAACTTAAATAATTATGTTAATTAATTGATTCGAGTTTAATATCAATTTATTTATGTCAAAGGGGGGAAGGATTGGTAGTAGACTAAACTTTGACCTAAATTATGTATCTTTTCTCTGATTGATTCATGAACGTACCAGAGTTTTCCTGTCGTCTGCACTATTACTCTTACACTCAAACTCTCTACTCCCAGTTGTGGTAATTATATCGTTTATAAAATAATATTTTTTTAGTTTTAACAATGTTTAACAGTCTTAATATTCATTCACTGTTTATAATACCAAGCATAACACATCTTAAAAGTACAATTTGGTCACTAGCGTAGTTTTGATGTTTCCGATTTTTAGCACAGGCTCTATGGGGCTTCATAGTTTCTAACTCATCCTTATTTGGTAAAAGTCCCTGATTATACTCATAAGCAAGCGAGAATGGCTTACCAGTTTTGAAGTATGAAATAGTAATTTGTATCTACTTTGAGCTTAAAGATTATTTTTTCACTTTCTCACTGGCTTGTAAATGAGCTTTTACACTTATAAATTGAATTATAGAATGTAGTCCTTACCCTAACATAATTTGCATTAATGTAATGATCCAGAGCATCTTCATTCGAATATCCGAGAAGAACTCTAGTTGTTTCATCTAAAAATCGATTCTCTAAGCTATTTTGCAGGTTTTTAAAAACACTTTGAATTTAGATCACTTACTTGGTAAAATAGTTTTGTAGCGATTCTTTGTGCCACTGCCAGCAATTTCAACTTTCTCTGGGTGGTTCATAGGAATTTCCTTATTTGAAAACAAGATAATGCAACTGGTTAAATATAATTGTTGTCATTAATTCACATAGTACTTTTAAAATATTAAAAGGACCCTATCGTTTTTATTTTGGTACATGTTGAGTCCTTATGTTGAGAACAATTTCACCAACTGTTTTAAAGTTTAAACTAGGTAAAACATAACACATACTAGCTAGAACTCCCTGTTTATATTATAAGTTCGGGATTATTCTCTAACACATCTGTGTTTAATACACCACTTTCGCATTACATAAGGCACTACTTAAACTTAGCTTTATATGGATGGGGTAAATTGAGCGTCGAAATTTTTCTCTATCTTACTAAGTACAAATTTCTAACAAACACGGTCACCAAAGCAAAGTAGTTCTTTTTGACTGTAGGTCAGCACTTCGAAAGCAGGCATGGAATGCTGGAATTGTGTAATAGGACCATTTTTATAATTTAAAAGGAAGTATTAGTGTCAAACCAACATAGGTCTCAGACTGTCAATTGCCTCAAAATTTTATAAACAGGGTGTTTCGAAAATGGTGGTATGACCGAGCTACAGTGGGTTCTATGGGACGTTTTAAGACGAAAATGTTCTATGACGCTTTATCGTAAGGGGCGCCGTTTAAGAGTTACGAAATTAATCATGTATATATGACCCCTTAACGTACATTAATAAACGCATACTCAATGATCAAATACGTTTAATTATTTAGCTGGTATTTTAAAAACGCGCGCTTCATAAAAATTTGATTTTATCGTTAAGTATATCTTTATAAATGCATGTTAAGGGGTCATTCGCACATGATTCATTTCGTAACTCTTAAACGGCACCCAGTGCAATAAAACTTCATAGAACATTTTCGTCTTAAAATGACCCACAGAACTCACTGTAGCTCGGTCCTACCACCATTTTCAAAACAGCCTGTATACATATTTATATGTTTCTAGAAAGGCAATGCTTATCCCAGAAACAAGGGAAAAATTATTTCTGTCAAGATAATTGCTACATTAGGTGTTCTAGACTTCTCTATAAAGGGGCTAAAGTATGAATATGAGAGACCAGGATTTATCTCAAGAAAGTGGGGAAAAAAAGGTAAGACTACTGACCTTTCTAACAAGGTTAGGATCCGGTTAATATAGTGCAGACTTTTAACAGAAACAGCCTTATATAAGGTCATAAGCCTATTAATTCTTCACCCGTAAGTTTGAGTTCCCCAAAGAACCCTTCGTATTCAGCAATATACATGAGAGAGATATACACGCTACTTCGCAGAAAAACCTAGTTAACTTTCCTTGAAACGGCCAGGTGGCGTTAAGGTTGTGATAACAACAACGACGCCACCTGGTCTTGACCAACTTGTTGTGTGGCAAGATCCCAGCAAAAGTTGGGTAGTTGGTTAGTGAGTCGTGGAGTGAAAACATGTTATCGTTTTAAATAAATTGAAGTCGCCAGGAAATTAATAGAACCTTTTTGTTAACAATGAATTAAATAATAAGAAAAGGATAATACCTCATTCGCGTAATTATAATTTATTTAAGGACCGAATAAGCCTAGGTACGTTACATCCTACCAATTACCCCACCTCATTCCTCTTGACAAGAAACAGGTAATACTAGCATGCATTGGGAAAGTTTCAAGCTACAACCACTAGATGAGTTAGAGTCGCAAGATTGGCCAATCATTAGCTAACGCTAAAACGACCCTCGTTTGTAACTTACGGGTGAATTAATAGGTTTATGATATGGTATTAAGACCTTGGGATCGGGAGTTATTCCATGCTGAATTCATATGGGGTGTACTTAAGATTAGTCAATGATGAGTAAACATTGTTTATAATTGAGTAGTGACCTAATCATTACAGAGTAGGTTATAGAAGGTAAAAATTATCCGTAATTATTCCCAAAAAATTCCACATGAATGGCAAAGAAAAACCCAAGAAATTATTCAAGGCTTTGGATATAAATGAAAGACGACTATATTTAGACTTTCATGAAGTCCTTAGAATCTTAGCAGACTAAAAGTGAGAGAAAACTTAGTAGACAAATATTTAAGAACGGAAATACCAAAACCTCTGGGAAGTTTAAGAACTCTTAGGTGGTAGAAATCTCCTGAGAGCCCAAATGATAAAAATGTATAGTTTTATATTCTAGTGTATATAAATTATTTCATGATATGACAAGATTGTGTTAAATAATTGTCATAATTGTCAAAAATATTTGAGAGTATTATTTTGGGAAACTAGGGACAATATATATAATTTTTTTAATTATTCTGTTTAAAGTGTTCACAGCTTTAAGTTACAATATACTGACCCAAAACTCTGTATGCAAGGCTTTAACATCTTTAAGACAATTTCTTAGTTGACGCCTTGTCATCCTATTTCCAGCAGACATTAGAATTTCTTCTGCAGTGCTAGAAGAAAATATCTACAATCAACATAGAAACACATATAAAACAATGAAAATCAACTTTTTTTTTCAAAAGGTGCAACTATAATATTGCAATAAAGTTGAAAACGTGTAAAACAAAAATTTAAGCGTAACCAATGTACAGTTTAGCTTCTCAAAATGGGCGCCTCATCAAGGCTAAGTTTAAGAAACATTTTCCAATTCACAAATTAATTTCATCAAATCATTCCCTGGACAGAGATCTGTACAGTATTTAAACGGTGATACACAGAAAAATGAATTGCAGCGTCATTCCATGTGAGATCGACCAATAATGTCACCATGGGTGCGGCCGATTTTTTTCAAATTTTACACACAATTTCGGCTGATTTTGAAATTAACAAATCCGAAATTTGAGCAGAAAATATGCAGTAGTTTTGGGTATACGAGGATTTAACCAATACCCCTCTTTTTCGGCTTGCAAGTCTCCATAATTTGGCACTCTTTACAGAAACTCGAATAACAATTTTTACCCTCGTTTTTATAAAATTTCACGTTTTACAGTTATTCACGCGTGAAGTGAAATTTTTTTTTTTGCGGAGGGTACCATTTGAGGCCCGAAAAGTTGATGTCTCCGGTTGATATATATATTTTCGAACACAACATCAGATAGCCATGAGGCAGACCTTTGAAATGATATCATAATATTTCTCTATATTGGCTTTTATGATCGTTTTACAGGCAAAGTATGAACCCTGAATTTCACGATTTTTCGAAATATATAAATTATTTTTTAATTTCAATATCTTTTATTTCGAACAAATATCTACAAACTAATTTATTTACACGTGGAAATAAGATATTTAACAACAAATTTAAGTGGAAACCTTAACATAGGGTTATTTTGAAGGGTAATTAAATGAGAATGCTAATTTTTGTCTATAAGCATTAACGTAGTTACAACTGTTACTCGGGGAAGTTATTTAGAATTGTCTCTAGTTTCATTATCAAGTAAGGAAATAGTTCTGATAGCTCTGGAAGGCAAGAAAATCGTGTCTAAAGTAGGATCCAGAGAAAAAGCACCTCATGGTAAATTTGTAGTTTTTTGCAAAGTCTGAAAGAGTTACAGCTCAGTTTTCCATGAGGTTTTCGCCCCATGATTTGGCGATAAAATGATGCGAAGTAGTTCAACATATTCGTTTGCTTATTGGCCAAAAAATACCTTTTTCTACATAACTATCTATAGTTATACGATGAAAATGTTACCTTTGGGCCAGAAAATCTTGTTTGAAATCAGGGCTTAGCTTTCATCGTCGAGGGCTTTTTCAGTTTTTCCTTCATGTCAATTACAAAGGTGTCCAGGTCGGAGGAATTAGAAGAACGTGGACCACAAGCCTCTTCACTGATATCGAGGACTTTGCCATCTTTCTCTTGATCCCCTCCAAAGTCTGAATAACTTTACTTTTCCATAAGAGTCTCTTTGATTGATGCTAGGCCATGTAATTTTATAGGTGACGTTTTGAAAACAAGCAAGGTGTTGTATTTCTTTAAATTAAATCGCACAGTCAATAAACTATTTCCTAGTTATCCATATTACTAATGAAGATGGCTGTTTTTGCAATGAAATTGGAATATATTTTATTCCTAATTAAAGGTACAACTTGTCTCCTTCTTAGGAGAACATACAAAACAGATTTTGTAACGGTTTCTTTGTTAATCCTAAATGGGGTAAACCTAAATAGAAATTATCGCGAAAACTGTTCAAATAGAAATAACAATGTAATTATCAAATAAGATTTCAGGATCAGGCCTTTGCGGTTGAAGATTTCAAAATCAAATAAGTCGAGGTAGAAAAATAAAAGAGGCCGACAACCTTTAATGAATTGTATATTAGAAAAGATTTAATTACTAGTAAATCCATAAGTAAAAATTTACGATGATAATTTCTAACTATCTCAATAATAATTGGCACAATAATTTAGTACGGGTATTTCACCAACACTATGCGGTCTAACTTCGCGATATATATCTGAAGTTTTTCCAACGAAGTTTCTTCTGCAAACTAAACTCAGCGAATTGAAAGAGAGGAGTCTCTCTAGTATCACGTGGGCAGGCGTTCTAATAGGGGAAAATAAAGGCAGGCTGTTCAAGGCCTGGAGGATGGAGGTTAGTCTAGAGAAGCCTACCACGTGATGGGCAATTTTTAGCGGGAAAATTTGTAAAATTGATAGAGCAGAATGTTGCAATCTCTCTGATTGGGCCGAACGTCGTCAGCTAAGGTAAGGCGGAACCGTTACAAAGTGATGCCTAGACTTGATAGTAGCCCATATTTTCTTTTCGATAAGATAGGTACAAGGCTAGACACAAGTAAAGATCAATGTACAACATATTTAAGCATAATACAAAAGTTAACAATCCTCCCCTACTTTACATATTTTATCACTAATCCATTTCGCATATTCATTTAATTATTAATACAAATAATTTGAAAATAACTAATTTCGTTTGAACGCTTTGGTGAATATATCTGCTAAATTATATTTAGTGTATTCATATCTCATGTTAAACAGTTCGCGAAGAAATTGTATACGTAAATCTAGATATTTCGTTCGAGAGTTTCCTATTTGATTCAATTGTGGCTTGATTATCCATTTATAGAAGAATACTGTCTCCAGTCGATTTAGGGAAGATTGGTTCACATTCCTTTATTATTCGCCGAATAAAAATGATTTCTTTTGCAGCTTCTACTGCTGCAATAAATTCTGACTCCATAGAGCAGTTATGGTTTGTTTCGTTGATCTCCATTGGTGTTTTTCCATGCATAATGAAATATCCTGATGTCGGCTTGCGTGTTTCAACATCAGAGGCCCATGATGCGTCACTATAAACTATGATCCATTTTTCTACGGAATCTTTATTCATAGTTATTACATAGTTCCATAAATGCACCAAGTGGTTCCATATTTCAAGGTTATAATTATTATAAAATTTCGCGAGTGTATGTCGAGCTATGTATAGTAAACATCCTTTTAAATTTCTATAAGCCAAGTCTAAATTATCTTCTCTTTTGCTTTGACTAGGTATTTCAATACTTGTTCCGAACTTTAATGGTTCGTAACTTCTTCGAAAAGGTACTGTGTTAAATTGTTTTATTTTCCGAATATATCTTGTTTGCGACATAGATAGTCCATCCTCGCGCTCTTTTGAAAATCGATACCAAGAAATGTTTTTACTTCTCCCAGATCTTTAATATCAAAACTTTACTTCAATCGTTCCATAACATTTTCCATAATAATACCATTTCTGGTAAGAACAAGGATGTCGTCGACTTAGACTAAGATTACAGAGTCCAAGTCCAATCTATATACACATTGACATGATATAATATTGAGAAAACCAATTTTCTTTAATTCTTGTTCCAATTTATAAAACCAGCAGCGCCCAGAATGACGTAAGCCATAAGCTTTTGTGGAGTAACGATACACTTTCTTCGTTAGTTTTGTAACCCTTTGGAATTTCCATATACATAGTTTCATCCAAGTCTCCGTATAGAAATGCACATTTTGTATCCAGTAGCCCCTCCAGCAGTAGGCACAAGTAGGCACGTGCCTACGTTGAAAAACTAGGAACTATTTATGGGGCCTCAAAATTTGGCTGAAAAAACATAAGAAGCCTCAAATAATTATAACAATTTCCAGTTTTTAAAATGTATCATTCAATTTTCTTGAATAGCATCAAGTAAGTGTTGACAATAGTTCACAGTTTGAACTTGTAAATAAAGCCTCCAATTCAAAATGGCAATAACGATAAGATAATGTGGGACGCTTGGGAATAACATTAATTCTTTAAATAACAATAAAATGGTTTAGTTTTTCTAAAGAAAGGGGAAATACCACGTGTAAGGTCTCTGTGCACCTGTATGGCTCTGCATCTGCAATGGTCAGTATAAGATATGTTCTCAACATTAACTCTTCGAATTCGGAAATTTGTAAACTCTGAGGGAACGCTTTTTGTTCAAATCTCTCAAGAGGGGTGAGCGGTGTCGGGTGGTAGGGTCCAAGTTACAAGAGGTACTACGACCTTTTAGGCTACTATAAGCCTTTCTTGATTCAATAATTTCTTTCCATTTCGTTTCGTAATTCAGTTTGACATAGTTCTCTTTTTCTAGCCTGTCTCAGGCTGCCAGTCAAAATTGTAAGTTTGCTATTTGTCTATTCAAATTACAAATTTGGGCTTAAAATAAATCTTGCAAAAGATGGAAGATAAATTGTCAAAGAAAATATATGTATATACTTCCTTGGCTTTGTCAGGGCTTTTAGAGATTTGTATTAGAGATGGTTGAACTAATTGGAATTTTAATTTACAAGATGGGCTAGATGGCGATGTTGGTTTATAATCTAGACCTCACGTGGTCTTGCTGAATTTGAGAATGGCATAGTGGCCTTTTTTTTTTTTTTTTTCCAATGGTCACTTTTAACAAATATTAATAAAAAATTACTATACGAAGCAAAATTATTAGCAAAATCTAAAAATTATAAATACGTATGGATCAGTGATGGGAAATTATTTATGAGGAAAACGGATAACACACAAGCGATTAAAATTAAATCATTGGAAGATCTAAAATCTCTACAATAATATAGTTAAAAATATAATACATTAAAGTAACCTACAAAAAATGTTTAACAATTTGAATACTTCTTTAACCCTAAATATAAAAAAACTAGAGGGCATTCTATGTCGAAATAACCTTAATAAAAATGGATTAAAGATATTTAACCTAAATATTCGGAGTTTAAATAAACACTTCGACGAGTTGAATGTATTTTTGGAATCCTTGGATTTTTTGTTTGATGTTATTATACTAACAGAAACTTTTAAAATAGATGATATTAATGAATTTTCAATTAACAATTATAATTCAGTAACTACGAGGAACTATAAAAATAAAAATGATGGCATTAGTATTTACATTATTAAAGACTTGATCTATATAGAAAATAAAGTAAATATAATTGGATCCACAACTAAATTAATAGACATTACTTTGCCTAATAACATTGTATATAGAATAATAGGTTGCTATAGATCTCCTAGTCTAAATATACAAGATTTTCTGAATGATTTAAATGTACAACTTCCAATCATTGCTAGTGCGGGTAATTCGGAGAACCCGGTAGGGTTCTATGTATTGGGCTGATCATCATTTGTAATGCAATTTTGATTTCCTAAAAAATTCAGTCTCTAGCCAATCAAAACGCTCCATTTTCCCATTGAAATAACATTAAAATCGACTTTTTCGAGGACATGTCTGTTCCGGGGCATAACTTATCGAAATAATCATTTGTTACAGTTGAAACTAATTTTAAAGGAAAGATTAAAGTTCGAATGTGTGCCTTTTCTAAGTTTCGTTTAAAAATATAAAGTCTAAGTATTTTAAAATTAATTCTGAAATTGACCCTTTTTTTGGTACTTAGCTGGTTTCGCGCATGGCCAAATTCGTAATGTTATTCTATGGGATTTAGTTTTTTGAAAGTGGCTTACCTTTCAGATTTATTTTCTAATACTTCCGGATATTTTTCAGACTTGGATTTTCCGTGTGGTATGAATTAAGTTTCAAGCTTTATTTTAAGACTAATTTCATAATTTTACACCGATTAGTTGGCCCACAATCTATTCATGAAAACGGAGGGAACAACAAGGCGGAGAAATAGATTCGCCAAAAACCTAAGCCTAATTTGACAAATTAGGCTTAGGTTTTATATGGCTTTTTAAAATCACGAGCACGAGCGCGCGCTTGATTTGGAGGCTATGGGTATTGAACTCTAATGACTTAATTTCTCCTTCTTCATATTTTTGCCGTTTATAGACTGTGACCAAACTAATCGGTATAAAATTATGAAATTAGTCTTAAAATAAAGCCTGTAAAATATTTGGAAGCATTAGAAAATAAATCTGAAAGGTAAGTCTCTTGCAAAAAATCTAAATCCCATAGAATAACATTAATTTTCAATTTCTCCGCCTTAAAAGTACTCTCCTTTTTAAAAATGAGTGAAATTCCGAACGACTTGCCATTCCGAACGGCAATAAGGAAGGTATTAACATCAAAAATAATGAAAAAATTAATTGGAATTTGGTTTAAAGGGCAATGGGGAAAATATAAAGATTTCGCTGCGGCTGTCGGAGGTATTAACATCAAAATTGCTGAAATAATTAATTTAAATTTGGTTTAAAGGGCAATGGGGAAAATATAAAGATTTCATTGCGGCTGTCGGAGGTATTAACATCAAAATTGATGAAAAAATTAATTTTAATTGGGTTGAAAGGGCAATGGGGAAAATGTAGAGATCTGACTGAATCAAGTGAGGCTGCCCCAGCTATTAACATCAAAAATTATGAAAAAAATAATTTTAATTGGGATTAAAGGGCAATGGTAAAAATGTAGAAATTTGACTAAATCAAGTGCGGCTGCCCCAGCTATTAACATCAAAAAAATGTAAAAATTTATTTTAATTGGGATTAAAGGGCAATGGTAAAAATGTAGAGATTTGACTGAATCAAGTGCGGCTGCCCCAGCTATTAACATCAAAAATAAGGAAAAAATTAATTTTAATTGGGATTAAAGGGCAATGGTAAAAATGTAGAGATTTGACTGAATCAAGTGCGGCTGCCCCAGCTATTAACATCAAAAATAATGTAAAAATTAATTTTAATTGGGATTAAAGGGCAATGGTAAAAATGTAGAGGTTTGACTGAATCAAGTGAGGCTGCCCCAGCTATTAACATCAAAAATAATGAAAAAATAAATTTTAATTGGGATTAAAGGGCACTGGTAAAAATGTAGAAATTTGACTGAATCAAGTGAGGCTGCCCCAGTTATTAACATCAAAAATTGTGAAAAACTTAATTTTAATTGGGTTTAAAGGGCAATGGTAAAAATGTAGAGATCTGACTGAATCAAGTGCGGCTGCCGCAGCTATTAACATCAAAAATTATGAAAAAATTAATTTTGATTGGGATTAAAGGGCAATGGTAAAAATGTAGAGATCTGACTGAATCAAGTGAGGCTGCCCCAGCTATTAACATCAAAAATAATGAAAAAATAAATTTTAATTGGGATTAAAGGGCACTTTTTACTTTGTCTTGCGAACCACTTTTTTCTTCACCCTTAATTAGAGTATCTAACAATCGATAGTAGATATGCATATCATCATGTTTCTCACGCTTAATCAAACCCCCTTTCTTCACATCCATTGAAGCGAATTTATATTCATAATGCGGGTCAGCGTACCTTACCGTAAATTCATTATACCGATCCGTAATGTTATCCCATTTCGACGGCATAGTTATTTCGATACCCCCGCCTCCCATTTACCATCTTCTAAATCTAATGTCGCTGCTAATTGCGTTTTATAACTAGTTTTTTTATTATCAGGATAAATATGCATAGACGCGTTACTTGGTAACGTAATATAAAAATTATCCTCGCTCGGTGATAACATGGACATGATTAATCGTCGAATGGTTTACAATGATAAGCGGGGGTTTCATATATAGGTGGTGGGGATTCTCTATCGAGGTCACGGGTGTTTTTTGACCTTTTTGACCTTTAACCTTTAACCTTTGACCTTTGCCATAACCCTTTGGTGTCTTAATAAACAGGTTTTCACTCCTGAAGGGGGCTTCTTTACTACTACTTTTGGCTGCCGCAGCTCTTAACATCAAAATTATGAAAAAATTAATTTTAATTGGGATTAAAGGGCACTGGTAAAAGTGTAGAGATTTGACTGGAATCAAGTGTGGCTGCCGCAGCTATTGACATCAAAAATTATGTAAAAATTTATTTTAATTGGGATTAAAGGGCAATGGTAAAAATGTAGAGATTTGACTGAATCAAGTGCGGCTGCCCCAGCTATTAACATCAAAAATAATGTAAAAATTAATTTTAATTGGGATTAAAGGGCAATGGTAAAAATGTAGAGGTTTGACTGAATCAAGTGAGGCTGCCCCAGCTATTAACATCAAAAATAATGAAAAAATAAATTTTAATTGGGATTAAAGGGCACTGGTAAAAATGTAGAAATTTGACTGAATCAAGTGAGGCTGCCCCAGTTATTAACATCAAAAATTGTGAAAAAATTAATTTTAATTGGGTTTAAAGGGCAATGGTAAAAATGTAGAGATCTGACTGAATCAAGTGCGGCTGCCGCAGCTATTAACATCAAAAATTATGAAAAAATTAATTTTAATTGGGATTAAAGGGCAATGGTAAAAATGTAGAGATCTGACTGAATCAAGTGAGGCTGCCCCAGCTATTAACATCAAAAATAATGAAAAAATAAATTTTAATTGGGATTAAAGGGCACTGGTAAAAATGTAGAAATTTGACTGAATCAAGTGAGGCTGCCACAGCTATTAACATCAAAAATTGTGAAAAAATTAATTTTAATTGGGTTTAAAGGGCAATGGTAAAAATGTAGAGATCTGACTGAATCAAGTGCGGCTGCCGCAGATATTAACATCAAAATTATGAAAAAATTAATTTTAATTGGGATTAAAGGGCAATGGTAAAAATGTAGAGATTTGACTGAATCAAGTGCGGCTGCCCCAGCTATTAACATCAAAAATAATGAAAAAATTAATTTTAATTGGGATTAAAGGGCAATGGTAAAAATGTAGAGATTTGACTGAATCAAGTGCGGCTGCCCCAGCTATTAACATAAAAAATAATGAAAAAATTAATTTTAATTGGGATTAAAGGGCAATGGTAAAAATGTAGAGATTTGACTGAATCAAGTGCGGCTGCCCCAGCTATTAACATCAAAAATAATGAAAAAATTTATTTTAATTGGGATTAAAGGGCAATGGTAAAAATGTAGAGATTTGACTGAATCAAGTGCGGCTGCCCCAGCTATTAACATCAAAAATAATGAAAAAAATAATTTTAATTGGGATTAAAGGGCAATGGTAAAAATGTAGAGATTTGACTGAATCACTTTTTAAAGGGCTAGTCTTTTAATATAGAAGTTAACACTTTCGTGTTAGACTGAAGTGACAGATATTATATCAAAAATGTCTTTGCGAACAAAGACCCAGAAGGACATGTTATGGCCTTGAATGTCTGAAGTGACAGATATTTAATTTTCTTTTAAAACATTAAATTTAAATACAATTAAATTTTCTTTTAAAACATGAAATTTAAATACAATTAGATTTTCTTTTAAAACGAAATTTAAATATAATCACAATCTGGCACGATTTAGAGTTTCAAATTTCAAAACAACTGATTTTATTCACTCGGAAATATTTAAGAAAATACATAACAGACGATTTTCTCCCATTGACGCTTAACATTAAATTTGGCTTAATTATTTTTCAGGGATTACGTGTCAAACAAAACGAAACTTTTCGTTCGATAGAAAAATATACTTAATTTAGCTTTGGCTTTAGGCATAGACTCAAAGTTCTATGATCTGATCTCATACCTTAATTGGATAATGTTTTCTATGGATAATGCTTTATTATAACTCCTCGACTTTAGTCGAGGCAATTCGTTCATGTTAGCTTATGAATGCTTATCAAGGAATTTAAAGGGAAAAAAATTCCCCATATTTTAATTTTTAATCTAGGTTGCAAACGAACAAACCTAATCCATGGATAATGTTTTATTACAACTCCTCGACTTTAGTCGAGGCAATTCGTTCATGTTAGCTTATGAATGCTTATCAAGGAATTTAAAGGGAATAAAAATTCCCCATATTTTAATTTTTAATTTGGGTTGCAAATGAACAAACCTAATCCATGGATACTGTTTTTTTATAACTCCTAATAACTAGTTAGTGGTCCCTTATGGAAATCATCATTTTAATTGTACGGTTTAAATGAAAAGAAAAATGAAAGTATTACAATTTATACCTTATCCGCTCTAAAATTCGTCGCTTTGAAATTCTCTTCCCTCGCGCGCACAATATAGCTTTGAAAGTACAAATTGTTATGGTTTGCGTCGTCTGCTAAGTTAGAAAAGAAGGTGACTTTAAACGGGGTTTAAAAAACACATTTCCCTTTATCATAAACCCATTCCAATAAACCGGCGAGTATTTTTAACGATCCGTTCAATTGCGAGTCGTGGAAATTCGGGTTAAATTAAGAAAACAAAAAGTGGACTCTTGTTATACTGAAAAATAACAGTTCAATACACGTTTTCCCTGAAAAATAATTAAGCGAAATTTTATGTTAAGCGTCAATGGGAGAAAATCGTCTGTTATGTATTTTCTTAAATATTTCCGAGTGAATAAAATCAGTTGTTTTGAAATTTGAAACTCTAAATCGTGCCAGATTGTGATTATATTTAAATTTCGTTTTAAAAGAAAATCTAATTGTATTTAAATTTCATGTTTTAAAAGAAAATTTAATTGTATTTAAATTTAATGTTTTAAAAGAAAATTAAATATCTGTCACTTCAGACATTCAAGGCCATAACATGTCCTTCTGGGTCTTTGTTCGCAAAGACATTTTTGATATATGTAATCTGGGCTGGTGATATAAATATTGACATCCTAGATCATACGAATATTACGGTTGATGAGTATTTGACTATGTTATGCGAGAATGTATTAATTCCCTGTATTAATAGCCCAACACGCGTATCAAATAACTCAAAAACTTGTCTTGATCATATCTTCATTAAACAAAGAACACATAATGAAATTTTAACCAAAGTCTTAGAAATAGATATTACGGATCACTATTTAACATTGATTGACATTGCAAACATTCGCGTGAATAATAATGACTCGCGTCGAACTAAGAATTATAAACAGATAGAAGAAATAGATTATGAAAAGTTATTAAATTTAGTGAAACATGAAACATGGGACGCAATAACTAACGCAACTGACTGAATCAAGTGCGGCTGCCGCAGATATTAACATCAAAATTATGAAAAAATTTATTTTAATTGGGATTAAAGGGCAATGGTAAAAATGTAGAGATTTGACTGAATCAAGTGCGGCTGCCCCAGCTATTAACATCAAAAATAATGAAAAAATTAATTTTAATTGGGATTAAAGGGCAATGGTAAAAATGTAGAGATTTGACTGAATCAAGTGCGGCTGCCCCAGCTATTAACATAAAAAATAATGAAAAAATTAATTTTAATTGGGATTAAAGGGCAATGGTAAAAATGTAGAGATTTGACTGAATCAAGTGCGGCTGCCCCAGCTATTAACATCAAAAATAATGAAAAAATTTATTTTAATTGGGATTAAAGGGCAATGGTAAAAATGTAGAGATTTGACTGAATCAAGTGCGGCTGCCCCAGCTATTAACATCAAAAATAATGAAAAAAATAATTTTAATTGGGATTAAAGGGCAATGGTAAAAATGTAGAGATTTGACTGAATCAAGTGCGGCTGCCCCAGCTATTAACATCAAAAATAATGAAAAAATTAATTTTAATTGGGATTAAGGGGCACTGGTAAAAATGTAGAAATTTGACTGAATCAAGTGAGGCTGCCCGAGCTATTAACATCAAAAATTATGAAAAAGTTAATTTTAATTAGGATTAAAGGGCACTGGTAAAAATGTAGAGATTTGACTGAATCAAGTGCGGCTGCCGCAGCTATTAACATTAAAAATTATGAAAAAAATTATTTTAATTGGGTTTAAAGGGCAATGGTAAAAATGTAGAGATTTGACTGAATCACTTTTTAAAGGGCTAGTCTTTTAATATAGAAGTTAACACTTTCGTGTTAGACTGAAGTGACAGATATTATATCAAAAATTTCTTTGCGAACAAAGACCCAGAAGGACATGTTATGGCCTTGAATGTCTGAAGTGACAGATATTTAATTTTCTTTTAAAACATTAAATTTAAATACAATTAAATTTTCTTTTAAAACATGAAATTTAAATACAATTAGATTTTCTTTTAAAACGAAATTTAAATATAATCACAATCTGGCACGATTTAGAGTTTCAAATTTCAAAACAACTGATTTTATTCACTCGGAAATATTTAAGAAAATACATAACAGACGATTTTCTCCCATTGACGCTTAACATTAAATTTGGCTTAATTATTTTTCAGGGATTACGTGTCAAACAAAACGAAACTTTTCGTTCGATAGAAAAATATACTTAATTTAGCTTTGGCTTTAGGCATAGACTCAAAGTTCTATGATCTGATCTCATACCTTAATTGGATAATGTTTTCTATGGATAATGCTTTATTATAACTCCTCGACTTTAGTCGAGGCAATTCGTTCATGTTAGCTTATGAATGCTTATCAAGGAATTTAAAGGGAAAAAAATTCCCCATATTTTAATTTTTAATCTAGGTTGCAAACGAACAAACCTAATCCATGGATAATGTTTTATTACAACTCCTCGACTTTAGTCGAGGCAATTCGTTCATGTTAGCTTATGAATGCTTATCAAGGAATTTAAAGGGAATAAAAATTCCCCATATTTTAATTTTTAATTTGGGTTGCAAATGAACAAACCTAATCCATGGATACTGTTTTTTTATAACTCCTAATAACTAGTTAGTGGTCCCTTATGGAAATCATCATTTTAATTGTACGGTTTAAATGAAAAGAAAAATGAAAGTATTACAATTTATACCTTATCCGCTCTAAAATTCGTCGCTTTGAAATTCTCTTCCCTCGCGCGCACAATATAGCTTTGAAAGTACAAATTGTTATGGTTTGCGTCGTCTGCTAAGTTAGAAAAGAAGGTGACTTTAAACGGGGTTTAAAAAACACATTTCCCTTTATCATAAACCCATTCCAATAAACCGGCGAGTATTTTTAACGATCCGTTCAATTGCGAGTCGTGGAAATTCGGGTTAAATTAAGAAAACAAAAAGTGGACTCTTGTTATACTGAAAAATAACAGTTCAATACACGTTTTCCCTGAAAAATAATTAAGCGAAATTTTATGTTAAGCGTCAATGGGAGAAAATCGTCTGTTATGTATTTTCTTAAATATTTCCGAGTGAATAAAATCAGTTGTTTTGAAATTTGAAACTCTAAATCGTGCCAGATTGTGATTATATTTAAATTTCGTTTTAAAAGAAAATCTAATTGTATTTAAATTTCATGTTTTAAAAGAAAATTTAATTGTATTTAAATTTAATGTTTTAAAAGAAAATTAAATATCTGTCACTTCAGACATTCAAGGCCATAACATGTCCTTCTGGGTCTTTGTTCGCAAAGACATTTTTGATATATGTAATCTGGGCTGGTGATATAAATATTGACATCCTAGATCATACGAATATTACGGTTGATGAGTATTTGACTATGTTATGCGAGAATGTATTAATTCCCTGTATTAATAGCCCAACACGCGTATCAAATAACTCAAAAACTTGTCTTGATCATATCTTCATTAAACAAAGAACACATAATGAAATTTTAACCAAAGTCTTAGAAATAGATATTACGGATCACTATTTAGCATTGATTGACATTGCAAACATTCGCGTGAATAATAATGACTCGCGTCGAACTAAGAATTATAAACAGATAGAAGAAATAGATTATGAAAAGTTATTAAATTTAGTGAAACATGAAACATGGGACGCAATAACTAACGCAACGAACTGTAATGTCGGGTCTAATCAATTCATTCAAATTCTACAAGAATACCTCGAAGTATGTACGAATAAACGCGCTATAAAACTAACAAGTAAAACCTTAAAATTAAAACCTTGGATAACTAACGCGCTTGTTATATCATTACGAAAAAGGGACTCGATTGCAAAACGTGTAAAGAAAGAACCATTTAATGCTACGCTAAAAAATTGTTATAGAAACTATCGGAATAAACTAACAAATTTAATTAGACTAGTTAAAGATGATTATTTTAAAAATAAAATAGATACGTGTGAACGAGACGCGGTGAAGGTTTGGAATACAATTAATGAAGCAATGAATAATTCTAAAAAACAAGAAACAATAGAAAAAATTAATACTGGAAACTGTACTTATAGTGTTAGTGAACACCCGAGGGAAGTAGCAAACTTTTTCAACAAATATTTTAGTCAAGTCGGATCTAAGCTAGCAGAAAATATTTTACTAAAAAACAAAAACTCACCATCAAAAAGCTATTCTAGAAATCCTAGAAGATTATTTTTTACTCCTATAACTCCGCATGACATCGAAAATATAATTTCCTCACTGAAAAATTCTAAGTCTAATGGTCATGATAGAATTGGTGTCAAAGGCCTAAAAAAAAATAAGTTTATTAGTCAACCACTGGCACACCTAATAAACTTATCATTAACCACAGGAATATTCCCAGAAATTCTCAAAAGAGCTATAATCAAGGAGGATCAGAGAAGGAGAGGAAATGTGGGGACGGCGCGGTTCCTACTGCGTCGGCCTAAACTCCCACTCTGGGAGAACGGGGGTAGAGACGTTTCGTGGTAAAATGTTGTCGCGTGGGTAAAACGAATCCTTTATGAGACGCGCTAGCTAGCGACCACGTGACAACAGTTTACCTCGAGAATTTCCTATCCCCCCCTTTCCACCCGAGTGGGAGGTTGGCTCTTCTCTCTCTAACTCAACGCATCCCCACATTTACTCTCCTTCTCTGATCCTCCTTGCTATAATAATACCAATCCATAAATTAGGACTAAAAGTAGACGTACAAAACTACAGACCTATTGCGCTGCTAAGTAATATCTCAAAAATATTTGAAAAAGTAATAAAATTGCAACTTTCACAATTTTTAGAAACAACCAATTATTTATCGAAAAACCAATATGGTTTTAGGAAAAAACTAAGTACTAAGGACGCTATAACAGAGGTTACAGAGCGGCTATATAGGGCGGTGGACAAAAATAAAAAAATTATCGGGATATTCCTTGATTTAAAAAAGGCCTTTGACACGGTTTCCCATCCAATACTCGTAGAAAAATTAAAAAGAGCTGGCATACGAGGTATTGTTTTGGAATTGTTCAAGAGTTATTTGAGTGGTCGAGACACGGTAGTCAAAATTGAGGATACAGAAAGTGATCCACTTGTTACGGAGTTCGGTATACCACAAGGAACAGTAATTGGGCCGGTACTTTTCCTGGTATACATAAATGATCTCTGTAACCTTAGTATCGATGGTGATATAATATCCTTCGCAGATGACACCACACTACTTGTTGAAGGTGTAACCTGGGACGATGCGTTCTTTAGAGCCCAAAAAAATATAAATAAAATAATTCTTCAATAAAATCAAGATATTCTAACGTTAAATATAGAAAAAACTAAATATATTTGCTTTTCTTCTACTTCACTAAATTAGACAATAATTTAATAATCCATTCGGATAGCTCTTGCCACATATGTGATTTAAAATGCCTCGAGATAGAAAAGGTGGATACGGTTAAATACTTGGGGATAAAAATAGATTCTAACTTAAAATGGACAAACCAAATAAATATCGTTAAAAATAGAATAAGAATAAGTATCAGGAAATTTTGCACTCTGAGGAATTTTCTGGATTTGCCATGGATAAAGATAGTCTATTACGCTTTAATCCAATCAGTGATATCGTACGGTATTATTGGTTGGGGTGGAGCTTACGATAATGTAATAAAGCCATTGGAAATCCTTCAGAGGAAAATTATACGTATATGTTTAAAAAAAGACTATTTGTATCCGGGGCATTTACTTTATAGCGAATTCAAAGTTTTTTCAATAAAACAATTATACGCTAAAGATATTCTGTTATATACGTTTAAAAACAAGTTGAATTTATTCTGTTATATACGTTTAAAAACAAGTTGAATTTATTACCTTTAAATATTTATAATAAGCGGTTTTTCTTAGAAGGTAATCTTTCACGTGAAAGAATATTTAAAACTATTGGTCAAAAACACGCTTTGCATTTGGGTCCCAAGTTATTTAACTGTCTTGACTCGAACATTAAAAATTGTGATAACTTAAGACTCTTTAAGAAACAAATTACGAACTGGATAATTAAAATAGGAATATATAAATTAACTGATATGTTAAAATTATAAAAAAAAAATATAATTTATCTCTAATTATAATCTTTCCCCTTAACATTAACATTATTTTGTATAGCTCCCAAAGAAAAGAAAAAAAAAATTGTAATTGAAATTTGTATTATCTAATTGTTATATATTGTAAATAAGCCCTGCCACGCTCGAGCACTTTAGCTCCTGTGGCATATAGGGCAGTGTAATACATAATTGTAATTCTAATATTTATTGTTGGAGCACAAATAAATTAATAATTAATAATAAAAAAAAGCGAGCAAATATTGTTGTTTCATTGGTTAAAGAGAACTTTATTCTTATTCGTTATTTTTAGCGAAATATTAAGAAAAGGCTTGCGCGTGATGATACATACAGGTTCAATGAATTTCTCAAAAGTCAAGCTAGCTTTTTATAGAACTCACAACAATACCAGCGCCATCTGTTTTGTCACTTGGATTATATAAGCTACATTATGGGAAATCGCCTTAGTCGCTCAACCATCTCTCTTGAAACCCTGGCTTTGTAACCAAAAAGGCAACAAAATTACAAATACTGCCTTAAAAATAAAGCGTGCAAAAATTGAAAAAAAAAAAAAAAAAAGAGGGCCTCTAAATCTGGCTGTGCCTACTGTAACCGTGTTGTTAAACTCAGTTATATATAAAAGGAATATGGTTCTCGATGAAGTAAATGAAGATTTACTGTGGAAAAGAGAAAATGACTAGGGCTTGACGAATAATAAACAAACAGGTTCAATGCTCAATGGTTTTATAACTAATCTTACCCTGAATTCAGGAACAATAAAAACGTACGTTTTAATACTCTTAAAGGCGAAAATATCACTAGTCAATTGTAGTGAAGTCTGTAGTGAAGACTGACTTTTTCTCTCACGATTCGATGTTCGATTACAAAAACCCTTGTGCGTTCAGACAATATAATTAAAACGACCGGTTTCTCTTGAACCGATTTATTATAATAAGTAGTAATGAAGGGCGAGGGAGGAATGACCCATAAGAGATCTGCGGCTAAGTTACATGGGAGTTAGCGTCTTTACTACGAATGGAACAATCTCTTTGTGTTCCTTCCTCCTGATAACCCGTGACCGGTGTATGAACGCTGGTAATATCGGGGACTATAATGTGGGGTAACGTTCAGCATCTGCACCTACGGGTGCATTCACCCCTTTGAATAAAATAGCAATTAAGAGGGTAAATATATATATATATATTTTATAAAGTGGGGTATCGTTCAGCATCTGCACCAGCTGATGCACTACCCGTGAAAAATTCATGGCGGGGCCCTTACCAAAAAAAGAGTTGGCTTTTGGTATGCATTTAGTATGAATGTGCATTATAAGTAGGTATTATCTTTGTTATTAGTAGTCTCAAGTTGTCCATATATTTTGGTTAACTTTTAATAGTAGCAAAAGGTTGGTTTCCAGTTGGCAGTAAAAAAGTTAATTTTTTCAGGTTAGCAATTAGTTGGTTTAAAGTATTCAGAAATTTTCTGTGTTTTTTAAGTGTGTATTAAGTTGGTTCTATTTTGAAAAAAAGGTTTTAGCAGTTTTAGGAATTACTTTTCTAACAGACAACTTAATAAAAAGTAACTCAATACTAGCTTATAGTTGGTATTAAGTTTGGCGCAGTTAGCCTTTCATTGTCAAGTTAGCATTTAGTTGGTTTAAAATAGTAAGAAATATTCTTTTTTTCTTTTAAGTTTGTATTAAGTTTGTTTTCTTTCGCATAATGGTTTTAAAAGTTTTTGGAAATATTTATCTAAAGAACAACTTATTAATAACTAAATCTAACGTCGATTTTAGTTGGTATTAAGTTTGTGTTGTCTATGCTTTATTTCCCTCTGAGCGGCAAAGTATTTTTATGTTGATAATAAGTGGGTTTCTCGTTGTATGTGTTAAGACGAATCTTTTCCCTCTTAAATTGAATTCCTTTCAAGTAATCTTAAAAAGTATTCTTATTTTTAAGTTTGTATTAAGTGGGCCCTTAGTTGGCCCTTAATTGGCAATACCTAACCCCCAAGGTTTGAATGGATTACTGAAAAGGCACAGGATATTAGAGGCGTGGTTGGTTGTCAAAAGAAAAAGGGTCCCATAAAATGAAGTTCGACCTTGGATTTAAGAGTGAAAAAAGTGTTAATTGCAAGCTTGGATAGCATTCTACTTCCCATAGAAAACAAGTTATTTTCATTGGGAACGGGAGAATACTCGAAGGTAAAAATTATTATTATTTTTTAGTTTGAATTAAGTTGGCCCTAAGTTGGCCCTTAAGTGGCATACCTAATACCAAATGTTTGAATAGATTTTTGATAAGTCACAGGATATTAGAGGCGTGGTTGTTGTCAAAAGAAAAAGAGTACCATACAATTGTTTTTCCGGCCTTGAATATAAGAGAGTGAAGAAGATGTTGCGAGCTTGGATAGCATTCTCCTTCCCATAGAAAACAAGTTATTTTCATTAGGAACGGGAGAATTCTCAAAGGTTGCTATTTGCGAAGTTTAGACCTTGCGCGCGATTTTGCTTATGGTGAGGAAGAATAAACTGAAGATAAAAATCGTCACGATTTTCAAATGCTTCTTTCTTGAGTATTTTAAAGCAAATATAATATTATTAACATGTAAACTATATATAGAAGTGTTCACCCCTTCGATTTGTGATAACCCGGATAGTGGGTATGGCCCTATTCTCTTTTTTTTCTAATGGGGCGAGAGGAACCCAAGGAAATAGGAGGGGAAGAGTTCCGTTTATTTTTAAGAAACGAGTATAGTATAAAGACGTAAATGGAATTGTGTGGATTTTATATTATATTTAAGTACGCGAACGTTTTCATAGACGCGAATAGCCGGTTATCCAGTTAGCTTAAAACTTAACGGTGTTCGCGTGTACAAGAACAGCAACAGAGCTTTTTGGAACTTTATGAGGTAATGTAAATTTTGTTCATTAAATTTAACAGTACAAAAAATTAAGGTAAAGCTATACGGTTCAAACGAAAAGTATACGGTGGTATCTTTATTTCTTGACTATGTATTGACGTGAAAGATTTTATTATATAGCTACATTATTGTTTAGTATATTGCCCGGTTTCATATTAATGGGCTTAAACCTATAATTTATAAAATAAGATCGATTAGGTGTTTTTCCCTAATTCATTGTTAACAATTCTCAATGGTTTAATAGGAAAGAATAATCGGATTAGGTCTGGGAATATATTAAATACGTTTGCGTTCATTTTAAAATATTCCTCGACATATTCCAATTAAAACATATTCCAATTAAAACATGGAGCATTTTAAACCATGAATTAGGGAAAACACTTGATCGACCCAAATTACATCTTAATTTACATATTACGTTTGGAGCTCATAATATTATATGTATTATACTTATTTCAGTAGTCATTTGAACAGACTTATTCTCGAATCAACATTATAGCTTTACCTTAAATATATTTTTCATTTAAATGTTACAAACTGGACACTATGATATATAATACATTAATTGTCATTTTCAGCTGAACCAGATAGAAGCTATTCGCCCTTCAACGACGCTACTTTTTCAACAGCTCCGCATGGAAATCTACTCTACTCCTTAAACACGCTTTTTTTCGGAATATTTAAGCAACAAACTTTTAAACGTCAATACCCGTGAATACTATATGTAATTAACTCTTTTTAATTTTCTATAAATATATTTTAATATTCTGCTATATTTATGGTTTTTTGTTCAAATATAAGGCAGTTCTTAATTGACAATTTTTGCTTTAGAGAATCTAATAAAATACTTTTTAAAATACTTAAGTGGTTTAAATGAAATTAATTTACATTGGTTTACTTACATCAGTTTTTTAAGGGTTAGGTGTGAAGATTGTTGGATTAGAAACTTTGTAATAATTTTTCTGTGTTGGGTAATATATATTTTGGTTGATTTAAAGTCCCTATAAGTCTAATTATTAAGTTGGTTCTAAGTGGTTGGGGTTAAGTCCGAATTGAGTTGGATTTAAGTCTTCTATAAATAGCAAGTATTAAGTTGGTTGTAAGTTGGGTATGTTTGGTAGGTATTAACTTGGTTTTAAGTGGTTTATATTTGGTAAGTATTGAGTTGGTTTTTAATAGTCCGTATTCTATTAGCATTAAGTTCGTTATAAGTAGTCTATATTTGGTTAGTATTAAGTTGATTGTAAGTTGTATATTTTTAAATCCTATTGAGTTAGTTTTAAGTTGTCTATGTTTGGTCCGTATTGAGTTGGTTTTAAGTGGTCAGTATTTGGTTAGTAACAAGTGGGTTTTGGGTACTAAGTTGCTTTTTATTTGGTTAGTATTAAGTTTAAGTTTAGTTGTCCACATCTATTTTGAATAGTATTTAGGTACTTATTTAAGTTGTATATAAGTACGCATTTGTTCCAAATACCAACTTAATAATAAGTAAGTTTACAACTTGTTTTAAGTAGTTTTTTGCAAACTTATTTTTTGGTAAGGGGGGCTACTGTTTATATCCATCCACATGTCAATTTGACCATTTTTGTAAAACAACCCTTACAGAAAAAAGTTAGTCTGATCTGAAGAGGTCCTGAAGAACACTACAAAAGTCTTAGGGAAGTCGTTACGACCTCCTCAAGACTTCTTGACATTTTAACAGATTCAGGGGTGTTCTTAACCAGGCCCTGGCTGCCGATGGCTTACTCAAACCGAAACTAATGCAACTTTAGGAGAGAAAAATTGGTCAAACAGAAGGGACTTACCAAAGAAATTAACGACATTCTTATAACCAAAACTTGTACGCGCTAACTTGAAGTGATTATGTTATTATCGGGATAAATACTAATAACTGGATTAGGTTTCTTTTATTTCAAACTGACTCAAGATTAAACACAATGGGCATTCGTCATCTTCCGCGACTAGCATTCTTTCCTCTTAAACTCTCCTCGCTCCTCCGTTTTACCTTCAATATTTCTGTAAGATGCATGCGTCACTGGAAGTCGGTAGGGGGAGTACGAGAAAGGGGAACAAAATTTAGAGTGATAATGGAAGTTTTACAAATTATGAAAATATGATATGAAATTAATGTAAGTAATAATATAGAATTTTTAAACAATATTAATGCAAGAAATAATATAGAATTTTTAAACAATATTAATGCAAGTAATAATATAGAATTTTTAAACAATATTAAAGGGAGAATGAAAGGCCGAAACAACTTATTTTAAATCGATAAAGAATGCTAAAATAATGAGAAAAACAATAATATAACTCACCAAAAATATTTCGTTATTTTATAATCAATTTCCAAAGTTACGAAACTTGAAGATGCTAAGCCTTGGCTGCCTAGCTCTGTGAAATCGGCGAGCACGACCTGTATTTTTTAAAATTCGCATAACTAGTAGCCAATCACGAGCGAGTACGCATATTTTAAAAATACGCGTACTCGCTCGTGATTTTCTACTAGTTATTATGCGAATTTTAAAAAAATACAGGTCGTGCTCGCCGATTTCACAGAACTAGGAAGCCAAGGCTTAGCATCGGAATTTTTTTAATGTTTATAAAAGCAGGTTTAATTATTTTTCGCCAACCTGGCTGGCAAAAAATATTAAAGACGTCTTTAATATTTTTTGCCAGCCAGGTTGGCGAAAAATAATTAAACCTGCTTTTATAAACATTAAAAAAATTGTAATATCTGGTTTGAACCATGATCTTAAGAACTTTCCTTATCAATAACATCAATGTGAGAGTCACTTGGAATTTGGAGATGGCTCCAAATACATGTTACGCGTGCAATCGGAAAGTTACCAATAGTACAAGTAGAGGTATAGGCACTCACGTAAAGGCTGGCTTTGCTCGTTTTCTTCGTTTTAGTAAAGGGTTATTACCACTTGTAATTAATAGCAAAACAACGAAGATTTGTTTAAAGTGCTCGGGTCTGTCACGAAAGTTTCAAACGTTCTTAAATGCTAGCAAATCGTCCTTCAGTAGTGATCATGGCTCTTCAACGTCATCGTCTTCACCACAAAAACGAAGACAAATGACGCAAGTATCTAATCCATCAACGTCAACAGTACCTGAGCCATCAACGTCCACAGTACCTGAACCAACAAAGTCCACAGTATCTAATCCATCACCGTCACCAATACCTCAGCCATCAACGTCGCAATTACCACGAAAGCGTACGTCATCAAACACTATTGCCATAAAGCACAGTTGTGTTCGGCCCCTGTCAAAGACTTGCTTCATTTGCGGTGTTAGTACACGAACCAGGGTAAAAGCCGAAGTGAGAACAAGTATATTTGTGGAAAGAGCCATAATTTATTCATCGGGACAACCGAATGTGCTCCACGCATCTCGTTAACGGAGAGCTTCCCACCGAAATAATTGCTGGAATTCAGGTTTCCGCTAGATCAACCATTATGACTGCCACGGACATTGAGCAACTATTACAGGACCTCAGGGAATGTGTTAACGACCTACGGACGCCGAGCTTTGACAATTTCATACAAATTGATGAAGACTGTAAAGTATTAACTTCACTGTCCCTGCACGAGTTCCTAGAGTTGCATTCGACTATTGAGGACATTATTCGTACCATCAGATGCTGTTCGTCGAAGACAGCTCTAGCAGTATTATTGGTGAAATTACGATTGGGTATCTCCAATAAGGTGTTATCAACTTTATTTCATTTAACTGAAAGATCGGTATCAAACACGGTAAAAGCGGTTATTATGGCTTTATCGGAGCATTTCGTGCCACATCATTTTGGCCTGCAACACTTATCACGTGACAATCTGATAACAAACCATCAATCTGGAGCAGCAGTAAAACTCTTTGCTAACAACAAGCCTAATTGTCTTATTACCATTGTAGATGGCACCTATATCAAGGTTGGAAGATAAAAGGACTATACCGTTCTTCACAAATCCTTCTGTGTGCACAAAGGCCAGCATATCCTCAAGCTAATGTTAATGGTAACAACTACGGGTTACATAATAGATATAATCAGACCCTACTTTGCTAATGGCCGCAATAACGACGCGCGCATTTTAAACCATTCTATCTAAAAGAGAGAGAAGAACTCCAGTCTTTCTTTCAAGTTGGTGACGTTGTACTGGCAGACCGCGGTTTTCGAGACTCCAACAGCGTACTGACTGAACTGGGTGTGGATTTACAAATGCCTTCGTTCTTGTCTAAAGGCGAGAAGCAAGTAAACACGCAAGAAGTTAATCGTTCCCGACAAGTAACGTACCTCAGGTGGCCGGTTGAAGTTAGGAATGGGCATTTGCAGACGGTGTATCGTTTTTTCAAAGCCGTATACCTGTGCATATGTTACCATTAGTTCCGGAACTTCTTCAAATTGCTGCTGCGCTGTTGATGCCTACCACCCGGAGTTACATCTTAAAGGTTCCTGGGAAGACTCCGTCGAAAAAATGCTGGCAGTCTCTACGAAAGAAAATCCTCTTAAGGAAGTAGTTGAGCGCGATAATCTGCTTCGCAAACCGTCTAAATGGCAACGAATTGAGGATAGTGAATTTCAAGACTTCCCTGTACTTCGTGAAAGTGATGTACGTGAGGTGGTAATGAGCGACTTTAAAACGAAACGCGCTGAATCTTATGTGGCGTTGACTATAGAGAAATCCGGCTCTTTCAGCGTCGAAGTGTCCAAAGTTGAACATGACTTAATTCGTATACGCGTGCCTGGTCAATTTTCCACCTCAGCTGTTCACCAAGCTCTAATTCGTTATGTACCGAACGGGACAGGTGCAAATGCCATTAAAGGCTGGTATTGCAATTGCAAAGGTGGTAGTTTGACGATAGGTACTTGTGTTCACGTTAGCAGCGTAATCTGGTATCTTGGTTATCGTCGCCATGAAGATCGAGGCAGTTGGTACCAGTCAAAATTGCGTGTAGTGTGTGAAGATGCCACTGAGCTTGAACTACCAGACATACGTTAAACGTAGAAAACCTTAGCGTTAAATGAATAATTTGTCCGTTTTATACAAGTGTGTTTTGTTTAATATGAAATAAAAATTAAAGATACTACTCCAGTATCTTCTAATTGGTATGATTTCTCTATTTATTTTTCGAGTTTCTTATACACCAAAGACTATTCAAGTAAGCTATATAGTCTTTGCACGGCCCCTGTAAAGCTAGCAAAAGCCTACTGCATGAATGCTTGACAAGTGGAACACTTCTACAGGCGTTTTCGAGGATTTCGAGGCATAGTAGACCAAAAATATACGAATTTCATTTTGCCGCCAGCACTATACCCGTGGCAGTTACAAAATAATTCTTTCCTAATATTTTCCTAACATAATTATGAATCTAAAATAATAACCGTTCAAGATTTTCGTGTGGGGGAAGGCTTTCATATCCGGCACGGAAGTCATAGATTCTTCCTATTCTTTACATTATGGAAGAAACCTTCCATTCGTTGTAATTCCCAAAATTTACAGTTGTGAGCTCGAATTTTAGCTTTAAATTATCCCCCAACTACCCTATTTTAATAATATAATACGAATTTATCATAAAAGAGACGAAAATTTTTAACATTACGTGGACCCAGACTCTTATGGGGAGTTGCTGTTGTTCTTTAAAAAATAATTTTTAAACAATATTATTAGGAGAAATTAAATGTATAATTTAGGGTAAAGGGGTGCAGTAAGTAATTTTTAAAAAATATTAATATGAGAAATTAAATGTATTATTTGTGGTAAAGGGGTGCAGTAAGTAATTTTTAAAAAATATTAATATGAGAAATTGAATGTATTATTTAGGGTAAAGGGGTACAGTAGATGTGTCTGGATAATGTATGGGATAGGCTAAATGATTATAATGGTAAACAAAGGTACTGTAAAAAATAGTCCGTCTGTTACAACATTATGAAAGACTTCTCCAAGACCTCTTAAGACGAACGTTTTTGGTAAGGGAACCAGGAGAAAAAAGAGACGGATGACAGCAAAATCTATTACAGGCGCATAACTCTCATTATAGTCAATTCCTCTATCCTGTTTGAAACGTGCTGTGTGTCGAACAATTTTCCCTTTCTTTTACGATCAAAACTCCATTTATTTCCCAATATTTTAAGATTTTCAGGCCTTTTAACTAGAGTAAAAACTCGTCGTTCTTGTAGGGTACTGATTTATTCATCCATAGTCTTGTTCCACTGGTCAGCATCATTAGAATTTATTGCATCATTTTATGACTTTGGGTCATCAAAGTTTACAATACAGAATTCAACGTCATTGAAAAAGTCTACGTAGCTAGTATCTGACTGGGTTGGTTTTGATATAACCTTCCTTTGTAAATTACAAACTCCTGTTCGTGTTCGTATCGAGAAATCAATTAAGTCAAGATCAATATTTAGATTATTCTCTTAACTCAATAACTTCACAAACGCTTCTCAGTTCCTTTTGATCACCGTTTCTGTAGTAAATATCAATTTTCCAGCTGTCTTTCCAGATTGTCTCTGTTGTGCTCTTCGAGTACATTGTTCGTTTATTTGCTGAGCCGTTTATTTAGCTTTTGGTGGTTCTGTAGCTTTCCCAGAAGGTTTTCATCTTGAGTTGAGGTTATCGCAAACGAGGACTCGGTTTGTGTTGGTATCGTAGATACAGCTTGTGTTGACGTAACAGGAATAATTAATTTCGTTTGTGATCTGGTAATTGGTGTTCTAAAATGATCTTCATAAAATTTATATTCATTTACCTTCACATTATCGCATTCAATTATTTTATTTATTTCAAGATTCCAAATACGATATCCACAGGTTGTTAAGGCGTATTCGACTAGTATACCTTTCTTTGCCGTGTCAGAGAATTTATTTTGACATGTTTCCTTTGGTAAAAGGTAATGTACTATGCTACCTATTCTCTTAAATATTTCATCGATGGGATATTTCATCGATGGGATACGACCATATCTTAGCTCAAATGGAGTTTTACTATCTAATTTCTTTTGAGGTAGACGATTCTTGATGTAGTTATAAGTAACAAACATCTCCACCCAAAATTTAGGAGGAAACTTGCTTTCCTTTAAAGGCCCTATCTGCTCTGAAACTTGCCCCTTTAAAATTCTCTTCCTTTACCTACGCAGCCTAGCTTTGAATGCACGATTTTTTTTGTACAACGTCGTCTGCTAGGTTAGAAAAAAGGCGACTTTAAAGGAGATTTGAAAATCGCAGATAGTCCCTTTAACATTGCTCTAATTGAGTTTAATGCCGTTCTGTTATACCTTTCAGCAATACCATTTAGTTGGGGAGTGTGGGGAGTGTATGCATTTGATCTCTGATGTTGCACACCCAATGAGCTTAAAAGGTCTTCATTTTGTTGCTACAATACTCCGTTCTGTTGTCGCTCCTAATGGCTTTTATTTTCTCCCCTGTCTGACGCTCCATCTTAACAATATATTGATAACTGCCACTTCGGTCCATCTTGGTGAATGAAGTATATCATTCATTTCCTGAACCAGACTTGTATTCAGTGGGTCGCCCTTACGAAAAAAAGTTAGTCTTAAGAGGTCTTGGGGAAGTCTTCCATTATGTCAATAAGTCTTGGGGAAGTCTTAAAGACTTCCATAAGGCCTTTGTAGTGTTCTTGAAGACCTTTTCAAATCAGAACAACTTTTTTCCGTAAGGGTCCCCATACATCTGTATGTATTAACTCTAGTTTTTTGGTGGTGGTTATTTCAGGGTAATCTTTTCGTGTCAATTTAGTCATTTTAGTTTCTTTACAAACAACGCAATCGAAATCTTCATTCTTTAATTTTGGTAAGCCACGTACACTTCCTTTTTTCGAAATAGTAATAGTACGGATGCTATAGTGTCCAAGTCTTGAATGCCACAGATCTGATTCAGAATCCTCCATTAAATTATTTTCTACTTGTACACTTGGCAAAACAGGTATGTCTCTTAAGTATGGCTCCCCCCTTCATTTGCAGGATTCAGTGCCCGAACTTAACAAGCGTTTAATGTCTCAGGATAAAGTTAGGTAAATAAAACCCAATGTTTTTGATTTCTTTTCGTTAAATTCTTCCAAAAGAACTTGATCAGATGGAGGCGTTATTGTAGAATCAATATATTTATCTAACCCTTTCGCAGCTAAGGCCATCTTTACATCTACTTTCCAGTTCGAATAATTTGTCCCATCTAGCTTTGTTAGATTATGATAATTATTCTATCATTGGAAAGGTCTGCCCTATGGGTTTCTGATGCTGAGTTCGGAAATGTATATATCACTACGAGACATTGACTTTTCGAGCCTCGAGTGGTACCCCCAAAATATTGTTTTTCACTTCACGCGTGATTAACTTTAAAACGTGAAATTTTATAAAAACGCGGACAAAACCACTGTATTCCTCACTTTGAAGTACATAGAAAACAAATTTTCATAGTATTTCAATGTTATTCGAGTCTCTGTAAAGAGAACCAAATTCGATAAACATGCAGACCAAAAAAGAGGTGTATTGGTCAAACCCTAGTATTTCCAAAACTGCTACATATTTTCGGCTCAAATATCGGATTTGTTAGTTTCAAAGTGAGTCGAAAATGTGTGTAGGATCTGAAAAAAATCAGCGGAGACATTGGTCGATCTCTCGTGGAATAACGATAAATCCAAAATGTTCTTGCATTTCACTGAAAAATAGTCCAGCGTTTTCTTGTTAAAAGAATTAGTAACTTGCGTTCCACTCACTTTTTTTCAAGAAAAACTGGATTTTTTTAGAAAATCAAAACTTTGTACACCTGAGTTCGAGAGTTTCAGCCCCCTAGAGAAGCCCTTGGCGAGCGAATTTAACGAGATTTTTCTCTTAAGTTATTTCCACTAGTGTGTGTAATGGTTTATGTTTCTTGACCCACATAAAAACTTTCCATCGGCCAAAGAAGAGAATTTTCAGTCGCATATGGCAGATATTTCGGCCAAAAGACACTAGGACATGTGTAATACCCTCTCTTAGCAAGGCATATATCCAAATCCAATGCAACCTTTTTCTCTAACACGATTTGACACAGTTTATTAAACAGGATCGATTTCTTTGACCTCTAATTCATTTTCCTGACTTTTCCCTGATCTTTAGGGCTCATTTATAAATTCCCTGACTTTTTGGCCTCAATGCAAGAAATATCGCGCTCATCTAAGAACTATTTGCACCTGTTTTGGGGGTTGTGTAGCAAGCAATAAGGGAAAAATTCAACAAGAGGTTCTCGGGGTGACGTCAGAGGAGGGTTCGAACCGCATCATTTAGAGCCGAAGAACCCAGGCCTCCACTTAGGAGGGAGATTTAGTCAAAAACCGCTCAGTTTGTGGTCTAACTGATCTTTCCGTGAAGTAAATATTCCTCCTTCACAAAACAAAGATGGTCACTCATCCACGTTAGAAATAACATGGTCAAAGAACTCTTTTGCCTGGAGGAATTTCCATTTGCATGATGGTTAGAATACAGAGACCAAAAGTAATTCCACATTGAGAATTTTCTCATACAAGATGAGAGGTGGAGAATGCTTAGAACTACAAGCAGGATCTGCAGTGTTTATTATGCCTAGGTTGCATCCAGAGCATGATTGGAGGTAAAATCTTTGGCCTAACATTTAATTTGGGGGTAAAACAAACTCAGAGAGAAAACTAATTCCTAGTTGAGAATTTCCTCATAGACGTTGAGAGGTGAAGAATGCTACAGGCAGGATCTACAGTAGTTATTATGCCTTGGCTGCATGATGAGCATGATAGGAGGTAACTAAGCGAAAAAACTTATCATACTATGAACGTGGTTCAAAGACATATTGATATGAGCTATGAGCTATCACGATAAAAGAATGTGGATCATTATATTTATTACACTAAATATTAACTTTAAATAAATGCAGCTTTTAATTATATGATGTTCAGAGTTATGAATCATAAGTATTTGGATAATTATAACTTCAAAACATAAGTTCTTATAAAATAATCTTACCATTGTTTCCTATGGCAGGCGGTGTGAAGATTCTCTTGAGATCGATTCAAATCTAACGTCAATGAGGCATTTGAGCCTCGACTATGAACATATTTTATGACTATTTTAGGAATTGCTAGAGAAATTCAAACAGAAAAATCAATTACATACCGTTCTAAAAGTCTTTCACTTTGACTTTCAGTGGACTTCGTACTGGACTGGGACTTTGTTCCGATTCAGTTTCTGTTAAATAACTATCCTTGTTTTCTGGCTGGATCATATCAGCATGCTTGAGTCGGGGTTTCATAACAGGCTGATAAACAATGTGACGAATGTCATCGACACAGTGGGACGTTAATTGGGACTTTTTCAAGAGCTCTCTTCGGTAACATATGAACACCTGTAAACAAATTAAGATAAATTTACTAAGACAAATATAGAAATATAGAAAATGAGTTTGAATTGGCTTGGACATAAAAGTAGATTTAAAACTAAGTTTTGCTGAAATTCAAGGAAATGTTCGTCACGTGAACCTAATAGGGTGTAGTTAGAATAACTCATGCTTTCGAGTTGAATTGATTCTAGGATGCCCTCTTATTGGCATACACTTTCTTAAGAATTGTACAGAAGAAAATTTCATAGAAAGCAACTCCAGCTCGCATCTTTAATTATAACTAGCTGCAACAGGTGTCCAGCTGGAAGGTTATTTCGCCAAATAGGTGGCGCTCCTTCCATGTAAACTTCTGGAATATTCCAGCTGGACTCCCTGTTGCAAATCTCCACCCCCTTTTTCTTGTATGAAAAGAGATGTTGTGGAGATAAGAAATCAGATAGATAGATAGATTGATTGATTGTGGATTTCAAGACATAGATTTCAAGAGAGAAATAAAAGATTGAGTAAACGATTAGAAAGTAGTTGAAATTATTTAAGTAAGAAAATAATCATCTCGGTCACTTCAGAGGAAAGGAGATCAACGTTTATTACAATGCAAGGGTAATATAATATTTAGAAAATATCCCTTAAAGGGAACTCCTTCCAATTTCTCCGAAGGGAAAGTTAGTAACCCTGGGGAAAATAGATAAAAAATTAGAATAGAAAATAAGTAGAGAAATTCCCCCAAATTTTCGCCCCGGTTACATAGCAAAACCTTTTCTTGATGAGAGGAAACATATTTACCCATACTTTAAGCCAAAATAACATTATTACATTTCTGTATAACAAAGAACAAAAATCTGTGTTGAAACAAAACTATATTATAAATGATAAGGTATTACATGATAAATTAAGCTTCGTAATCTATCTTTTAAATTAAAAAATTGGAGTGATTCAAGGGGTTTGATTTTAAGCGTGATTAGAATACTTTATTAGTGTCAGTCAGTGATGAGCATATTCTCTATTTTATCTACTGCTCACGCTCCAGCTCACGACTCTTTGCTGAGCTTGGAGATGAACTCCGCTTCTGCCCCGTTTCGCTGTAGTTAACTTACAGGAACTCAACTCCCGACTCTCTCTCATAAAATCTAAGTTATAGCCCCTCCCCTCATCACTGTAGTCAGTGACTATGTATTGTAACCAAACTAACTCTATTAAAATGGTAATATGAAGCTTGTGGAGTTTGGTTACAGTATTACAAAGGGTGAATAACGAAGTCCACAAACCTGGGTCTATGCGATACCAATAATATTATTATAAATAAAATGTAACTTTGAAACCATTAATATGACTTTAACTAGTTAGCTAGTACATAATGTTACAAAAGTATCCATAAGTGGTCACCATGTAAGCAAAAGGTTGAGGGTTCAAATTCCAACCATAATCAAACATATTTCATGGTTTGGGGAAAGGCACTATTATGTTCATGATAATGATTCTGTAATGATCATTTTCACGTCCTTCTAACATTATATGAGCTACACGGTTTTTTAATAACACCTTATTTCAAAGTCAATAAACAAAAACTGATCACTTTGATATTTCGAACAAAGGTAAAAAAAAATAAGCTATTAATACACAGAATGAAAAGCAAAATCCATGATATTAGGGCATGTTCATAATTTCACAGCTAAATGTAGTGGTATTTATTTCCACTATTTTTTTAATAGTATGAAAATAAAATAACTTACCATTAGAAGAGAGAAGGCAAAAGCTGCAAGAAGGCTGGAAGAGATTACGAGTGGCAGTTGCCAAGATGACCAGATATGATTTCTGAAGATGTTCCATATCCTAATATCATCGTGACTTGATCGCAATTTAACTGAGGGCTAAATTAATAATTTTATCTATGACATAAAATGTATTGACCATGGTGAATAAATTAAAATGTTATAATTATATTAATTAATAAGACTGCTACTTAATGGTTGAGAAAACTATTTTAGTCCATTTGCAGTCCATTTTTAAACAAAAATAAACAAGCAAAACACGCCCCCGAGGGATTAAGCACCGGAAAGTTAGAAAATAGATATTCTTTGTCAGAACAGCCAGTGTTGTTCAGAGATTTTAATTTTAATTTGATTTTTTCTCTCCCCATGCGCAACATTTTAAATTCCCCCTAGATTTTATTTAACCTTCAATATTCCAAGTTCACCTTTCTCTAAAGCTCTCAACTAGTTTTTCTCTAGGACTTTAAATTTATCCCATTGAATAGAATGTTCAGCTGTCGAATTCCAAATGGGCTGCTATATAACTCCGCCCAGGATTTTACATCTATCCTTCCCGTATCAAAGTTAAGTTCCTTGTTTCGCAATGTAAACCCATTCCTTCAAAGTTCATCTAAACCAGTGTTTTTCTCTTAAGAAATTTAGCTTTGTTCCATTGAATAGAATGTCAACTCTTAAAATTCCATACGTGCAACCTCACTCATTTCAGGCCTCGTCAAATTGAACTAGAGCCAAACACATGAATTACTTTTCAAGATTT
This sequence comes from Odiellus spinosus, assembly GCA_963920705.1. Taxonomy (NCBI): domain Eukaryota; kingdom Metazoa; phylum Arthropoda; class Arachnida; order Opiliones; family Phalangiidae; genus Odiellus; species Odiellus spinosus. Next base: position 9,458,186 of record OY987232.1, on the reverse strand, counting down.
AAAAAAAATCCCTGAAGGATTTGTGACGTCTGTTATACATTTCATTTTAATCACACAGGTCACGAAATTTGAAAACAACATTAAAAAACTATGCGACTAAATTGAAAAGAATTACTAACGTCTTCGCCTCGATATTAAATTCACAACTTCCGTGGCTGGTAGCAGTACTGCGAGGTCTTCTCTCATTTGATTGTCTTTAATGTCATTAGCCATTACATATACAAAATAGAACTCCAACAGTTCTTTGTCAGGCTAAAAGATGGATTAAAAAATTTTTAATTTTAAGTTAGACCTCAAGTTATTTCATATCAATTTATTATGGCCTAGTGTTTATGCATCTCCTAAATATGAAAGGTTTCAAAGATCCGACTTAGATGTCTGCTACAAAAAAGCACGGAGCTTCTGTGTTTGAATTTTCAAGGCAAACACCCGACCAATTTGGGTTAAGGCATTTGAAAGAATCTTCGAAAGCTTCCAAATATATAACGTTAATTTCTAGAACCATAATTTTTTTATAAAAGTTCACAAAAAAGCTGTGGTCTGATGACGTCACTATACTATACAATGTAGACCTCGTATACAGGGTGTTAGTAAATACGTGTTATTGTAACCAAATGAGAATTTTCTATGGGTTTAATAGCGTAAATGCCTGATGGCTAGAAACATTGCAGTGGCACAGATCTAAGATTCGTAATTCACTAGATGACTTAACTCCTTGAAAATTTATTTAACAACTTTAATAATACGATAATGATTGAATTGAATCGACGTGAGGCCAGAAACGCCAAAGTTGACTCCGTACGGTAATAACATCAGCGTAAATGTTCGATGTGTCCACCTTTGTGGTGTAGGCACACTTGGAGGCGACTTTCCAGGTCTTGCAATGCATTTGCCAGCATTTGAGCAGCGATTCCATTGATAGCGGCTCGAATCCCGCAATTTAAAACTTCTGCGCCCATCGGTTCTGTTTCGTAGACGCCGCCCTCAACATAACACAATAGAAAGAAATCAAGTGGTGTAAGGTCCGGAGACCGTGTTGGCCACGGAATTGGTCCACCTCTACTTCTCCAACGATTGGGAAAGTGGTCGTTCAGACATTGAAGAACATTGACCGACAATTTGTGTCCTGTTGGAACCACACGTTGCGAATCACTGCTAATAGCAATGCGTCTATCGCATCACTAAACTTCGGACGGACCCCTTCGCTCGGGTTCTATAAAGAGTTTGCTAACAAAGAACCCTCAAAATCTAGTGGTCGTACTATGTGTCATTTTAATTCTTGGCACTTTGGAAGCCATTAATTTGTGATTTCAAAACTTTGACATAAAAATCAATCTGAAGTCGAATAATGGAACTGTCAATTATAGGAAGTCAATAATAGCGTGATCTTTAGGTCACGTTCGCATTAACTATCTTTAAACCCTCTCTAGTACGGTCAAGCACGCGCGAAAAATAAGTCAAATGTCAAATGCGAACGCGCTTGTTTTACTATCGGTATAAAATGTTTTTTGATGTTCCGCTAGGCGGTCTGGTTTTACCGAGTACAGGTGTCAGGTGCATTATAGGGTATAAATAGTTAACCGACTCGGTGGTTCGCCACTTGAGCTCTGAACGCCGAAGCTGTCGCCTCTGAAGATGAATCCGCCGTCTACGCAAGTAGAAGTTTTTTCCATACGCCGTTTTATTAAATAGGTTAGAAGCTATAGCGTATCCTTTTTTTAAAGTCATCCTAGTCGACCCCGATACTGGTTTACGGAGGAAGATTCCCGTTAGCGGACGAAAAGTCAATCACCGACTACACCTTAGCGACAATCTATTTTTAACCTTCGGGTTTGCCTGCGGCACGCTGAATCCTGAAATCCGACTGTGCGTCAAGGACAATATCACCAGTTTCAGCATCACGCCTGAAGAATGGGATTCACTAGTTCCAAGACTTGGCCCACTAAGCGGTTGGATCCTCGGGGAAAGAAGATTCAAACTTCACCATCGCTGTCCACGAAACATCCACCGGCGTCACCCTGAAAGCTATCTCTCACCATGATTCTCTACGGTTCATCTCGGCAGGAACGACCACTGATGAAATAACCCTCAACTGCCTGGAAGCGTGCGAATTACATCGAATTTCAAAGAACGTAACCCTCCATTTGGAACAGATAAATAATCATAAATTAATTATCGAAGAGATGTATAATACTATCGGAGATAACTTTACAAAGATTTACGGGAACATGTATAATTCGCGCATAAGTTTGTACTATCTCGATGATAATCAAGAAAAGTTTGACACTGCATATCAATATTTTTCTAGTTACGTTTCGCCATTTACTGTAATAACTACTTTCGAAGATAACTTAAAAACCAAAGGATTAGAAAGTGTCTTTAGGAGTTACAATTTGTTAACAATTATCGTGGGCCAGCTTGGAAAGCTGAAGGAATGTTTGAAATCCGAATATCACTAAAAAAATCAACGTAAACCTAATGTTTTCAAATCAATAAAATGTTTTCAATACTACTCATATATCGTACGTTGGCCTACTAAGGAATCACTAGACCCGTTAAGACACATAAATACCTGTCGAGACGTGCCCGACAAAAGGACGGGGACCGGGTCAGTAACCCCCTGGGGTGCCGAGCGTCGAGAGAAAAAAAAGGGTAGGGAGAGGGGTGAAGGTGGTTAAAAAATCGCGCAGGTCGGGAAAAAGGGTAGGGGGTACAGGGGGGGTGTTTAGAAATCGACCAGGGGGTCAAAGGGTGGTAAAATTAAAAAATGAAATCGGTATAAGGCATGCCTTATCTCTTCTATTACCTCACATTACTCAATTATTTTGAATTTTCTTATTGAATTAAATCTTTGTTTAACATTTTTGAAGCAACTCTATCACATTCAGGCACCTTATATTATTCTAATCCACCTTTCTCTTTTTTACAGCAAAAACACTCGAGGAGAAGAAACAATCTGATATCATTCACCCAGCAAAAGGCAATTATTAACATAGAGCACCATTGAAATATTAATGAAATTCTGAAGAAGGTAATGAGCTAATTACTAAGAGGTCGTTGATATAAGAGATGTTGCTATTGAAATTTTAAGGGGAAATGAAATTGCTTTACACATGACAACAGGCCCATAACATTAGACACAAAGGCGTCAACTAAATAAAAGAAAATTGGAATATTTAATTGGCGTTACTACAAGTTAAAGTCCAAACGATGGTAATGGGTCCAGGTCAGGATTATTTGAGTAACAATTGACAAATAAGAGTCTTAATTCCGCTTAACCATTATTATTGTAATACTCGTTTAAAATAAGTTTCAGGTAAACAATTCATACATTAGAACTTCAATCATTCTAGTTTTAAATAGAGAAAACCGTTTATCTCAAGCCCAAAAATATTATGATATTGTCTTTGATATTTACTTTTAATTTTAAATTGATTATGTTAAATATAAACGGAAAATATTTTATGATTTGCATACAGTTTGAAAATAGTAATTTAATGGAGTGATCTTATCACATTTTTTAATATGTGATCGTGGCTATGGAAAGTTTAGGTTTGATTAGGTTACTTTTCAAGATAACAAATCCATTTTCTTTTTAACGAATTGTCTTATTGTTATTATGTTGTTCGTGGCATACAGCTGTAAGGGTAGTATAATTATCCCTAGTTTTTTTTTAACTTATCGTATATAAAAGTTATAGACTTTTATCCCAGCATATCGGTTCGCATCGCACGAGGGTCGCCTCTGGGCCAACTGAAAGTTGGGAAATTTTTTCTCATGGTTACACTGGCATGCCCCATTTACCATGAAAGATGCTTAAATTTCTTTGTTGCGTTAAGTAACTTAGAAATCTAATCTTTACTAATTAACATTGACGAATTCGAAATTTCCAAGCTCATAAACCAACTTCCAGAGGCTACGGCCATTGGGATACAAATATAATGATGAGTTATTACAATAGGTGGCACGCCTGTGCCTCATTCTTATCTCTGGCTCTCGAGGGGAGGGGTTACCGCCTAGTTTGTCTCTCTCGTCATAGCTTAACCAATCAGAATAGGATCAGAATGAGAACTACGATAGCAACATCTGTTAACAGATCGGCACGTTAATAGTTTACACCAATGGCGCGCTGACCCTGTAAGATCCTCTTTAATTTCGAATTTTTCTATTAATGTATTTTCCGCCAATTAGAGTATTATCCGCTAATATATCCCAAGAATGGAAAGAATATTAATACTGAAAATTGAAGACTTATAGAATTATGGCCGAACTCATGATCGCAATAAAGAGGATCGCAAAAATATCGTAACTTAAAATATAGGTAACAAATTATGGTATTTAATTATTTTTTTAAAACATAATAAACTGGGGAGCTTTTCAACCCAGCTAACACAATTTGTATAACTTTTATCAGAAGCCGATGAAACCCTACTTTGAAGTCTACTACTCTAAAGTTCCATATAGGATAATAGCGCTCCTCTCTGTATGAGAAAAATTCCCAATTTTACGAGATCAGAGGGGTCCTACATCATACCCCCTGTCTACGGAAAATTGTAAATTCTCTGTCTCCACATACGACGACGTTTGTTTGACGAACTCCAAAATTGCTAGAGATATTCGCTGGACGAACTTCCGCTCCGAAAATATCTACCGTTAGGAGGCGTACGAATCGCGATTTTTGAGATTAACCCATACAGAGAGGGGTAGACAAGACCCGGGAGTAATAGACTTCAAAGGAGGGTTTCATCGGCTTCTGCCTTTATTAGCTTGATAGATATTCTAAATTAAATTCGTATATACTATACGTTTGATTAAAAATATATTATAAATCCAGTTAACTTATACAAAGATAAAACAAAAAAATAATACAAAAATCTCTTATCCGAAAATGGCAACTTATCCTAGATTACTCGAGTTATATAATTCGGATAAGAACAAATTAAAATATTGAAAAGTATGTAAAAAATTAAGGTGCTTGTTCTGTAGGTTATTAATAGTGAAAAAGCTTATTGAACCATGTGCCCAAATCCCACCGTTTCAGAATTATGCCCCTCCCCCCAAAAAGTAACCTTCATATAACTTAAATTGTGAAACTCGGATTATGGCTTTCCCAACTTGCTATGAACAATTTCGTAAGCCAACCGAACGAGATAATAAACTTAAATTTTGTCAACAAAAGTGAGCTATTGAACTTCTTGTGATTACAAGTATGATATGGCTAAAAATGAGGTTATTAGCTGATTCAACTATCAACGGATTTAAAGTGCTAATATCATTGATTTTGTTTCGATAAATAATTTTCGCAATCACTGCATAGCTCCGGAATTTACAAAAATTGTTCAAAGTGACCACCATTTGAGTTTACGCATAATCGTGCCCGTCATTTAAAGGATTCGCGAACACGGTGAAAGATACCATGAATGTGCGGATAGTATCCAACCGTCAATTACGCGTTTTCGAAGGTCCTGGAGATCATGATCTTAAGTGCGGTAACGTCTTTGTGATGTCCCAAAAGAAAAATTCGCACGGATTTAAATCGGGCGATCTGGCTGGCCAGGCAACAGTTCCGCCTCGGCCAATCCACCTCCCAGGTGGGGCTCCGTCGCAATCTTAAGGGTATGTCGTCAAGTAGTTCTGGTAAATTGATATCCGGAATTTAGTTAAAGTTAACCTCGCTATTTAGCCTGAGTTGTAGAAACACGGGTCCAATCAAATTATCTCCGACCATTTTGCAAGTAAATTGTACTTGATGTGACCTTACGCTAGTAGCGTGGTGGTTTTGTTGCCTCCACTCGTGATGGTTGTTTAAATTGAGTATTCCGACACGGGAAAAATTTGCCGAGTCAGAAACTAGCGGAATTCGTGGAAAATCCAAGTCGTTCACCCGGGCCAAAAACCACTGACAAAACTAAAGCGGCGTCGGATGGTCCGCTTCGTTTAACGATTCAACCTTTTGCAAACTAGTGTCCTTTAAGGATTTTCCTAAAAAAACATGGTTGACGTTCAATTGTCTTCCAATCCTTCTTGTGCTTGTTGAAGGATCGTTCTCAAAAATAGTTTATACTCGTTCTTCGATGCGCTCGGGAACACCTCGTGCTTGAGGTCCAGCGGGTTGTAATTTACTAGTTTCTCGTCTCGTCTCCTGGTCTGCTAACGAAGTTCACTGTACATGGCTTCTTTTGATTATGAAAATAATCGGATATGTTTCTTGGTTTTATAGTGGAGAAAACTGAAGCCTATTTTTTTCCAAAATCAGATGTCCATTTTTTATTCAGAATTGTTGTTTTTAAAACACGGGAAACCTACTGTACTTCTGTCCAAGGGAAGTTTTCACGATTATAATTTTTCTTAAGAGGTTTAATATTTTGTATCAATCCGCCTCAGCTTTAAATCTTATGTCGTTTCTATCTTGGATGCCCGTGTAAACGTACATTTATTTAGATTCTTCAATCCACCCCACGTTTGCAGCCAGCCTTGGCCTATACTGCCCGTTATACCATTGCTTTTTGGACTAAATGATATATGCAAAACAGCTTAGCGTATGGTGCCAACTCAAGCTGGTTATTAAACGGTCAAATTTCTTTAAATTGTTGGACAATTTCTTAAATATCTTCTAAACTATCTCGAATTTTAAATTGATTTTTCGGCTACATTAATAATTGGATTAAGTTGAACCATTTTGATATTTTTAATTATAATATAAATTAATATTGCGTTTCATTTCCCTAAACTATATCACACCATATGGCTCATTTGCATTCACTTCATAAAGGTAATATATAAACCCTTCGAAGGGCTTTGTTAATCGAGCAATGTGGCCATGAAGTTGGGAAGAAAACCCCCTCCCTTCAATTTCTAGACGATTCTTAATCTCTAGGCGCTTGGTATGCAAAGCTAATTTACCCATTGGTGGGGCGATGTTTGGAGAGTGGAAGGTTGATGTGGACAAATATTAGTGAGGGACGCCTCGTATGGCCCGCTGAGATCGGACACTGGAGGTTGGACCTTGGTGTGGGGATGGTCGGAGGTGATTATAACAGTGGGAGACGTCCCATTGCGTATAATCGCCTTCAACTGTCCAGCATCGAGGTTTGACCGTAAATTGGATGGTGGTAGGTGATAATATGCAATTTGAGACGTCCTGTTGCATATCATTGCACGACACTTGAAACTTCATGTGGCAGCTACGCTTAACGAGGTAATTCCCGTGAAACGAAATTGAACGATAAGCTGGTATGATAATGTCTCTAGACTTTTGGCTCCACGAGCTCGGATATCCGCTTACACAGGAAGTGACCCACACAGACACGACGAGTGTAAAACCTCCCCCTGTTCAGTCGGGGAGGTAAAAACTTATCGAATTTGTCTGTTTTCAAGATATTTCCGCTAGGTGCATAACACTTTGTTTCATATTCCCAATGATATTGTTAAATTTTCAATATACGTATTATATGGTAATCAAAGTTGTTTTCTCAGTGTGTGATTCAAGATACCTCCGCTAGGTGCATAAGGTTATTGTTGTGTTGTTCAATATTCCTCTCATATGGTAATAAACATTGTTTACTTTGATTTACCTCCCATAAGAACTACAAAACTTTCTCGTTTTGTTTGTTTCAAGATATCTCCGCTAGGTGAAAAAACTCTTGTTTTTTTTATTTCCCTAATGCTATAGTTGTATTGTTCAATATACCCTCATATGGTAATAGACATTGTTTACCTTGATTTACATCCCAAAAAAAACTATAAAACCTTTTTTTTGTTTGGTTCAAGATATCTCCGTTAGGTAAAAAACGCGTGGTTAGATATCCCCAATGTAGTTGTTTTATTGTTGTTTATACCTCTCATTTGTTAAGTCCCATTGTTTACTTTGATTTACTCCTCAGAAAGCATAAAACTTTCTCAATTTACCGGTTTCAAGTAATCACCGCTAGGTGTAAAAAACGCTTGGTTTGATATCCCTAATGTTATTGCTGTATTGTACAAATACATCTCTCATATAGTAATAAACATTGTTTACTTAGATTTACCTCTCAAAAACAACCAAACATTTTCGGTTTACTTGTTTGAAGTTATTACCGCTAGGAGAAAAACTCGTGGTTTGATATCTCCAATGTTGTTGTTTTATTGTTGTATATACGTCTCATATGTTAAATACCATTGTATACTTTGATTTAGGTCTCAAAGTAGGTTGTAGGGTTGGGGTGATGAATTACATCACGAGACTTTTTTAAAATTTTCCGACCAATGATTGATTTAAACTTTGATCCAGCGAAAAGCGATCGCAGCGCCACTGGTGAGGAATGCGGGAGTTTTCTCCCCGTGGGGTTAATACTACTCGCGTCTGCATTTAAAATCACTCACGGAAACCTCGGTCAGCCAGAACAATATAATTTTCCTTAATAAACTCCTTTAGGTCGTCTCCAGTTTTGATCGCATAGTTAATAATAGGCGCGTCGTTGTTTCGACCATTGGCTAGTGGTGACAAGTAGCATCGGCTGGCATTTTTGTACTCAAAATGAACTTTGTAGGACGGTGTAATCATTGGATCGTACAACTCGGATATAAGTACCATCAACGATGGTGATAAGACATTCCGCGTTATTGATTGCAAATAGTCTTATTGCTGCGGGTAAATGGTGGTTGGCGATTAATTATTCTCTTGAAATATGGTGAAGACCGTAATGTAGCGGTATGAAACGTTCTTCTAATGCTGCAAGTACCAATTTATTAATGTTCATGACTGTATACTCTCATTTGAAATAGAACGGATAATACTGCGTTGGACAAACCGATACGTAGTTTTATCGGTAGCAAGGCTACAGCCGTCTTTGATGAACATGATCTAATGGTCTTCAGCTTGTCTTCGACGGTGGAATGTAATCACGGAACTGGTCTTGCGAGAGGGACATGAGCACCTTGGAGTCATTGTCACTTGTGACCAACGATTCGATAACGCGCCTTCTGCGGTCTTCAATGTACGTGCTAAGACCTTTAAGAAAATTCTCATTGTCAGCTGAACTAAGAGATCCGGAACTATTAACGTCATCAGCAAGTTCGTCATTGATAAGATGACTGCTGCACATTCTGGTGTCGTTATTTACAAAGATGGACTTACGTAACCATATCCCATAGCGGACATTGTTTCTGATTCGCGTGCGTGTATGAGTTTTGCAAACGAAACACGTCCTTGAACCTTACACAAGACCGTTCTTCCGTCGGCAATGATTCAGATGTTGAAGCGGACGATGTCGACATTTGCACTGACTCGTCATTGTCACTGACGGCTGCTTTGCAGGTTTTGACAAATACGACAAACCTCTAGGATGCCGCAAAGCATTTCAAACAATTCTTGTGATATTGGGTATAATCCAAAGAGCCGGATGACCCTTGTTAAAACGCATAAAACATGCATATCTCGTCAATTCCCGCTGATTTAGATACTGACTTGATGATTTATTAACCTTTCTATTGCACGAGTAGCACTTTTCCGATGCCATGTTAACGAGCGAAGGACATTATTGGTAAATAAATATCAATCGGGCTTGTTACGCTTTTATAACGGACTAAATAGACGACCTACGTCTGAAAAAAATCCTAACTATCTCTATTTTTTGGTATTCTTTAGCCCATTATTTACATATTTTACCTCGTCGTACAAGCCAGCCCTGTGGCAGTTACAAAACGAAACCTTACCAGAATCATCATTTACCCTTTATACATAATTGTTCCAAATTTCAGCTTCATTCGTGTGGGGGATGATAGTCTAATCCGACTTTGAAGTTGACATATCCTCCAATCTCTTGCATTATGGAAGAAATCCTCCAACCTTTGTTCTGCGGAGATTATTGATATTAATGAACAGATTTCGCACCGCAAGATAGTAAATACTATCAGAGATGACAACCAAACCAAAAATTTTGAAATTTTAAGAAATTTATTTTTAACATTACTTGACCCAAAGGTCTACCGAGTGTTGTGGGTCTTCTTTAACGTAACACTAAGACAGTTGGAATTTATAATGCAAAACTCGAAATAATTTGATTAGCGCCGATATCGAGTAAGAATTGAAGGCACTAAGGACCTGCAGAGATAGTATTAACTCTTGGTAAAGTGCGTTCGCTTATTTATTGGTTTAGCCTCGCGACAATGGAGTAGCTGATCTAAGTAACGTAACGTAAGAATTGGGATCAAATTACGTTAAAGTACTAGCGAAGGATCTAAAACCGAAGGGCGGTCTTAGAAGCGTTTAAATACCAAAATTTTAGTTAAGCAATACGCGTCTAAGGCAGCCCTTCCGTTAAACTACGTTATTCTACGTCGCGAGACAGTAGACGCAATTTAGCCCGAATGCTCGCGCTAGTTATTAGCTGTCGCGGTTGCCGTTGTAAGATATAAGTAAGCGAGAATGCCCATTGAAATTTGCTTCAAGGTTCTTTTGAACGTTAAAATTCATTAATTTTCGCTGACATTCATTGCAAAACGTCACTTGTATTTGTAACGTAGCTAATAAAACTGTTTTTGAAGCCTAACAATCATAAAATTGGATTTTATCGGATTAAGATATGAAATATTTAAACGAGCTTATATTAATTACGCGCCTTATTTCGCTCGAATATTAAATAAAAAATTCGTACGTATTTTCATTCGACTCTGTAACCATTACGGATGTAATTCTAAATTATAATTTAACCATCTTGTCTCATTCTATCAAAGGGATATCCTAATTGCGGCTCATTTACAAACGGTTGAAATGCGGTGGATTATCATCACTGGAGGGACTTAATTCTATCTTGGATTATAATATAATTTAAATCGAAATGGATAAACCTCTCGTTTCAAAATCTATCTGATTGAATTGGGGAAGAATAAATATTTTATTATCGACATCTTCCATATTCCATATATTAAGGCCCTTCCTTTAATTTTTCCTGTTTTATTCAGTGTTTTGGGGTTGGAATATGTCATATTTTAAATAGTTTTATGGTAAGTTTGTTTTTATTAATTTTACCACTTAACAAACAGAATTTGGCCCATATACTAAACGTAACAGAATTGGTTTACGTTAATTAATTTGGAATATAATTAATTTTAAAAACGTCGCTTTTTAGGTTTCCAAGTTCTTCGTTTCGTCGCCAAATCTACCGAAATAAAGTTTCAAATTATAAAATTATGGTTGAGAATTGTAGAGGAATAGTCGAGTAAGAACATGTAATGATTTAAGATTTCTATATTAATTAGTCACGAATTAAATTAATGTTAAAATCTGATGAGTTATATTTCCAGTTTTTAATTTTCATTTTTCTCGGCGAATTATAAACCAGGGACTCTGTAACTATAATATGTTTCGTGTATGGAGGTTATTCCCCAATTAAGATGCTATTTGAATTTTTCAATTCATTTTAATTAGAGATTTGGCGACGAAACAATTGCCTATAGATTGTGTACCCTTTGTACAGCGCTGACAAGTCATAATAGGTTCGAATATAGTATAGAATGTTTGTTTGGCCATTTCTTAATAGGTGGCTCTGGTTACTGAACGATGGGTTGCACGTGCTATACCCAATTTTTATCCCGTTTCCGCAATAACCCATTATCAAAATTAAAAAAATAAAGTCACTCTCCCCCTTTCGGAGGTAACAGTCAGTCCCCTTCCCTAAAAAAAGAAGAGAATAGACCACTTCGCGGGTAGAAAAGGGGGTAGGCATCCTTCAGTATCAGGCATACAAAAGGGTATGAACCCCGTGCTCTCATGCAGTGAGAGCACGGGGCTCAACCCCGTTTATATATATGATACCCAAGGATGCCTACCCCCTTTCTTCTTCGTCGCTTAGCGGGATTCATGGAGATCCTGATTTCCTCACGTGTAAGGTCTAGCGACCAATCGAACGCGTGGAGATCTCGCGTGAACGACCGGTCTTCGCTCATTTGGTCGCTAGACCTTGCACCAAGGAAATTCAGGATCTCTTTGAATCCCGCTAAGCCTATTTTCCGGGCAAGTTTTAAATTTATTTTTAGTTTAATATTTGTTTGTTAATTTGTTTAATGATGGATTAGGCCTAATTAAACGATAAGGAATCGATAAAAAAAATCAATTGTTATTAGGTTGAATTCTCCCTTTAAGGTTGGTTTCAAGATAGATAATCTTCGACCCAACGTTGAAAAAAGACATCTTCAATAGAAACAGGTGTCTCTTTTATTGCTGGATCCAAGATTATTCTATAATACCAGAAACTAATAATTATAACAAGAAGGGTATTGCTTCCCATTGTTCTCTCTTTTAATAATGCTTTCCATCAAATTTCTTGTACAGACGATAGTTAATTTCACCTCGACCAATGAAATGATCTTAAAAATAAGTAGTCCCCTGAGGTCACGTGGTCTAAGTCGTCACGCATCATGAGGGGATGTAAACAACAAAAATGGCGCCGGACTATACAGACAGTTAATGCGTACCCGGTTTTTAAACTATAATATTTTTAACAGAAATTAATAATTATACCTAATATTTTAACGCGAAATGCTTTTTAATAATGGTTAGTATATATATTTCTGTTTTGTAGTCAATTTACCACGTAATATTTATTGGGAGTAAAGTAAATCGCGCTTCTAAACTAAGCCTTGGCTCTATCTAGAGCCACGGTACCACGAAACTAATTTGACGTTTTATGTTTGCCTGAGCATAACTTTTTCTTGCACGGAGTTATTAACTAATTTTTCAATTAAAATGCCGCGTAAAAACACTGCTGTTCAGCTCAATTCGGTACCAAAACATCAATCTACTCAGTGCAATTTTTTCTTGAAACCTACTAATTCGAAACTAGTACCTTATGGTTAATGAAGCCACTGAAACCGACCCGGTAATTATTAGAGAGAAATTTAAAACTCGAGATTCGTCTACAGAAACAGAAAGTACTGGTACCGCTAAATCCCCAGTAAAGATCTTCGTTAACCATAGATAGCAACAGTGTGATTTTTTTCATAAAACCTATGTTCTCGAAACAAAGTCAAATAGAATATGTGGAGGGAACTCCTGTAGTTGAAAATGTGATATCTTAAAGTCATAAAAGAAATCTCTGTGATGTCGAGGCTGAATTAGATTGTTATAAGCAGAACATTAAAAAAGCGCGAACCAGCGGAACCGGGGACAGTAAATTAGTTGAAAAACCTTGTTGCCATGCATCAAGAAAGCTACAGGTTATTCATAACGTAAGTACTACTTTCACAGTTGTAATTACAACTTTGAATGGACAGATATGATTATCATTCCGAGAACACCCATCACAACTTTCAATGGGCATATATTATCATTTTAAATGGAGTGCCATTGATCCAAACCTTTCACGAATAACTCTGCGAAAATTTGTGTTATAGAATGTAACAAGCACCACCATTTCCAAAACTAAGTGATTGGGAAGTCTTGGGTACTCCCATTTAAAATGATAATATATGCCCATTGAAAGTTGTGATGGGTGTTCTCGGAATGATAATCATATCTGTCCATTCAAAGTTGTAATTACAACTGTGAAAGTAGTACTTACGTTATGAATAACCTGTAGCTTTCTTGTTGCATGGCAACAAGGTTTTTCAACTAATATCTGTCCCTTTGTAAAAATTAGTCAGGGTGAACTTTAGAGTTAGTTTGTCAATAATCAAAATAGTTGCGTTGGAAAATATTTTAATGTTGAAAAAATTTTCAAAACGTTTTCATGCAGAGTGACAAGTGTGAACGTATCATTGTAAGTTGTATTAACAATTTGGGAAACCAAATAATTATCTCTCCGAGAAAATTTACCTAACCTAACCCTGTAAGCAAAGACAAAGGCGTAGCCTATTCTGGGTGGTTGCCAGAAGAAATTCAATTATATAGGAAAATTCAATTATACAGACACAAATTTATGCAAGAGTATAAAATTAATTAAAATTAAATTTTAACGACATTTGGAAAACTGCAGGAAAACTTCTCTCCCAAAATTTCGAAACTTACACGAGTTAATGGTTGAAGCACCAAATTGTACGCGGTAAAGATTTGCACACGCTACAATCTTACGTTGATATTTTAATTTTTAACTTTAAAACTTATCACCCTAAAATTATGAAACCTGTTTAGGGAGATAAACTAATTTGCAAAGCATAGATTTTGATTGTTATAGCCGTGAAAAGAGCGAAATCCTTAGAACTTGGTCAGTTCCCCCATTTGAGACGTGCATCAGTTTGGTAAATCTCGAGAATTCATTTATTCGCCGGATTGGCGGGGCTTCCGTGAGCGCCACCGTAGCGCGTGATCGAGGAGTCTATGCAATAGGCTACCAATAGATGATTATATAAATAGCTCAGTTCGGCTTGATCAACTTGTTAGTTTAGCGGCCGCGTCACTGTAGACGTCATTCATCCCCTAGAGTTCCTGATGTATAAAGAGCGCAGGCGCGGAGAAAGCAGGCGTTAAGCTTGAGAGTAAAACTAGAGATCTTTAGAATTTTGTCATTCTGACTGCGGGCGCCGTGTTTCTATACAAGAAACGTCACAGGTGACGTCGACGCTCAACTTACGAAAAAGGACTCCTCCCTTTTATATATTTATTCGCGTGTTATAGCGTAGCTGTAAGATAACGTACGAAATCAGCTTTCACCTACTGGCAAAAAGTTGAACCACTAAATTTATTTATGAATTATTATTAAATTTTAATGATATTATGATATTAGAAGAGGAATGATATTTTATAATATAATTTATTTGAAGAAAAATTAAAGTTTAATGAGGTCGGTCGGCGGAGAAAGTACTGACATCTATCTAGTAAAACCTGACCAAAAGGTCTACGTCGAAGAGATTGTCCCACTAAGCCTTGGATTGTAATTTATAACAACTCATTTAGTTAATATTTAAGTCCAAATGGAAAATAAAACTTATAAAAATTCAATTAGACATTTCAAAAATAAAATAAACAAAAATAATTACCATATTCAAGTCTTTTGTTAAAGATATATAGTAGTTTTACGAAACTAAACGATGAAACATTTTATGGCGTCTCTTACTCTCTTTTCGCTACTCTCCCGCTTATTTTACTTCCCAAATTCAGCGGGTGTAAAGGTAAAGGGGCGTGTTTTCTCTATCCCAGTTGACTGTGGTTTCGCCCGTCCGTCCGTCCGTCCCTCAAAAAAAATCAATCAATCAATTTGTTCGATGATGACGTCCCCCTGTTATGTGATAAACGAAACGGGGGTTAGTACTCACGTACTAAACTGAGAACTATCCCAGAATAAATATAGAGAACGGTCGCTTTGCAGCAGCGCGTAGGGAATTTATAAGCGGGATGGTTAACCGCCTGACGGCGTGTTCATTGGCTAGAGGTGGAACCATACCGAATTTCAACGCGTACGAACTTAGCATCATAGCAATGATAGAGCTTGAAGCTACAGCCTTTTTTGCCTAAGCGGGCTATGCAAATACTCTATGGCCGTTTATGCACTAGCTAGAGGCAACCGTAATTTCAACGCGTGCAAAGCGAGCGACCATTCTGTATAACATAGATTTAAAATTAATTTTACTTTAATATAAAGTCTGATTTGGGGAAGAAAAATGTCAAAAGCACACATATCGACATAAAATTAAACTAAATCACTCAAAAAAGGAAAACAAAGAGCTTCCAAATTATAGATAGGCCTTTCCGATCGACGACTCTAGGTACAGACACACTGAACTTTAACGTGTACCAAAAAAAGCGTCATGGGTAATCCCATGATATTTGAGCTTCGATAATGTATAAGAATCTCGGATCTTGGCAGCCCATGTTATTTCCCCATTGGAGTTAATACAGCCCAAACAGAGGAGCTGCTAGTCGTCTACGGATGCGAATGCCAGCATCTAATACGTAGAAAATGAATCACATTTATCTCTGGCACAGATAAATAGTAAGAGTTTAAAATGGTTTATGTTTTATAAAAATTGTGTGAATAATTGCTGTAATTTTTTTTTCATAATTGTAGCTGGGGTTTGTACTCCGGCGGGCAATATCATTTCTCGTTCCACGAGCGAAGAAGCTTTACTTATCATTGAAAACTACATACGGAAAATAAAACCGAGTAAGATTATTTTTCCACGCTTGTAATATTTCAAAGTTTGATTATTTAAATATTTTTTAATAGATGGTATAATTATTACTCAATTGAGAAACCGTTGCAAAAGCCTTTTTCAAATAGAAGTTACACGAGATGAAATTCTTGGATTGAGCTCCAATTGCTTTGCTTCACCTGTAAGGCTTAATTTTCAATCACCGGGGCAGTTACAACACGCATCCTATTTAAAACTCCAACCTCAAAACAAGTGTTTGATCCAGAGTCAGAAAATGTAGATGTCAATTTGCAAATTGTTTATGAAGCAGTTTCAGAATTAGGAGATTCTTGGGTGTTTTGCCCTGGTATTTCAGAGGTAAATAAAAATTATAATTTAAAATGTATAACTCCTAGGTTTAGAGTAGGGGAAATAAATTAACTTCGATATTTTTAGAATGAGAGTCAGCAAAATGATTTTAATACCAAAAAACTGGAGACTATTAAATATCCTTTCAAAAGACTTCAGTCTAAAGAATGCCTGGTTTGGTATGTGCCTCCAAGTAACGTGAATAAAGACAACTATAATAATGGAATTTATCAATGTGGAAAATTTCGCTACCTCAAGCGGTAATTAATTTACTAAAGGGTTTAAATCAAAATGCCAGAAAGACTCGATAAGCTAGACTATGGTTTGAGTCCTTATCGAGTCTTAAAAACCTGATTTTAAGGACTAAGTTAGTCGAGAATCTGAAAATTTTCTTATCGAGTCTCGAGCCGAGTACTCGCACACCCCTAACCTGTATACAGGGCTACCACTACAGATATGAAGTTAATTATGTATATTTCTTATGTTTAAGGTACATTTTAAAACAAAAGAAAGTGAAAGAAAGTATCACACCAAGGACAAAACGTAGAAGAGTATCCGTTACATCTCATTGCAGAATAATCGTCTTAACACCCAAATCAAGAACCAAAAGATTCCAAGAAAACAAACAAAATCGAGGCAGTTTAAACTGAAAAATCAAGGTACTGGAAAAGAAAATAGAACAAGCTAGCCTAACTCTAAATGAAGCTCAGCATAAAAATATGCAAGATGTTGTTAATGAAATTAACTCAAAAGGTCAGAATCGAGGCAGTTTAAACTGAAAAATCAAGGTACTGGAAAAGAAAATAGAACAAGCTAGCCTAACTCTAAATGAAGCTCAGCATAAAAATATGCAAAATGTTGTTAATGAAATTAACTCAAAAGGTCAGAATGAGCTAAGTAAAATCTTCAAAGAGGCCAGCAATAAAAATAAAATGTTGGGTAAAGCCTTAGAAACATCTTGGAAGATAGACTCCTCTAGATATGCTTTCCTAAGAGACCAAGAAAAATGTTCCAAGGGACATTCTGGAAATCGTTGGAGCCCCCTAACGTATCGCATAGCTTTGAGTGTGTACTCAAGATCTCCCACGGCGTACGAAGCGTTGGCTTCATTTGACATTCTGAAGCTACCAAGTGTACACACGGTAAGAAATAAAATCAGGCAAAATCCTAGTAAACAAGGAATAGATCTAGCCTATCTCAACTGTGAAGCGAATAATTTTAAAAGTTATACTGAGGTCTATCCTGGACTTGATAAACCACCATCCGAAGGTGTCCTAATATTTGATGAAGTTAAAGTCATAGGC
Organism: Odiellus spinosus; assembly: GCA_963920705.1. Lineage (NCBI taxonomy): Eukaryota > Metazoa > Arthropoda > Arachnida > Opiliones > Phalangiidae > Odiellus > Odiellus spinosus. Next base: position 9,440,469 of record OY987232.1, on the reverse strand, counting down.
AAACTTATGTGGAATTCAAGAAACAACGAGTTTCTTGGTTGTGCCTTAAGCCCTCACGAGTTTCCTTCTATGGAGGACTTATACAAGGAAAATACTATGTCAGAGACACTAGAAGCTGAATATGTGTTGCAATTTTTGCGGCGGTGTATTGCTGGAAAATTTGGTATTTTGGGGCAATATTTCTTGCTTTCTAAACCTGCTTCGCCTTCTTTCCTTGCGGACTTGATTTTTAAAGTAATCTGGGCCTTCCAATCCGTTAGTTTAGAAACCACTGGTTTAGTTTGCGATGGTGGATCTTCAAATATAGGGGCACTACGTCACACTTTGGGAATGACTACTTCTTGTGGCTACACCAAAAAAGATGATGGCACATACAATTTCAGTTTGAAGCCACGATTTGCCCACCCTTTCTTGAAGGGCCGATGGATTCACTGGGTAGTTTGTCCAACACACCAGCTGAAAAATATGATAAATGCGTTACACCACTCCCAAATAAACGGATCTAGCCAAATCATTGATATGTACGCGAGAGAAGTGGACAGGAGGGAAAACCATGAGCTAGCTCAAGTTAAAGGATTGACTCTGGCTCATGTTGAGAGAGATTCTTGGACAAAACTAAATGTTTTGACGGCAAAAATTTTGCAGGATTATAAAACTATTGGAGAACTTTTCAATTATGCAAATCCAAAATTTGAAAGCCCCCCAGAAGATAGCGATGCTGTTATGGCCTGCCATGATTATTTATTTGCGTGTAATCAAACTTTTAGTTCAGGGGGAGGTTTTACACTGGTCGTGTCTGTGTGTGTGTCTGTGTGTCACTTCCTGTGTAAGCGGATATCCTGTGTAAGCGGAAATCACGTGACCTAGCTCGTGGAGCCAAAAGTCTAGAGACATTATCATACCAGCTTATCGGTCAATTCCGTTTAACGGGAATTACCTCCTTTAAGCGTGGCTGCCACAATGAGTTTCAGGTGTCGTGCAATTATATACAACAGGACGTCTCCAATTGTATATTATCGCATGCCACCATCCACTTTACGGTCAAACCTCGATGCTGGACAGTTGAAGGCGATTATACGCAATGGGACGTCTCCCACTGTTATAATCACCTCCGACCATCCTCACACCAAGGTCCAACCTCTAGTGTCCGATCTCAGCGGGCCATATTAGCGAGGCGTCCCTCACTAATATAGTCCACATCAACCTTCCACTCCAGTCATCTCCTCCCTCTACGGGTCTTTGTGATGCAGTTACCGAATGCCTAGGGTTACGATAAACGTCTAGACGTTGAGAAGGGGGGGTTTTCCCCAACTCTTCTCGGTTACTCGCTCGGTGAATAAAGGTTAGCGAAAGCTATATATACCCCTTTTCCATGCCCTAACTATTTTGGCCTTATGCCGCGATATCTTTTAGTGAATTGAAGCGTATAATTCATTTAAATTTTAATTTAATATAATACTATTGTTAAACTGAATCTAATTAATAAAGAAGCTGAAAAATCAATTAAAAATTCGAGATAGTTTAGAAGATATTTAAGAAATTTCCCAAAAATTTAATGAAATGTGACCGTTTAATACCAGCTTGAGTTGGCAACACGCGCTTAGCTGTTTTCCATATATCATTTAGTCCAAAAAGCAAAGGTATAACGGGCAGTATAGGCTTAGTCTTGCTGCAAACTTGGGGTGGATTGAAGAATCTAAATAAAAGTGCGTTTACACCGTCCACTGAATGCGAATTAATACAGACAAAGGTACTTTGACAAAATTTGATAAGACTTCTTTCGGTACGAGAGTTTCTCTAGTTAAACACAGATTTAAATAATGAAATATTGATAAATTATATGAAGTAATAGAGAGTAAGGTGCCTGAATTGGTTACAAAAGGGTGAAATCATAAGCTTAGCCTATTTTTATTAATTGCTTCAAAATGATAAACAAAAATTTTATTTCTTAAACAGTAGAATGATAAGGAATATCCATTGAATTCGAGCTAATAGAGAGAAAGTATAGTTTATTGTTTACGAGTGCTTCTCTTAGTTAAACAAAGATTTAATGAAATGTGACCGTTTAATACCAGCTTGAGTTGGCAACACGCGCTAAGCTGTTTTCCATATATCATTTAGTCCAAAAAGCAAAGGTATAACGGGCAGTATAGGCTAAGGCTTGCTGCAAACTTGGGGTGGATTGAAGAATCTAAATAAAGGTACGTTTACACGGGCATCCAAGATAGAAACGACATAAGATTTAAAGCTGAGGCGGATTGATACAAAATGTTAAACCTCTTAAGAAAAATTAAAGTCGTGAAAACTCCCCTTGGACAGAAGTACAGTAGGTTTCCCGTGTTTAAAAAAACATCAGTTTTGAATAAAAAATGGTTATCTGATGTTGGAAAAAAATAGGCTTCAGATTTCTCCACTATAAAACCAAGAAACATTTCCGATTATTTTCATAAGCAAAAGAAGCCGTGTAGAGTGAGACCAGACGAAAGAGAGCTATAGTGACTTAAGTGAGAAAATCAACCAGCGCAGAATGTCATCACCATTTGAAGTCAACAGAGCAGCGACACGGCTTTCATTTATCACCAGAAAGAGACGGCCTGGCTACGAAGAATTGAAACACGCAAGCAGTGAGTGTTTTCGGACTCGACATATGAGATTCTTACAGTCAGTAAAAGCTCAACAGTTCTTCATACGGCCTCGTTATTCTAAACATAAAAGGAGCTATTCAAGTATAAATATTAACGGTATGGAAATTAGTCTATTTCAGTATTCAAGATATTTTTTTTATCATAGGAGTGGAAGCTAACGTCTTGTCAGCCGGTTTGGAAAATAACCTCTCGACCAGCTCAATCCTTTGATTCTTCCAATGACTGGGATCACTTGCATGATGAAAATATCAGTAATGGTCCTCTATTAGCACGTCAAAACAAGAATTTTAGACGAAAACTGTACCGGAAGTAATTGCCGATCATCTACCGAAAATGGGTTGTAAATGGAACATTCAGTCTACAATATTTCTTGGTTTGTCTAAGAGGAACTTGCTACAAAATCTTCGTCGTTTTAATTCCTTGTCTTCATTGCCATCCCAGACTAAATCCTTCGTCTTTATCAAATCAGTGGATTATCTCAAAGATAATCACACAGTACAGCCTATGCTCTAATGATAATTTATATTATAAGAACATGTATTTTACATATTTATTTAGAAAATAAATTTCATTTGGTGTGTCAATTATGAACTCTACGCCATGCCGCATATAATTATGGGTAACGCAGGACATTTCATTTGGTGTGTATATTAGAGTCTACGACCTGCCGCATATAATTATGGGTAACGCATGACATTCTTTTGCATTCTCTGTATCCTTGAGGTTAAGGGAAAATACTTATACTCCGTAAAATAGAGAATAATGATTGAAATGCACGCTGTTTCCTCTACTCATCCATTACTCTACATTTCTTTTAATCTTTTATTTTAGGTAGGGTTAGGTTAGGTTAGATTACCTTAACGTCGGGGTCGGGGAGGTTATATTTTGGTTTCCCAACTTGTTGAAAATGGTTTACTCTCTCATGAGAAGGTAAATTCGATGGATTCTGCCCCAATCAATTCCATGAAAAAAGGTTTAGAATATTTTGAATGTTGGGCAGTAGAAAGACTAATGTGCGGGGAATCATTAAAAGCCGGACAAAGTGGAAACAAGTTCCTAGCCTGGCAGACCTTTGAACTACTTAGGATCGCGATTTACGGATTCTGCAGCTTAGCTGAGGATTTCATTTTACGACATCCCACAAAATGGATTGCACCAGTTAGAATCAATGGCTCAGCTGTAGAAACTGTATTCAGCCAGCTCAAATATATATCTGGCAGCAAATTAACAAGCCTAAACTATTCGCCAGGGGTTAGGGCTTTACTTCTTAAGAACTGCACTAAAACAGTTCAGAATGCGGAAATATCTTATCGTAAAGTAAACTTGGATATATTTTAAGATCATTAAAAATTATGCGTCATTTCAAAATTTTAAAGAATTTTGTTTTTAAATAATCAAAAGATAAACAAGATGAGATCATTTTATTTAAAGTTTTGCTTTCATATCAAAACTAAAATATTAATGAAGTTTTATATCACATCAGTTCAGAATGACTAATTAATTCCACTTATTGGATCATTAGTAGTTTCTTATAAAAAACCGGTTTATAATATTAATATCAGATATATCACAAATGAGTTAAATTTTTGTACTATAAAAAATTGTTATTAAAATCTGAAATCACTAGTTTTGAACTAAAATAATATTTATATCTACTGTAAACTTTTGTTATATCATAGCCGACCATTAAAGGGTGAAACAATCAATTTTCTATCGATTTCGAATGATAAATTAATGAGAAAACGATATAAAACTCACCAAAAATATTCCGTTAAATTTATATTCAATTTCCAAAGTTACAAACTTCGAGCGCGACCCTGGCATTTTTCAAAGTATACGGCTGATCTTCTAGCCAATCAAGTGCTATTCAGATGACAATTAAATACGCGTACACGCTCATATTACGCAATGACAGGCTTATCTTATAAAAGATGTGCGCTTTATCTCGCTGGTGTTGTGTAAGAGGTTTTTTACCTTTTAATATCTTTTGCATGTTTGCTTTATTAATTCTCCACATCTCGCCTAGACATCCTCCTCCCAACCGGCACAGCGAGTACAGTTCATCTGTTTTCGTATTACCTATGGGTTTTTTTTTATGAAAAGTAGCCCTTATTTGCATATTTGGCTTTTGTTTGGCGATTAGATCTGCAATTTCTTTAGCCCTTTTAAATTTAAGGTTTGTATCGGCCACCTTGCTTGCAATCCAATATAATGTAAGGGCCACCACTGTATCCCCACAATCAAAAGATCCAAAATGAATAGGAACTTCCTCAAATGAAAATTCGCGTAACCATTTGTTCCAAATGCAGGGGAAGTTTATTGTTTGACTTGCCTTCTCGGGCTTATGGCTATCTTTCAGAGAAAAATATTTTTCGACTAGAATAATAATTAGCTCCTTTAATGGTCCGAAGCAAAATATATAATATTTTATACTGCCCCCGAAGTTTATCTTCTCAATATGGTACATGAAGATAGGTGTATAATAATTAATAAAAAATTAGCTCAACCGAAAGTGCATATTAGATTTCGAGTTCAAAAAAACTAAAAAAAAAAAAACTGTTCGATTGGTCGGGGTATCTGAATACTTTCAAGCTGCATCATTTGACCATCCAGGCATAAGACCAAGAAAGGGGTTCTTTCTTGGTCTACGCCTGGATGGTCAAATTATGCGGCTTTCCAATATAACGTCGAACGGGTTCGTCGAAGAACGAACCCGTATCTCTCCTTCCACAGTGCCTTCGCTGCGTGTAGCGTCTCACTTCGACGGTCCTGTATCCTCCCCGTGTCTCTCCTTCCCCGTATTGACTGTACTCTTTTCACGTACTACTACCTTTTTGCCGCCATCTTTCTTTTGGCTGCCTTCTTTCTTTTGGCCCATCTTTCTTTTTGGGCTGCCTTTGCACTGCCTGACAAATTTAAATCATGGCAGAAACGGCGACCATTTTAGACCAACTTAGTAACGTGAATGAAAACAAATAATAGATTTGACGTCGTTAACGGAAAACTGGGTACTCTATTTACCAAGCTTACGAATGTTAATACAAAAATCACCGCAATTGAAATCTCGGTTACCCAATATTCATAAAGTCCGTGATACTCCCTTCTTTGGCTTTTAAAAAGTAGACGCACGGCTATAGAGCCTTCAAGAAAGAAATTTCGTACTATTACACGTCTTTCGCTGGAAAACCACGAGGAATAGGTTAAAAATAATAACAATAACAGTAATAAAAAAGAATAATAATAATGTGTCTAGTTGTGAGATAAGTCGAAGCTGTGGACCATAAATCTTATAAGAGTACTTAACATTGTGGTATTCAAGACACGTTCGAGTTAACAAAAAAATCGATTCCTAATGACCGAACGATGTCTCAAATGTTCGAATATCATATGATCGAAATTATTTAGTTCTTAAGATAGTCTCATTTGATCGACTATCATTTGAGCGAAGGCTTCCTGATCGAAATCACTTTTAGGAAGAAACTTCTAAGAGTATAGCCCTGCCCACATTACGCTTCGCTATCATCACGTTGTATTTAAAAATTATTATATATAAAAATATCGACAGAAAAATTTAACTATACATAACCTCCCATCTGATGTAATGTCAACTTGGTCTATTATCTCATTCAAACTAATTCAATGAAAACAAGTTGGGAAACCAAAATTTACCTCCCCGGCTACGTTAACCTAACCTAACCCTACTTTAAGTAAAAGATGGACGTATGTAAAGAATTAGGATGAGTATATGGACCAGGGTGCTTTTGATTGCCAGGATTTTATTCCCCCTCTATGTTGCAGTGTATAACAATTTTTTCACTATATTCAGAGTACTCAAGTTTCCCATGACCTTATTTTATGTCAAGTCGTAGGATGCGTAGAGAAACACAATAAAATGTTTATTTTAAATGTAAATAACTGGAATACAAATTCTAGCAAAATAAATAAAGTCAGCGGTATCCTTAGGCTGTACTGCGCAATTATCTTTTGTTAATCCAATGACTTGATAAAAACGAATGATTCAGTCTGGGTGACTTCCGTCTGGAAGAGACGAAAATAAAACGACGGAGATTCTCCATCAAGTGACTCTTGCTCAAACCCAAGATATTCTAGACTGCAAGTTCCATTAGCCCTTCCTCGGTAGATAATTGACAATACTTCCGGTATTGATTTCGTCTCAATTTCTTGTTCTGACGTTCTAATAGAGGGTCATTGCTGATGTTTTCATCATACGTGTGGATGATCTTAGTCATTGGAAGAATCCATGGCTATAGCTTGTGAAAAACCGCTTGCAGGCTGACAAGACCTTCTTCTGCACTCCTAAAATAGAAAAAAATTCTTAAAATGCCTGAAAAAAAGACTAAATTCCACACCGTTAGAATTTACTCTTGAACAGTTATTTTAATATGTGACTGTAGGCATCTAACATGTCGAGTCTCGAAAAACTCGCTGCTTAATGTCCCAATTCTTGTGGCCAGGCCGTCTCTCCCTGCTGTTAAATGGAAATGGCACCAGTGAAGTTGTTCTGTTCACTTCAAATGGTGATGACATTCTGCAGTGGTTCATCTATATTGAAAAGTTCTTCACGAAGTTTAACTGCTATTCAGTACTCCTAAGCCTCCAACTTATATTTAACTATAATTTAGCTGAACGATAGTAACATACACAAAGAAATTGAAGTCCAAAGGTAATAGCAATCAATTACCTTAATAACTATCTCTATAATTCCAATATCTCTAATTCAACAAAAGCATGACTTAAATAGTTATAGCTCTCTTACTACATCTGCTCTGCTCTCTAACGAAGTTCACTGGACACGCCTGCTTTTGAAATGACTTTTTTGGGAAATGTTTCCTGGCTTTATAGTGGAGATAACAAGCCTTTTTTAGATTTGGTTTCTCTAATATCAGATGCGCATTTTCTTATTCAAATATAGACTCTTGGTTTTTTAAACACAAGAAACCTACTAAACCTCAAAGAGTTTTCATGACTCATTTTTCTTATGATTTCTAACGTTAAGTATCAATCCGCGTCAGCTCTAAATATTTTACTCCAATTCCGCTTGAACTGGTTATATTTACTCCGAGTATAATCGATCTATCAACTAGGGTATAGTAGTAGAATTGTACTTAGATGATCCAAACCACATTGAGTTTGCAGCAAGCCGTCAGAAGGCGCATGGACAACACGTATACTGGCCATCTTCAATACTTCAGAGAGATCCTTCACGAGTGATCTCTTGTTTTTTAAATTAGATAGAAAATCGTCTTGAGGAACAGAGTAGAATAACCCTGGTTGTACAACCATATCTGGAATATTTTTAGCTCTTAAAATGCTCTTGCGTATTCTTGATCGTATCCGTCCAATACAACAATGAAAATCATATTCGATACATAGTGATATTTCAGGTGTTGAACATATTGATCAAAAATACTTGAGTAAGTGTAAGGTCGTTGCCATATAACTTTGTACAATAAATGTCCACCAACAATTACGAATTATTCTTTGAAGTTCACAAAAACTTTGTTAATTCGATTTTCACCAGCTCCTTTAAAAGGTTGAAGCCAGCTCGTATTCAAAACATTCTTTTAGTTTGTCTGGGGGCGGGTATTTTTCTTTTGATGGGGAATTTTTTTCTTTTGATTGGGGATTTAATCCGACAAATACTTTTGGGGGAATATATATATGGGGATTTTGGGCACCACCATTTTTAAACAGCGTTCAATCATTTTAGGTTCGATAAAATGAGAATAAACCTATTCTCGTTACTTGGTCTACAAATACTCTAGAATCTTCAAAATTCTGATACTGGTTTTAAAGAAGAACATTGACCTTGCTTAATTCACTCGATACACATTTATATTAAAATTAATTCAAGTCATGGACTCTTGTTCTCAAAATTTGTACCCTCGTTGAGATTTTGAATTGTGATTCTTTTGCATTCAACTTTATCCTAGTAAGAAGCATATTTTTGATTTGAATTATTGGTTTAATATATTTTGTGTTTAATTGAAATATTATTTCTTTTTACTTCCACCATTGCCATAAATTTTAATATTTTAGGTAAGGTTAGGTTACGTTAGGCTACATCATGCGGGTGTCGGGGAGGTACTATTTTGGTTTCCCAATTAATTATTCAGTTGAAATATCAGTTTAAAATTCGAGATAGTTTAGAAGATATTTAAGAAATTGTTCAAAAATTTAAAGAATTGTGACCGTTTAAAACCAGTTTGAGTTTGCAGCACGCGCTAAGCTGTTTTCCATATATTTAGTCCAAAAAGCAAAGGTATAACGGGAAGTAAAGGCTTAGTCTTGCTGCAAACTTGGGGTGGATTGAAGAATCTATATAAAAGTGCGTTTACACGGGTATCCAATATCCCACCGTCCACTGAATTCGAATTAATAGAGACAAAGGTACTTTGACAAAATTTGATAAGACTTCTTTCGGGTACGAGAGTATCTTTGGTTAAACACAGATTTAAATAATGAAATATTGATAAAGTACATGAAGTAATAGAAAGTAAGGTGCCTGAATCAGTTACAAAAGGGTGAAATCATAAGCTTAGCTGAGCTTTATTAATTGCTTCAAAATGGTAAACAAAAATTTTATTTCTTAAACAGTAGAATGATAAGGAATATCCATTGAATTCAAGTTAATGGAGAGAAAGTATAGTTTATTGAGTTCGGGTGCTTCTCTTGGTTAAACAAAGATTTCAATAATGAAAGATTGATAAGGTATATGAAGTACTAGAGAGAAAGGTGGCTGAATGGGTTACGAAAAGGTAAAAACATAAACCTAACCGAACTTTTTTAAAAGGTTCTAAATTGATGAACAAAAATTTAATTTATTATACAGTAGATAAGCTATTTTTAATGGTATTTTTTATCGATAACTGAAAATTACATTCCTTGGGTTCTTCTACTCGAGTAGACCTCTTCAGCCCTTTAATTTCGACTATTATATTATATCATGAGTATCCCATTAAATTGACCTTAAATGAAGGTGCGTTTACACGGGCATTCAAAATAGACACGACATAAGATCTAAAGCTGAGGCTGATTGATACAAAATGTTAAAAATGATAGTCGGGAAACTCTCCTTGAACAGAAGTACAGTAGGTTTCCCGTGTTTAAAAAACATCAATTTTGAATAAAAAGTGGATATCTGATGTTGAAAAAAATAGGCTTCAGTTTCTCCGCTATAAAACCAAGAAACATTTCCGATAATTTTCATAAGCAAAAGTAGCCGTGTACAGTGAACTTCGTGAGCAGACCCGGAGACGAGACGAAACCAGATCAGACGAAAGAACGCTATAATAACTTTAGTGAGATAATCAACCAGCGCAGAATGCCATCACCATTTGAAGTCAACAGAGCAAGGACACGGCTTTCATTTATCACAAGAAAGAGACGACCTGGCTACGAAGAATTGACATATGCAAGCAGTGAGTGTTTTCGGACTCGACTTATGAGATACCTACAGTCAGTAAAAGTTCGACAGTTCTTCATAAAGCCTCGTTATTCTAAACCTAAAAGGAGCTATTCAAGTATAAATATTAACGGTATGGAAATTAGTCTACATTCAGTCTTTAAGATATTTTTTTTATCATAGGAGTGGAAACTAACGTCTTGTCCGACAATGGGTTGTGAGTGGAACATTCAGTCTGTAATATTTTCTGGTTTGTCCAAGAGGAACTTGCTACCATATCTTCGACGTTTTAATTCCTTGTCTTCCTTGCCATCCCAGACAAAATCCTTCGTCTTTATCAAAGATAATCGCACAGTACAGCCTATGCTCAGTGTAAATTTATATTACAAGAATTTGTATTTTACAAATTTACTTTGAAAATAAACAGTTCATTTTGTGTCTATTAAGAAATCTACGCCATGCCGCATATAATTATATTTAACGCAGGACATATCATTTGGTGTGTCTATTAAAAAGTCTACGACCTGCCGCGTATAATTATGGGTAATGCAGCACACTCTTTTGCATTTTCTGAATCCTTGAGGTTTAAGGAAAATACTTATACTCCGTAACGTGGATGGGAAATCAAGAATTGTGAATCAAATGCTCGCTTTTTCTTCTACTCTTCCAATACTCTACATTACTTTTCATCTTTTATTTTAGGTAGGGTTAGGTTAGGTTATGTTACCTTAGGGTCGGGTCGGGGAGGTTATATTTTGGTTTCCCAACATGTTTCTTCTAATACCACTTGTCGCAAAAGTACACGACTTTGGCCAATTCCCCGAAATTCTATCAATTTTTTAGTTCCCTCAAAAAAAGACCGTATTGTAAACTCGATTTCAGATTTTATGAGTTTTGGTTCCCGAGTAATCGTGAAACTGATCTCGTCAAAGTTCAGTACCTTATTTTGAACGCGCCAACGACTAATTTCGTAGGATTATTGTTATTTTATGATAAGGAAATTTTGACATTCCATAAAAAACAAGATAATTGGTTAAAGCTCACATGACCATAAAAATCTAAGCTATCGATAAAGCTTATAGTAAAATGGGAGAATCACTCGAGTTTGGTCTCTCGACCTTTCTGGTCACTCTCTAATAGTAGCATTCGAGGCTATTTAGTACTAGGTATAGGAAATAGCACTCTCCCGATAATTATGTATAACTTTGTTTATTAGTTTTTAAAATTAAAGGTTATTTTTATCGTTAAAGATGAAATGATTTATTTTATTTGAAACGTAACTTTACAACATGGTAGCATGAGCGTTTGCGTTGGTTACGGTTTACGGATCTTCTGAGTGTTTCTTTCGGTAGTTGGGCTTCGTGAACTGCTCTTTAATAACGGTTGCGATCTGAACGCGTTCGGTGTAAAGCAGTTGCCAATCCAACTTGGAACCTATCTCTCTTGTTCGTGTCACAATCGTGTGGGAAAATGGCGGCGTCGGATGATTTTTACGTCGCGAATGCGGTGCCGAAATTAACTTCAGATAATTATAAAAGTTGGCGTTACGAATTAGAACTACGGTTAAGGGATCGGGAACTATGGGAAATCGTAACGGGTGACGAAAATTTACCGGAGAAGCACACAGAAGCGGAGAAGAGAATCTTTAAAAATCGGAAGAACAAGGCTTATTCGTTAATAGATTTATCGGTATGCGAGGACTTGCGTTATTTGATACAGGAATGCTCTGCATAGAATGACATTTATCCGCGTTCTCGCGCTCGAATCACGGCCCTTCGAACTGAGTTTTATACAATGGGTTGTCAGCCTGGAGAAACTGTTCAGTCTTTCCTTGGAAGGTTATCTCACGTAAAACGTCAATTAGTCGAAGCTGGAGAAGTAGTAGAGGATAAAGATTTGGCATATCAAATGATTAGTAATTTACCCTCGAGTTACGAAGCTATTGTACAGAAGATTTATCATTACGATGACAGCAGTTTTAATTCAATCACGATCAAGTCTGATTTATTAGCCGAACACCATCGTACATCTGCACTTCCGATAGTGGGCTCTACGGATGTTACCTGCGTATTAGCAACTCAGTCTCGCTTCAAGGTTGATCATTCAAATATTGGAGGTTCGGCGAAGGAAGATGACCAGCATCGGCGTACAAAATTTCGCGGGTCGTGTTACCGATGTAAGAAACCGGGCCATGACTGTCGCACAGAATTTCCGAAATCGAAATTGACAAATGGAAATTCGCAAGGACAATTCTCCAAAGAAACATGCGATGTATATGGAAGTTTTTCTCATCAATCAAGAGTGAAGAATGGGTACTCGATACTGCTGCGACACACCATTTCTGCAATAATCGTGACTTTTTCTACACATATTCTCCTTATTTGGCTGATGCACGATGTGGCGAAGGTACTTCTAAGATCGCTGGCAGAGGAAACGTAAATTTTGAAATAGGAAATCAAGTTTTCCATACACCCGGGATGCATCGAAATTTAATATCAGGTCGTATGATGGACAAATATGGATAAAAAGCGGTCATCGTCAATTCAAGATATAAAGTTTACACTCGTGAGGGACAATTTTGTTTTGAAGGAGCATTATCATTAATGCGATATTAAATTAGACACGATTACTACTGGTATTTATCAAGTTTATTAACCTGTCGTCATGGTATCTACATCGAGTAAGAACTGCGCGTCTTCTGAAGTGTGCTTAATATATATGGTTGATCTTGTAACCTTTGACCCTTCGCTTCTATTTTTTATCATGCTACGATTCACTGCTTACCTATACATGTTTTTATCTAGGTCTATTGGCCTATTATATAACATCCTCTTTTTTCACTGTAATTAAGTCTATTGGGTCTGTTACTTCGCGTTACAAGTTACAAATAAAATCATTTATACATTATAATAAAAATAAATTGTCTCTCGAGTGGTCTTTTCTGCTGTCAGTTTTTACTTCTTTCGATGTCCGGGTATCGTGCCGGTGGCATGGCGTTCCTTCTCGGTCTGGCCATTCCTTTTGGCGATTCTGGTACTCTTGAGAATGGTGGTCGGCAGTGGTTTAACCCTGGCGTGGGGGGAATGTCAGGTTGCAGAGGATGTGGACTTCTTGATGGGTCATTCCTTGTTAATGTACCATTTGTTTCTTGTGTCCGCTGAGTTTTGTCATTTAGCATCGTTCTTTCCTCGTGTCGTCTGTTTTCTGGCCAGCTATTTTGTTGTACGTCACCTCTTCTGGTTCTGGCGAGGGGTTGCTTGTCATTCCTGTTGTTCGCCTCGTAGTTTTTCTCTGCCTGGTTCATCTGTAGGTCTCGCCGATTGGTTTGGCCCTGTGTTGGAGTGTGAGCTGGACGTAAATGTTGTCGGGTTCTTCGATACGTTTGATTATTTTCTGTTCTGATTATATAAGATTGAGGTTCCTTAGCTCTCTCTATTATGGTGGCCTTACCCCATTGCCGAGGTCCTATATAGTGGTATACTTTTGTGCCAACTTCCAGGTTGAGGTGCTGTGGTGGTTTCATTATTCGCTGGTTCTTCATCATTATTCTTTGTCTGTCTCGGAGGGTTTCTCGTATATGCTTCGTGGGGAAGTGTGGTCGCAAAGTTTCAGTTGATGTTGTTAATGGCGTACGGATTCTTCGACCCCTTAACATTTCCGCCGGGGATGGTAGTTGTCCAATTGGAGTGGCTCGATATTTCATTATTATTTGCTGCGTATCTTTTCCTTCCTGCATGCCCTTGGCTATCATATTTTTAATCGTCTGGATTGTTCTCTCCACCATCCCGTTTGACTGCGGGTAATGAGGGCTTGATGTAGCATGTTTTATGCCCCATTGCTGAAGGAACCCGCTTTCTCGGGTTGGTCTTCTGTTGCGGCAAATGAGTCCCAATTCTACCGTGGCTTGAGCGCCAAGGATAGGAATCGTTCTATGTGGAGTGATGTAGAAATATTGCTTCGCTTCCGCCGCGAAGGATGCGCATTGGACTTGTATAACGCCGATCGTATCGACGAAATGTCCTGAGTACGTGCGAATGGTATATGGAGGTCTTTGTAGCTTAGGTTTTATCGGAAACTTGTTATAAATCCCCTCGTGGATAATATTCACTTGTGAGCCGGTATCCAATTTCATTTTGACTGGAAAATTCGCAAAATATATTGTTTCGAACCATTCTTCCGATTGTGTTAGCGGGGCCGTCATATCATGGCAGTACAGAGTTAGTTCGTTACAATAATTGTAGAGTGCTTCAGGGTCATCCATATGGTAGTAGTGATCCTGAAAGTCTTCGACCGGGGAATTGTCTTCCAGCCCATGTTTGTAGCGATTCGGTTGAGTTGAGACTTCGTGAATATTTCGGGAGCGGCAGTGGGATGTCCAATGTCCTTGGCGAGAATATTGGTAGCATTGTGAGTTGCGGGCGGGACACTGGCCTTGCTTCGAATGTGAGGTGCCGCAATTCGAGCATGTTTGTTGACCCTGTTGATGTTGTCGCTGATTGAACGACTGTGACTGGCGCTGCGCTTGTGGGTGTCGACTATTAGATGTGTTTGATCCCTGTCGTACTGGGATGTTTCGCCTGATTTGAGAGTTGTCTTCGTTCCTATTGCCTGAATAGCTTTGGTGTGGCGGTCTCTGTTTCGAACGATCCTGTCTCATGGCATCGACAGTCATTGCTTGTGGATCTTTGGTTGATGCTACCGATATTGTTGATGCATGTTGCGCTGCTGATTCATCGGCTTGACATAGCGTTGTTGCGAGTTCTAATGTTAAGCTTCGTTCTCTTAGTAAATCCCTTCGTAATTCTTCCTTTCTAATGCCACAAACTATTTGAGTGCAAACGAGTGAAGCTGAGAGGTCGCCGAAGTCGCAGCGACGGGCTTTTGTTTTTAGATCTGTGATAAACGTGTCGATTGGCTGGTCTTGACTCTGTTTGGTGGTGAAAAACGTATATCGGGATGCAATAGGATTCTTATGCGGCTCATAGTAGGCATCGAACGCTGCGTAGATACGGTCGAGTGTAAGTACCAGTGGAACTTCTATCGTAAATGTGTCGTATATCCGGCGGCCTGCCGAGCCCAAAATGTGGAGGAATATGGCAATTTGTACATCGACGGTTTCAGTCGCGAGCTTCGCTGCCAGTGCATAGATTTTGAAGCTGTTTTTGTATTCGGACCATACGGCGGACGGATTCCGTGATTCGGGAGTGAATGGTTCCGGACTCTTGAAGGACGTGGACGTCATGGTGAAGCGAGACGTAGCTAGCTCGAAGAGAACGGTTGAGCTGGCTAGCCGATGGGGTTCTTATAAACTTCTATCACCATAATGCGATATTAAATTAGACACGATTACTACTGGTATTTAACAAGTTTATTAACCTGTGGTCATGGTATCTACATCGAGTAAGAACTGCGCGTCTTCTGAAGTGTGCTTAATATATATGGTTGATCTTGTAACCTTTGACCCTTCGCTTCTATTTTTTATCATGCTACGATTCACTGCTTACCTATACATGTTTTTATCTAGGTTTATTGGCCTATTATATAACAATAATCTGAAAATTTTTACGTACTTCAGAATGCTCAAGTAATCATTGACACTGACGATGCGGAGATGCTCATCAGTGATGAAAGAATTTCTGATCATCCTAGGCCTATCGATATTTGGCATCGTAGACTGGGACATATAAACGAAGGTGATCTTAAATTTATGGCCAATAATCAACTGTTGCAAGGCATGGAAAAATTGTCATGAAGTTTAGACATGCAAGTCTTGTCGACTTAGCAAAAGTACGAAAATTAGTCATCGAAACCTAATACAGCTCGTACTTTGTTAGAAGCGGCAAAATTGACTTCGTATCTTTGGGCAGAATTGGTTTTAACGGCCGCGTATTTGAAGAACCGTTCCCGTCACTCATTATTAGGCGACAAAGTTCCAGTGGATTTTTGGGTGACAAATAGACCTTGCGCTAATCATCTTCGACAAATCGATAGTATCGCTTTTCTCAACATCCCCAAGGAAAAACGAAAGAATAAATTACAACGTCGCGCCCAAACTGGTGTGCTTATTGGTTACGCCAGATGTACCGAGTTTATCACCCATCAAATCGCAGTGTGGTCGATTCTTGCCACGTTATTATTGATGAGCGTGGTTTGGGTATTGAGCATGAAGAAAAATCCAAACAGATTCCAGTAACTTGGCTTTCCCGGGATCTAGAAGATGATGAATATCTGCCGCAGGATGAGCAAGTTTATGAAGTTAATATAGAAGGTGGACTAGAGGTTTTGGGGGAGCAACCACCTACGGGTGAAAGTAAAACCTCTATCCTAAAGACACCTAAGCAATTATCTCCTAACGAAGATAAAACTTCTATTCAAGATACGAATGAGCAAAATAATGAACAAGTTATAACCAAACCAGAAGACACGATAAAACCGAATAATGAAATGCCAAAGTTACCTGATGGTTGGAGTCGAGATGTGAAAATTCGAAAATCAGGCCAGACCAAAGGAATGGCAGACATCTACTATTATAGCCCAGAAGGTGTTGAATTTCGCTCCAAACCAGAAGTCTTTCGCTATTTGGAAGAAAATAATCTCCCATAGCAAGAATCCATTCAGGTTCCATAAGAATATGCGAGCATAGCTTTAGCCTCTGGTTCCATCCTCCCAAACTTTGTAACAAAAGTCTGCTTTTCGCAACACACGTACACAACGCACTCTGGCGTTAGAATATATCATTTTATTTTTCGTTAAAATGGCGAGTAAGGCGAGCATCAGCCCAAATGGTAATAAATTGGATGTCTTCTTTTCCTTGGCGGATATTTGTGTAAATAATTTTATTAACGACCATGGATGGAAAGATCTTAATACTAGATTGGTTTTCAATAATAATTTCTCTTTAATAATTCCGCGAATTGGACAAGTTTATTTTCCCAGCCAAGTTGAGGGCGTGGATTATGATGAGACTTTTGCACCCGTAGTGAATTTCTCCCTGATTCGTTTCTTCATGTCAATTTTTGTGGCAGCGTTGGGATGGATACATTGTCATATCGACGTAAAGAACGCTTATTTATACGGAGAATTACACGAGGAAACTTGGATGAAGATGATTCCGGGCTATGAAACCGGAAATAAAAATACTCATTGTCTTCAATTAAAGAAAGCTTCATACGGGTTGCATCAAAGCGGTAGAAGTTGGTATGATGAATTGGACAAAACTTTTATTGAATTGGGTTTTAAATCATTTAAAGGGACAAATTGCGTTTATTGTATTCCTTTTAAAGCCATTATTCTCGTATACGTGGATGATTTGATAGATAATTCTATTCTCAAAAATGTCTACCAACGGATGTTGCGTAAATACGACTTGAAAAGATTGGGCCCTCTTAAGAAATTTCTCGGTATACAATTTGACGAAGATAGAGTTGGGTCAATAAAGTTACATCAATCGGAATATATCAAAGAAATCGGAGATAAATTCGGAATATATTTAGAAGATCCAGTCAGTTTGCCAATAAATGCTGGAATAGTTCTAACCAGACGAGATTGCCCAAATACCAGAAGCCGATCACATAGGAAGTTTACATCTCCGCTCCGCTTCAAACGGGTAATCTAGATTTTTAGGCTACAACTCGCCACCTAACGGGGGATCAGTTTTGATTGTTAAGGGGGTGCACCGTAAACTAGTACATAACACCCCCGCCAATCCGTGCGGCTGCATCATTTGTCCCTAAAGTGCCGCACGCGAAACCGTGCCCGGAACGGAAAGCAAGGCCAAAGAGCGGGAACCGAAGAACCCCAGACCAGTGCTCCCGCACACACGTGATGAGGCGAAGGCAGCAGAAGGAAAGGTATATGGCTTGGCGACCAGAACCCACACAGCAGTGCCATACGGCCCCAGTAATGTAACTGTGACCCAACAAGACCGACTCAAAGGCAGAGGGAGCTGCCAGGGCCCAGTTCGGTACCTGCGAGTCGGCCGGGTGTGGGCGAGACGGCCGTGTTCCAATTCGCGGAACTAGGACGGATCCTAGAACTCGGGGCCCCCTCACCACGACAAGGATGGAACACTACCCCCAGATGTGGGGAGGGGGACCTAACGGGGGATGTCGCAAACTTCGGCACCGATTTCTAGGGTTGCCAGGTAGCGAGAGAAACGAGAACTAAATCAAGACTTGTCTTATTTCTATAAGCCAATCATACCGTAACTAAAATTTCACCCCTCCCCCCTTTAGAGGAAACGAGACTAGCTGAAGACAAGACTGCGACGCGGGGGCAGCGGCGTGACCGTATGTTTTCAGTTTCGGCGGCGGCATGCCGAGTTTTTTACCAGGCGACGGCGTAAGCCATGAACTGCGGGGTTTATCGGCGTATGTCGCGTCTCTCAGCCCTCCCATGAACGAGCCTGGGCAGAATTTTAAATTTTACTTTTCTTTCGTGGTTTCCCACACGGTCTCTCACCGTACCTGCACTTCGTGGCCAGTCGACAGCCGCTTACCACTGTTGGCAGAGTCACGCTCAACTTTTACGGATCATATTGAAAAGTTAAACTACGGTCTGCGCGTAAACGTCGGAGTCTACAGTCTACACCGGAAAACAAGTCACGTCCTGAAACTGCTAGTCATTGGCCGAGATATTTGTGGGCTGGCCTTATATGCCCCCTATGCAATTCCCCCTACTTTAGAATTTCACGAGAGAGGAAAAACGAAAAATGAAAATTTTGAAGGCGTGCTGGAAATTTAAACCCCTTCTCGCAAATCTTTCCGTCAAAGATGGTTACTATAGAAAGCATTACAGATGTAAACTTCCTATGTGATCTGCTTCTGCAAATACCGAAGAGAAAAGGGACATGCAAGATTTACCCTACCGATCATTGATAGGATGTTTATTATTTATAGCTCAAAAGACTCGGCCGGACATTATGTTTCCCATAATTGCTCTTTCGCAATTTATTAATAATCCAGGGCTCACTCATTGGCAAAGACTTTTATAGTGGACGCGTTATCTATTATCAACTTCATCAAAGGGACTCGTTTACTTAAGAAATCAGAAATTGGACTATCGTGTATAGCGATAGTGACTGGGGTTCTAACGTCGACACAAGAAAATGTAATTGTGGTTATATCGCTTACATTGGTTCTTCACCTTTCTCTTGGAGGGCCATGAAACAAAAATTAATATCTTTATCGACTATGGAGGCAGAGTATGTAGGGCTATCGGAGGCGGTCAAAGAAATTTTGTGGCTCAAACATGTAGTAGAAGAACTAGAATTATTTAATATAAAATTACCAAAACCAATTCTTTTCTGTGATAATAAATCTGCAATATGTTTTTCAAATAATGAAATCGAAAATCAGAAAACAAAACATATATATATATATCCGATATCATTTTGTGCGCGATAATCTATAGAAAAGAGTGTTTGAATTAGAATTTGTTCCGTCCAAACTAAACGTTGCAGATATATGTACAACAATATTACAGAAGACTAATTTTAATAATTGTATAGAAATGTTGAATTTAAAATAATTTGTTTACATTTATGTCAAATTTATAAGGAAATTTTGACATTCCATAAAAAACAAGATAATTGGTTAAAGCTCACATGACCATAAAAATCTAAGCTATCGATAAAGCTTATAATAAAATGGGAGACTCACTCGAGTTTGGTCTCTCGACCTTTCTGGTACTAGGTATAGGAAATAGCACTCTCCCGATAATTATGTATAACTTAGTTTAGTTGTTTTTAAAATTAAAAGTTATTTTTATCGTTAAAAATAAATGATTTATTTTATTTGAAACGTAATTTTACAACAATTATTAAAAATTGTTCAATTATCTCGATACCTAGAGACATAAACGAAATAACTGCAGCCAGAGATATCCTAGTTACGCGATTTAGTCAATATTCGCGTTTAGAAGATTCAACGAATTATCACTTATATTTTTATTTCTAGCTTACTATTGCCATTGATATTTAAACGCTAGCGATAATAGCTCTATAGCCCCTATATTTCCCATAAATAAACGAACCCGAGGTTTTCCCTTTATAATATTTTTACACAATTAGATAAACGTTTAATTGTCTCTAATTTAAATAAATAATTTTTGCAGTACGATGTTGCGGGAGCGTTTAGAGACCCGTTCCGTAACCACGCTAGAAACTAATCTCGCCTTAATGACTTCGAGCAAAAGATTCGTTAGTGGAGTATCGTTTAAAAATTAATCGGTGTACGGGAATCTTCTAAGACGCGCTCGTCAAGTTCGTTCAAGTTGGCTTCGATTCGTAACAGAATTTATTGGTAAACCTCGTCTTTTAATGATTACTCATACTTTCAATTAGAGATTCGATGTAAAATAGCGTCATGTATAAAACATGACTTTCCTGTTTTCTTCGGATGAGTTGAGAATTATAATTTCTTCGTAATCCCTAGCAGCAGCCAGAAAGAGAGGTGAAAGGAGAATGTAAATCTACGCAATTGTATAAAATAATCAAAGAAACGAAACGTGGGAATTCCGACAAACTTATCATAACAATACGAATAAGTGCGTAGGAATGCCAACACCTCTAACGGTTGGAAACGCCTGAAGTCATAAGGTTTTACGTTCAATTCATAATTTACCCACTCACTTTTGTCCCGAATTCGCAATCGTCCCACATTCCCAATTTGCCTCAATTATATTTACCACTTGAAGAGGTACAATGGCCAATGCCACGAGTTTATTCTCCAATCCATTATAATCCACACAGTAAAGGACTGCAAAAGCTTTGGGAGAACTTCACTCCCTCAGAAAGCCTAGGGACTCCCTCATTTTGGGCGGAGTTGATGTTGGGTTAAATAGAAAAAAAAATAGCTTTGGGTGGCTTTGGGATTATTGTCTCTGAAATTAACTAGCGTTAGGAGGGAGTGGAAATTTTATTATACTTAATTCTGGAGTTGGGTGGGATTGGGTTATTTCTGGATTTAGTTGGAGTTTTGTCTGCGTTGGAATTTAAAATTTCAAAATGGGGTTGGAGGCATTAGAAGGAAGCTTTTGTGTTCCAATTCCAGGGCTAGTGGGGCCCTCTATTATTCTATCTAGGAAAAATAAAAAAGCCACAGCTTCAATCAATACATTTGGAAAACCGAAAACATAACTTTCGTAGCTCTTGGGTTCCAGGATATTTGGAACTTAAAATTGTTATTCTTGGAGAGTCAGTCACTCTCAGAGTCCACAGAATACAGACGTAAAACATTTGCGTTCTTGTATAATAATGGTCAATAAATCTACTAAAAAAAATTTGTAGGTTTATGCGAAATAACAATACTCTTATCTAAATTCAATATCAAAGAATCTTGAAGAATTATCAGAGAGGGTTTGGTTTTCTGTCTCTGCTTAAACTTTCGTTTTATTTTTGGTAGAGTTAATTTTTTGATAACTATATTAATCCGGACTGAAATAAATTAATATAGAATTTTACTAACGCGGTTTTTACTATTTTCCTAAGTTTTAGGCCCGAGTTTCGGTAAATAAAAACAAGCGTTTTGGTTTTCTAAAAGATTTATTTTAAACCTTTTACTTCGAGAATAATTTTCGTTCTGATTTTTTCTGTTTTCTCCACTCCCTGAGAAAATCTTTTCAATACATTGGAGGGGAACGGGGGCTCAATATCCCCCAAGTTGTCAAAGGAATTTTCGGAGCCGTTCTATTCTTCATTTTTATAGAGGCTAGAACGGGTTTTCTTTTTTGGGGGGCTTGGCCAGCGAGTGGAAGGGATTAAAATTACAACTACACAAGAACCAAAATATCTTAACAATTTTAGGTTATATTGGTGAAGGTTTCCCACTATTCATGCAGTTTTACTTTAAGTTGATATTTTTAGGTTAAGGGTTTTACAAAAATATAGTTTCTTAATTAGGTACAAATTTTAGATTTTACGTTACAGTTTTAAATAAATTTTAAATTGAATACAATTGGTTTCTTAGCGCAATCACTTTTTTAGCAATCTAGATGAAGAAAGATGTACTTTTAAACAATTTAGTAACTTTGTAGTTAGAATTCAGTAGCGTTGGAAAACCTTTAAATTGTATCATAAGTATATACTGGGGCAGGGGCGTAACAACTAGGGGGGAACAGGGGCATTGCCCCCCCAATGTTGATCTTGCCCCTGCAATATTGAACTTGCCTCCTCCAAAACATTTAGATTGCCCCCTCCAAAATATTTAAAGTGTCGCCTCTATTGTGGAAGAAAACATTTGCCCAATAATATTTAAAAAAATATTTATAATTATATTTATATTGGGAGAAATATTTTATATCAAAATCTTGTAGCTCGAAAAATGTATTTTCTTGGTAACTACTAGACCTACAAATATTTTACTGCTATAAAAAAACCACCGTACTGTAAAGAGGTGGTTACTCATCGGCTAAGACCGAAGGTTAGCTTTCAAAGCTGTCAAAACCTAATTCATTGATATTCCCACACTTCGCTTTAAATTAAATTAATTTAAAAGTATATTTCAAAAACATAAAGCCCAAAACTAAAAGTCATGAACATAAATCCCCGATTCTCAGCCCTGACTAGGATGAACCCGCTTTTGGGCTGTTGTAAGAATTCTCTACGTTTAACGTTTTAACTTAAGTAAGGTCTAAAAGAAGAAAACTGACGGATTATTTTGTGGACATAAAATACAAATATGAAGATAAATACAATGAATGGGCTTTTACACAAAATTTGTTGACCAACTTGACCATGGTGAATAACGTATAATAATAATAAAATAATTTAAGAGCTAGTCAGCTACTGCATGTTTAAAAGCAACAGTTTATTAAATATA
Organism: Odiellus spinosus; assembly: GCA_963920705.1. NCBI lineage: Eukaryota > Metazoa > Arthropoda > Arachnida > Opiliones > Phalangiidae > Odiellus > Odiellus spinosus. The sequence continues at coordinate 9,417,580 of OY987232.1, read as the reverse complement.
TGTTTTATGAGAGCTTTCGGACGTACTAGAGTACTGACTCCCTTTTCAATCCTTTTCTACTCGAACACAACAAAATTTACAAAAATAACAAATATACGTCCGAAAGTTCCCCTAAAAACGTTTATTTAATAGATTATTTTTAACCATGCAGTAGCTGTCTCGACTCTAGTGAATTATTTGAATATTATTATTCAATACCTGTGGTTGTACAGTACTTGTGGGTAGGACTTGGACTATTTGAAAAATTTAAATACCTTTTAGTGTTAAAAAGAAAATGATCATATTTGCCCCCTCCCGTCCCATCTGAAAAAGGTATGCATTTGAAAATAAATTTCAATATAGGAACCAAACCAAAAAATTACCCCATTTTTGCGGATTTTGCCCCCTCCAATCTGAAAAACGTTCCTACGCCCCTGTACTGGGAAGGTGCTGTGGGATACCTTTTTAATGGCTAAGTTTATTTACACGAACTGCGTGCTGGCTTCGGATCATCAATATCAGCGTAGTCAGAGTTACGCTTACCAGAAAGACCAGCCATAACGATTGTCAAGTTGCAAATGCGGGCTCCTTCCTCAGCAATCGGGTTTTTTTTATACTGCTCGAGATATAGACCTCCACGGTTCTAACAACGATAGATTTATGTGTAATTTTAGACAACGCCAGATGTTTCTTTCTTAACGAAGATTGATATGAGACAACGCCAGATGGTTCTTGAGAAAAAATAACAGATGTTTTATCTATGAGATGGTCTTTTACCAACGGATGGTTTTTACATCTTTTGGTAATTTGAGATAACGCCAGATGTTTCTTTCCTAACGAAGATTGATATGAGACAACGCCAGATGGTTCTTGAGAAAAAATAACAGATGGTTTTTACATCTTTTGGTAATTTGAGACAACGCCAGATGTTTCTTTCATAACGAAGATTGATATGAGACAACGCCAGATGGTTCTTGAGAAAAAATAACAGATGGTTTTATCTATGAGATGGTCTTTTCCCTACGGATGGTTTTTACATCTTTTGGTAATTTGAGACGGCTTTTAACTTGGATATTGTCACCAGTTGTAAATTTTTGGTAAAAAAGCTCCATCCTTCGTCTTGGAAATCATCTTAACTTCTCTTGAACACTTTCAACCATCAACTCCCGTAGCCCCGCTTCTAGATATGGCCTCTTCATCAACTCGTATTTTTTTCTAAGTTAATTCTAAAACTTAATTCTAATATAGAGTTCCTAAATGCTCGTTCGTTAAGATTAAGACTTAAGAAGAATAACACCATGATATCCGTGTATCCAATTAATGAAGACCCAGAAGTTGTGATCCTAGTGAAAACGCTTACCACCATAGTAATTCCCGTGTCAGTTTGGGAGACTATTTTGAATTATAAAAACATGCTAGAGAACAATTATAAGAACTTTTTACCGGTCTATTTGATGAATCCGCAGAACAATGCTGTAATACAGCTGACTGAATGCGCGTATCACGTCTTAATGGAAAATGAGGAGGAAATTAAAAGTCATATAAAATTTCTCGATTCACAAAAATGGTTATTAAGTTGCATGTCAGCTTCATGTAAAAAACCATTGCAAATTTTCAAAAAGACTTCTCTAACATTTATCAAGAAAAAAAGATGTTATTTCATACCTTTAATCAATGCTTAGAGACGGAACAACCGAAAATACTAAAGGCTTTCGGCTTTTTGCAAGAAAAATGAAAATAAAAAAGTCATGTTTTTTAAGCATTCGTGAAATGTTAAATTACGGTCAAGTGCGTGTAAAACTTTAGAAAAAAAGGTTTAACAAAAAATGTAAACCGTTTTTTCTTTTTAGCTAAATGTTTGATTATCGACATCGTCTGTGCCCGCGGATTACTAAAATTTTATCAAATTAAAAAAAAAAAAAAAAATGGAGTAAGAGTTTGTGATTAAAGAAATGGCTGCTGGAGTGTTGGAAAAAAAGTGCGGGTTACTTTTCTTGCGTCATACCAACCACCCTACCCCGTCATCTTCTCGTGCCAAAAATTCGTCGGTCGAACGCGAATGTTCAATACAATATCTCGGGGCTGGGATGGAACGATGGCTTGGCGCGATATTACGTTTTAAGGCTTGTTTTCACGAGACCGAAATTTGAAGCCGAATTCAGCTTTTCGTCAGCGAAAGTTTGCCTTCCGCTGCGGCGAGAGATTTTCACGTAGCCGATTTTGGCAGACCGAAAACATGAAAAATCTGTATATTGTTTATTTGCAGCCCTTTTTTGCGGTGCTTCTCAGTACTGTGAATAAGGCACTTAACGAATTCACGCTTGTTCTGTCGTCTGTTCTATCGTCTGATTTGTTTGTTCCAAAATAAAATGGAATTTGAGGGGTACATCGATAATCAAGCTTTAATTAGAGCGAATTTAGGATTAATTAACCTTGCAGTTATATTGTTGGCTGCTCAGGTTTTAAATAGAAAAAATAGGAAGTATAAAAAACGTATATGGGCGCGAAATATATTTCAAAAGAGAAAAGAACAAGGTTTTTTTTCCAATCTCATCAGAGAAATGAGGGAATCTGATTTGGATAGCCACTTTAGGTAAGAGGTTTTATTATTTTTTTTAATACATTACAAATATTTTTACTAGTATTGATCAATAGATTTTTCCGTATGACTCCTGGACAATTCAAAGAAATTTTAACCTTAATAAAAGAAAGAATCACGAAGAATGATACATTCATGAGAAGGTGCATCTCAGCTGAGGAAAGACTGGCTCTCACGCTACGGTTAGTGCAATAAATATATTTCGTGATAAGCAATATTCAACCAAGCTTAATTAAGAAAAGCAAAGTGTTTCTTTTGATTTGACTAACTTCAAATTTTACTGCAGGTTCCTTGCAAGCGGTGACATGCAAGTCAGTTTATCTTTTGCGTTTAGATTGGGCAGGACAACTGTCAGCAATATAATTAAAGAGACGTGTGCTGCAATTTGGGATATCATGTCACCATCGTACGTTAAGTTCCCTGGATCTGAAAATGACTGGCTTGAAATTTCAAATGGATTTGAAAAAACTTGGAATCTTCCCCATTGTTTGGGTGCTCTCGACGGAAAGCACGTTGTAATTGAATGCCCTTCAAATTCTGGCTCAACGTTTTTTAACTATACATATATATATACATATATATATATATACATATATATATATATACATATATATATATATACACATATATATATATATATACACATATATATATATATATATATATACATATATATATATATACACATATATATATATATACACATATATATATATATACACATATATATATATATACACATATATATATATATACACATATATATACATATACACATATATATACATATATATATATATATATATATATATATATATATATATATATATATATACAGGGTGGAACAGATAACAAAACTCAATAGCTTCTATGGGAAAAATTTTCAATGGGATTTTAACATTGAAAATTAAAATTAGAAATTTCATCAAAATAGACCATTTCGGCGGAAAAATAAAATCAGCTTAAACAACGCTAATTGGAAATTATTTTCAAAAATTGACAAAAATAACCAAAAATAAGCCAAACCGGGTAATTCCTTTTAAAATCGATAAAAATAGGCCAAATTCGATAATTCCTTTTAAAATCGATAAAAATAGGCCAAATCGGAAAAATCCTTTTAAAATCGGTAAAAATAGGCCAAATCGGATAAATCCTTTTAAAATTGATAAAAATAGGCCAAATAGGATAAATCCTTTTAAAATCGGTAAAAATAGGCCAAATCGGATAAATCCTTTTAAAATCGGTAAAAATAGGCCAAATAGGATAAATCCTTTTAAAATCGGTAAAAATATGCCTAATTGGATAATTCCTTTTATAATCGGTAAAAATAGGCCAAATCGGATAATTCCTTTTAAAATCGGTAAAAATAGGCCAAATCGGATAAATCCTTTTAAAATCGATAAAAATAGGCCAAATCGGATAAATCCTTTTAAAATCGGTAAAAATAGGCCAAATAGGATAAATCCTTTTAAAATCGGTAAAAATAGGCCTAATTGGATAATTCCTTTTAAAATCGGTAAAAATAGGCCAAATCGGATAAATCCTTTTAAAATCTATAGAAATGGGCCAAATCGGGTATTTCCTTTTAAAATCGATAAAAATAGGCAGAATCGGATAAATTCTTTTAAAATCGATAAAAATAGGCCAAATCGGATAAATCCTTTTAAAATCGGTAAAAATAGGCCAAATTGGATAAATCCTTTTAAAATCGGTAAAAATAGGCCAAATCGGATAAATCCTTTTAAAATCGGTAAAAATAGGCCAAATCGGATAATTCCTTTTAAAATCGGTAAAAATAGACCAAATCGGGTAATTCCTTTTAAAATCGATAAAAATAGGATAAATCGGATAAATCCTTTTAAAATCCATAAAAATAGGCCAAATTGGATAAAACCTTTTAAAATCGATAAAAATAGGCCAAATCGGATAATTCCTATTAAAATCGATAAAAATAGGCCAAATCGGATAAATCCTTTTAAAATCGGAAAAAATAGGATAAATCGGATAAATCCTTTTGAAATCGATAAAAATGGGCCAAATTGGATAAATAATTTTGAAATCGATAAAAATAGGCCAAATTGGATAAATCCTTTTAAAATCGGTAAAAATAGGCCAAATCGGATAAATCCTTTTGAAATCGGTAAAAATAGGCCAAATCGGATAAATCCTTTTAAAATCTATAGAAATGGGCCAAATCGGGTATTTCCTTTTAAAATCGATAAAAATAGGCCAAATTGGATAAATCCTTTTAAAATCGGTAAAAATAGGCAGAATCGGATAAATTCTTTTAAAATCGATAAAAATAGGCCAAATCGGATAAATCCTTTTAAAATCGGTAAAAATAAGCCAAATTGGATAAATCCTTTTATAATCGGTAAAAATAGGCCTAATTGGATAATTCCTTTTAAAATCGGTAAAAATAGGCCAAATCGGATAAATCCTTTTAAAATCGGTAAAAATAGGCCAAATCGGATAATTCCTTTTAAAATCGGTAAAAATAGACCAAATCGGGTAATTCCTTTTAAAATCGATAAAAATAGGATAAATCGGATAAATCCTTTTAAAATCGATAAAAATGGGCCAAATTGGATAAATAATTTTGAAATCCATAAAAATAGGCCAAATTGGATAAATCCTTTTAAAATCGGTAAAAATAGGCCAAATCAGATAAATCCTTTTGAAATCGGTAAAAATAGGCCAAATCGGATAAATCCTTTTAAAATCTATAGAAATGGGCCAAATCGGGTATTTCCTTTTAAAATCGATAAAAATAGGCCAAATTGGATAAATCCTTTTAAAATCGGTAAAAATAGGCAGAATCGGATAAATTCTTTTAAAATCGATAAAAATAGGCCAAATTGGATAAATCCTTTTATAATCGGTAAAAATAGGCCTAATTGGATAATTCCTTTTAAAATCGGTAAAAATAGGCCAAATCGGATAAATCCTTTTAAAATCGGTAAAAATAGGCCAAATCGGATAATTCCTTTTAAATCAGTAAAAATAGACCAAATCGGATAATTCCTATTAAAATCGACAAAAATAGGCCAAATCGGATAAATCCTTTTAAAATCGGAAAAAATAGGATAAATCGGATAAATCCTTTTGAAATCGATAAAAATGGGCCAAATTGGATAAATAATTTTGAAATCGATAAAAATAGGGCAAATTGGATAAATAATTTTAAAATCGATAAAAATAGGCCAAATTGGATAAATCGACTTGAAATCGATAAAAATAGGCCATAGTGGTTAAATAATTTAGAAATTAACATAAATGTGCGAATTTAAAATTATCCTCCTAAACCAATAAAATTTAGGTCAAATTAGTAATTCCGTTTTAAAATTTAAAGAAATTGCGCCAAATTTGATAATTGTTATTTTTCTCCAACAACGATCAAGAATTTTCTGAAATGCGCGATATTCTCTTGAAAATTCTCTTCAAACTCCAGTAAAAAAAAAAAATTTCCCATAGAAGCTATTGAATTTTGTTGTCTGTTCCACCCTGTATATACAATGACAAGTTTAATAAAGAAAATTATATGAAGAACATCCCCATTTGATTTTAGGCACTTTAAAGTTAAATTATTTACAGATATACTTAATTTAAAATTAATTAAAATAAAAAAAAAAACAATATAAATTATTCTACATGTATTATCACAAGTAAATCATCCCCAAGTCTACAAGACGCCATACTACGGGTTACAATGATGAAGGTCCGATTTCCTCAGTCAATGATTCCACCCTAAGTATTCCAAATTTCTACAGAAGAGCGGTATGGCCCAGTATTGCTGGTAGAGTAAATCAAACTTGAACTCCCGACGCGCCGGCGAGAGCCTCTTTCGTTTCATGCGAGAGAGGGGAAAGCCGAGTTTCTTCGTTACATTTCCTACCCCCCTTAACGATTCTACAGACGAAGGGCGAAGTCGCGAACGAACTTCAACGAAGGCAAAATATTTAGCACCGCGTACTTAGTTCCTATCTTAACCGCTAGAGAGGGCAATTTCGACTTCTGTTTCTCGGCCGTTTTACAATTTTGAGATTTTTCCTCTCTCCCCGCGCGAAAGTTGTGACGACACAACTCTCAGACTTTCAGTTCATTCGTTATATGCCCGGTTGTAGACTTGAAGCATGATTTACCTGTGGTATTATGTAGCACAGCCTACAGCTATCTTTGACTCAACGTGGTCTGCTAAGCGAGAAAAGAAGGCGACTTTAATTGGGGTCTAAAAATCTGAGATATAGTCCCTTTCAACCTGACAGAAACATTGGAGCTAGTATAGTAAAGAAGGTTTTGAAGATCACGTTTTGATTATTTTTTTTCTAACATTTTTAACCATTGTTTTAATCTGTATTAATATCAGGGTTCGTACAAACAAGGCAAACATAGGAAACTTGGAAATATCTCGGAAATAGATTTTTGTATGAAAACTGGGAAATATCAGGGAAAAATATTTTTGGGTAAAAACTGGGAAATATCAAGGAAATTTAATTGATTAAAACCACGATGATATTAAACTGTTACTAAACTGTTGCAAACGCAAAAGATTTTAAAGCGCTTTATATACAGGAGCTCTTACTCTACTTTATTTTGAACACAATTTTTCCGTATTTCAAACATTTTTGCCTTTAGTCTCATGATATTCTCAGGGTAATGTAAAAAAGTAGTGTGAAAAACTTCAAAATATCAGGAAAATTTCTTTTCGAAATCTTGTACGAACCCTGTAAAATGGAGTTAGACTTAGCTTCAAATTAACGGCGAACCTTAGGTTAGTTTTTTGAATGCTCCAAATCGAACTCGTCTTCATTATCCCTTTAACATGAAAAACACTACAGCAGCTGCTGGTCTTGAACAAAAAACTAAAAGACTACAGGAGGTGCTGAAGTTAGTGTAGTCAAGACAGGACCAGAAATAAAGGTCAGCGTTTCAAGAAAAAAATGTCAAACTCAAATTCCAAGTGGATGGTTTTGAAGATAAATTTGACGAATTTTAATATTTAAGGTGGATTGATACATAATGTTAAATCTCACAGGATATAAAGTAGTCTGTGTAAATTAGATTGACAATGAAAAAATTTTAAATTCCAAACAAAAAGAAGGGTATTTTATATGATAAGCTAGCAAGAAATTTTATTTTCTCAAAAATCAATGATAACAAAATTTATTTAAAAAAGATTAAAGGGATAATGAAGATTATAACTTATTTTTAAATTCCATCGTAAAGTATTATTTAAAAGTATTTAAAGGAAGATCAGTATTAAAATTGAATTAGGCTTAGCTGCAAATTAACGTGGCGCCTTTGGTGAGTTTCATTCATGTCCCTACGCTATGAAATAAAGTAGTCTAATCAGAAGAATGATGAAATTTGTAAATACAGAATAAGGAGTTTCCCTTGGAAAAATAAATCTTTGAAGACAGAGTGAATTAAAGAACAAGTAATTTGTATCGATAGATTATTATTATATGGCAACGTTTGTGTAGTAAAACCGAGTAAAACATTCCCCGGAAAATTCGTAAAAAAAATATATATTTATCGTAAATTATTTTATTGAATCCATATGTACCTCTGCTCAAGAGAATCGGTATAGACGGATTGACACATAAGGTTTAACCATATTTTGAAAACTTCACATTACCTGTGATTTTCCGCCCTTACTAAGTTACTCCCTCCCTCAATCCTGGAAACCGCTCCTTCCCTATAAAAACGAAAAAATCCTTGTTAACTTTATCCTTTGAGATTACTCAGCTAACACCGCAAGTCCGCAAAACCAAGAGCCACCAAATCGTCCAATCCACGTAACCACGTTATCCACCATTCAACTTGTTTCTTTTTGAAATGTAAGTATAATTTTGACCTCAAATGTTTAGATAAATGTCCAATAAGTATATTCTAAGAAAATTTTGGATTGGGCCAAGATAGAATAATTTTAGCTATAAAAGAGTGAAATTTATCTATAAGCTTAATATAAATTTATATATATATATATATATATATATATATATATTTTTTAAATTAGGGAATTCCAAATTCAAATAGGAATTTTGACGCTGACCGCCACAATTGGAACGTTTAATGAAACTTCGTTCCTCTTGTGGAAAACGGTTAAAGGTGCCGATTTAAGGCACTTGCCAACCAATGGGAGACATGTAGGAGTTTACCAATTCCTAGCAAGAATTCCGGGGAAAGAGCCAGTATTGGCGGATTTCTTCATAACGGAAGGGACGGGTCCTACCCAAATATGTAATTACTAAAAACTAATTATCATTTTAATAAACCGGTTTAGAACTGACATTTGGAACGTGTAGGTAAAGCTAACACAGCTTTGTTCACAAGCTTTCTTCGTACGATTTCTCAATCCTCTGTCGTGTATGACTAACATCACAATGTATAATTGTTTCTTTTATTTTAATTATTTTACCAGCGACCCATATGTTCGAAATGCTCATGGGAGCTCCGGATGCCGGGCACGCCGCTGTCGCTTATGCGAGACGGCCAAACAAGAGGACGCGGCGGATGATGGCTGTGGCCAGCAGCCGTGAAGGAAGGGGAGACGCAAAACGTGGAAGCGGAGCCCCGAAACGAGGAAGGGCCGCCACCCCTGGAGGGGCCATCGCACCCCCCACCCTACCTGCAGTCGTCACCGCAGCCGCCACCCCTGGAGGGGCCATCGCACCCCCCACCCTACCTGCAACGTCACCGCAGCCGCCACCCCTGGAGGGGCCATCGCAGCCGCCACTACAGGAGGGTCCACGGCAACCGCCACCAATAAAGGGACCACCGCAGGTAAAAATTAAAATAATTAAAAGTAAAATAAAAAATATTTAGTTAGAAATAGGATCCATAGGACCTGGTAAATATTGTAACTTATTTATATTTATAGGGATTGTATTAGGATAACTCATATTCAGGGCGAAAACTATTTATCTCCACCTGCAAATAGACAATTTGCATTTTAGTTTTGATTTTGGCTTACTGAAAATTGAGTTAAAATTACTCATTTATTTAGTTTAGACTTAGGGAGAAAGTAGACGAGGAACAAAGTAGACGAGGAACATAGTATTTTTAAACAATTATAATGAAATCTTTGAAGCTTAAATTAGTTGAGATAAAAACAATAAATGGATTCACCTTAATTGTTTTACTTGCAGGGAGCAGTTTGTTACAGTGTTTTACGATGGATTATGTAAATTACATAAAAAACTTAAAATAATAACCCGTTTTGAATTGAATTATTGGTCACTCTAGTTTTTTATTCATTAATAATTTAGCTAATCTTAAATATAAGTATTTTAGTTATTGCTCTAGGTTCGAAAGTCTTCTATCTAACATTACGTGTTAAAAGTGAGAACGAAGCCAGACTACAGGGGTTGATATTGGTTAGTTATATTGTTAAAGTAGGCCTACTTTATTTATAATCCGATTAGAAACGTTAAAATATTAAGGTCGCTTTTATTTTTAAATTATATTCTATCGTACTTATGTCCTAATAATATAATTTGATAATTACACTGCTTATATTTATATCTTTTAGCATCAAAAGTTATCACGCCTGGCATCCACATATTGAAAGGAGGGGCG
>OY987232.1:9317421-9402421 GCA_963920705.1 Odiellus spinosus | reverse complement strand
TATTGTTTTAAGAATTTCGAAAAAATCGTTGGCTTACGTCCTGACCAATTCTGAAGGAAAACTAAATAAAATAAAGTTAATTCATTGGCGAGAAAAGCCCTTTAAATGTGACCAGTGTCCCTACTCTGCTCGTAACAAATTTGATCTTAATAGACATATATTGATTCATTCTTCCGATAAACACTTTAAATGCGACCAGTGTCCGTACTCTTATCGCGAGAAACATAATCTTAATAGACACAAGATGATTCATACTTCCAGTGAGCCCTTTAAATGCGACCAGTGTGCCTACTCTTCTCGGGAGAAACATAATCATAATAGACACAAATTGATTCATTCTTCCGATAAGCCCTTTAAATGTGACCAGTGTTCCTACTCCTGTCATTATACACATAAGTTGAATAAACACAAGTTGAGTCATTCGCGCGATAAGCCATTTAAATGCGATCCGTGTTCTTACGCTTTACATTAGAAAGAACAACCCAAACGGCCCATAGGAATTTGGGTAACGTAATGTTAAAATTTTTTGTTTCGCTACTGGTAAAATTTTATTGTGATAGTAAACTAGGGTTGTGTCCTCACCTTTCTACCACAAAAATAATCATTTAACCATTATAGTCTGCGAATACAAATCAATTGAAGTTTAGCTCGATAATGTTAAAGATATGCCACATCGTTGGATTCGACAATGGAGTAGACTGTCTTCCCCCACCTGAAATCAGTTGAAATTTTGATTAGTAGATACACGATAGATAAAGATTCTGGGAAAATATCGTTTTGTAACTGCCATGGGGTTTTTCTCAGCAACGATTTATATTACCCAGAATTTTGACATAATTTGAGGTGCGGAAGACCTAAACGCCTGCCCAACAACAAAGTTTTGCAGCAAAGCAAATTCAAGGAACGAGGCACGGACTATACAGCTAACTCGTATTGTTTTTGTGTTCTGAAAAAACAAAATTGCGTGCAGTCTGCGACGATGCTGGTGATTTGGACGATTTACCTAACATTGTTTGAAATATAATGCCACTAAAATTGTTATTTTTCGTTGAATTACTCATAAAGTGTTTCTTAATAAAAACCACTACAGTATACTTTTTCGGTGTTATTTCTTTGTTTTTTTCAGAACACAAAGACAATGCGAGTTAGCTGTATAGTCCGTGCCTCGTTCCTTGAATTTGCTTTGCTGCAAAACTTTGTTGTTGGGCAGGTTGAACACTTTTACAGGCGTTAGGTCTTCCGCACCTCAAATTATGTCAAAATTCTGGGTAATATAAATGGTTGCTGAGAAAAATCCCATGGCAGTTACAAAACGATATTTTCCCAGAATCTTTATCTATCGGGTATCTACTAATATTCAAAATTTCAACTGATTTCAGGTGGGCGAAGACAGTCTACTCCATTGTCGAATCCAACTATGTGGCCTATCTTTAACATTATCGAGCTAAACTTCAATTGATTTGTATTCGCAGACTATAATGGTTAAATGATTATTTTTGTGGTAGTTTAGTATCACAATAAAATTTTACCAGTGGCGAAACCAAAAATTTTAGTATTACGTTACCCAAATTCTTATGGGCCGTTTGGGTTGTTCTTTGAACTAAATAAACATAAGGCAATTCATTTGCCCGATAAGCCCGTTTAAATGTGATCAATGTTTTTACGCTTGTAAGTTCAAACATAGACTTGATCAACACAAATTAATCCATTCGTCCAATAAACCCTTCAAATGCGATCAGTACTCTTACGCGTCTGTCTAACTAAAAGGAAGTTAATCCATACACGAAAAAAGGAATTAAAAAGGAGATAAAGCGTTTAAACATGATCAGTGTTCTTATTACTGTAGTAGGAAATATGATCTTAATAAACACGTCATGTTAATCCATTCTTAAAATAAGAGATATAAACGCGATTAGAGTTCTGACCAGGGTTCGGTGGTACGTCATAAGTTAATTCATTTGCCTGATAAGGCTTTTAAACACGATCAGTGTTGTTCTTGATGTAATTGAATAGATACGCAAGTTGATTCGTTCACTAGATAAGTCGTTTGAAGTCATCAGTTCACTTGTGTTCGATAATTTCGATCTAAACTGTTTTACGTTAGAGAAACCGAAAATTATAAATAAACATTGATAATTTTAGTCATAAATGACTTGGACCTATACTTTATGCCCAAAAGAGATCTCAAAATAGAGCTAGATTTCGTCAATTTGAAAAGCAAGTCGGGGTAATTACGATATTCAGACCCCTCTAAGCAACAACGGATGGGGACAATTTGGACCTAGGAAGCTCAGAAAAAAATACTTTTAAAAATCTACAAGCCAAAAATGTGCGAGTAAGACGTATCGTAAACTTCCAAATGTCCATGTTAAAATCCCATACGGTGGGATGCGTTAGGTTAGGTTAGGCGAAGTTAGGTAAGGTTAGGTAAACTTAGTTAAGGTAATATCCTCTTCAGACGAGGCATAATTAGCCGATTTAATCAATTTAACCGAGGTTTACATAGCCTTAATTCTCAATTCATTAAAACTCAGTTAAATATTATTTAACCGGCTAATTATGCCTCGTCTGAAGAGGGTATTAGGTAAACTTAGGTAAATTACTCCGAGATTTTATTATGAGAATAGAAAATTTCAAATTTATTTTTCCTACATTTCTGCTGGTTGTAGATTTTTTAAGTTTTTTTCTGAACTCCCCTCCCCAGGTCCTAATTAGTCCATAGCCATCTTTATTTAGTGGGTGGTCTGAATATCGTAATCTAACCGAAGCGAAAACTATAATATTCTAGCTATTAAACATAAAACTGTTCACTTTCACATTCGGAAAAGATCTTTCTGGTGGATTTTACTATAAGCCTAATTTGAGACTAATACATTCTGAGAGTAAAATGGTTCAAGTGCCGGCAAGCGGTTTTGAGGTAAACGTTACCATGGATGGAGGGGGTGCCTGGACTCCTGGAGTGCCCTCGAAATCCAACAGGTGCCCACGCTAGAACTTTCGGCACTCGTCTAATTTAAAATTGATATTTTTTACACGATCTAGTTTATTAGTAAACTCAATTTTTGTTGAATAAAACTAATCATTCTTAACTCTTAGCAATGTAACTTATTATTGGAAGACAATAAATATAATTGAGACTACTCATCGAACATCTATTAACAACTGAGGTTTAATAATTCTTCAATCCAATAATTAGTAGCAGACGATAATTAAGATTCGATAAGATAATAAGCCGAACATATTTATTTATTAGTAGACATATTGAGCGTAATATTGAAGTACCATTTAAATTAGTGAACAAAAACCATGCATCTTAGGAGCTAATATGTATCCCGCAAAGGCTTAGTTTACATCGTGCTGCTTAGATCGAAGCCGGCCCATACTCGCACCTTCTAACCATATACGGCCCTTGCATTTTAGGCGCTTATATATATCCTGCAAAGGCTTAGTTTTATATTAAGATATCGTGCAGCTGAGATCTATAGGGCTGGCTTACTTTACAATCACTTCTTGGGCGCATCCGTGTTAAGGTCTTATAGATCCAGCTAAGGTTTAGTCGTCAATTACGATATCGTGCCGCTGAGATAAACCCGCGCTCGCTTTCTTTAATCACCCTAAAATTTATATGGCCCATGCATTTTAAGTCTTTATATATGCCGCAAAGGCTTAGCGATCGTTCTTACGCACTCAGTTTTTATACAGTGAACCAAGCGAAACCATGAAGGTCTTTGAGTTTAAAAAATACTTTACATAATTTATTAATATAACGCTTATTAAGTGTACCGCATTTTTATTCTAAAGTAGACCAAAATAATGGCAGTTGCAACAGATTTAAGACAACCCAAAGATCACTTAAGAACCCAAAGATCACTTATTTTACCACCCCTGTCTGGCTCACGTGATTGGACTCTTCCTTGATATTTTGAGTGAATTATGCCCATTAGCGCAGTTCCCATTAGCGCAATTTTCCATGAGCGCCGTTTCCCATTACCGCTGTTTCCCATTAGCGCAGTTACCAAATAACCGCTATGGCCTAGACGTGAAATCCACTCTTTCCTAAAAAAAAAAAAAAAAAAAAAAAAAAAAAAAAAAAAAAAATTAACCTACCTTCACAAGAGTTTTCTGTTTCAGCATTTAATGTCTCAGAAGAACTAGCTAACCTAACCTAAACCACTGAATCGCGTTCAAAAGCGAAGTTTTCTAAAAGAGAATTAACAAATAAGCATTACCTCAATGGAAAATTTGAAATTTAGCAGTACCACTTTGTCCTTTATTTTAGCTTAAAAAATAACTTGACCCTTTTTAATATTAAATCTGTAAATTAAACCCGAAGTAAAATTTACAAAACTGAACCACAACACTGAAAACAGCAAAGTCATGCAAAACTGAACAGAAACACGTACGCAAAATTGGCCCCACAATCTATTTCGTCTTTTTTTTCCAATTTTTTCCACATTTTTCCTATACATTGTAACAGGCTTGAACTCTGTACCTCTAATTTCCCCCTTCAGGGAAGCCCACTACTTAAGTTCAAGTTCACTGTTACAATTCCCTATTACCTTAAGCCCAAATTCGATTATTTAATTTCTCTTTCTTGGAGAACAATTTCGTTTCTTTTTGTTTAACTTTAATCTTCCTAAATTCCTAAGTTCTAATTCTAAAAGTTACTCACCTTGTACTTGGGTTTCATATTGGCCAAGGGTTAAGTTGGTTATCGAAAGAATACTTCCAAAATTATGCTCAACGAAGTTCGTTTTTATTCCTTCTTCAAAAATTCCTTATTATTTACAATGTTGAGTTTTAATTAACTCCCTAATTCAAAAAACTTCTCATAGAGAAAATCCTAAACCAAGTTAAAGGGGACTAGTCCCCAGTCGAGTCATAACAGAAACTGAAACTTTTTCATTTTTGTCATAGCTAGGAAAGTTTTGAGCGGGAAAACGCAAGAGGGCGCCACCAACCTTACTGGGCTTATACTATGGCGGGCTTTTCAAATTGTTGGCGCCCTGTTGCACTCTCCCACCCAAACTTTTTATTTTCATTATTTTTGAAAATAAACAAAAATTATTCTTTTAACGAAGAAGTTTTTAAAAAGTTAATGTTTTTTCTGTTTTGATTGTTGTTGGTTCGCTTGTTTTTTCTTCCTGCACTCGAGTCGGTATCGGAAACGCGCTGGACAAAAGACGGGTAATGTACTCCACTTTTCCCACAAGCGACGCAGATGTAGTCCTAGGTAGGGGGAATAATTACTGGCCATCCCTCTTGATTTATTGGATAAAGGGACGATATCTCTTGCATCGTTATTCCTTCCCAAATTAGGGGAATTCTGTCCCTGTCCAGTGGAGGTCGAGACAAAGGTGTTCTTTTTATTTTCCTCTACTCTTCCGTCAGATTCCATCTTCTCGAAGGGGAAACCGGGAGATATCCGTAGACTCGATAGGACAACGTATTTAACCTTTTTATTTCAACATCTGTTGGTTTCCGGTTCAGATCTCTATAAGATGTTTGGTTTTTCGATTTCGACGTTCTTTTATCTAACGTAGATTGTTGTTGGTTCGAGAATTGGAATTGATTCGAAAAATGATCGTAGGGGAGATGTTCGTTCGCACTCGAGGAGTTTGCTTTTGACGTTGAAAAAGTTGACTTTGAATCATTTACGAACTCGTCTACATTTTGTCGTAAAAGTTCTTCTAACTGAAAGGAAGGGGTATTCTCATTCATTTCACTTTCCGAAGTTGGTTCATGAAGTATTAGGACGTCTTGTTCGTTCTGAGGGACTGAAGCATCGTTGGAATTTTTTTCTTCTTTCATATTTCTTAGTTCTCTTCCTTTTTCTTTTTCTCGTTCTCGTAGGGATTCTTTCGAAGTTGCTAATTTCTTTCGCAAGTCTTCATTTTTTCTTAGTTTTTCTTTCTCCTCCTTCAACGATTTTTCTCTCTTTTCTAGTTCGACATCTAGTATTAAAGCTTCTCCTGTTTCTGGATCAGGTTTAGAGTCGAAATTTTCTATGAATTCATACCGAGCTTTATGTTCCCTATAATAAGTTTCTCTCCTTTCCCTGTGTTTCTGGCTTTCTCTTTCGTATTCCTTAGACCTTTCCATCTTCTCTATTATTTCCTTATGCCGTTTTTTCTGTTCTTTTATTGAATTCCATTTATCTATTTTTTTCTTTTCTCCTGCCACCATTCTTTGGCTAATCTTTCGTTTTCCTCTTCTTTCCATTTTCGCAGTCTCTCTCTCTCTTCAACGTGTCTGTAATAGTGGATTTTTATTTATTCTTCCTCTTTTTTATGTTTTTGATATTCACTTTCATTGTCCCTTTTTTCTTTAGCAGCTTTTTTCTCCCTTTCCCGTCTCCATTTCTCGTTCGATTTTCGTCTCTCTTCGGCAATGTATTTTCTTAAGTTTTCCATCTCTAGACGTTCTTGTTCTTTTCTTTGTGCTTCGTCGAAATTTTCCTCCCTTGACTCACACCTCCTTTTTTTTGGCAGTTCATCGGAGCTTTCTGAGTTGTTGTGTTGCTCGTCGACTTGTTTTTCGAAATAATGTCCTTCTTCAATTGAGGGTGACACAGTGGGGTTGATCTTTTCATCCGATTTGGTAGTTTTTTCAGTCCTTTCCTTCTCCCTAATTTCTTTAACTTGTTTTTCTAGAAGTGTTCTCTTTGTTTCTTTTTCCCACTTGCGCTTTTTTAACTTTTTCTTCCCTTCCGTTTTAAATTTTGTTTGTTTAACCTGTTTTTTCTTTTCATCTTCATCAACATCCTCTTTCTCCACCGAAGAAGCCTTATCTCCGCTCTTTTTTTCTTTTTCGTCCATTCTTCCTTTCGAGATCTTTTTCTCTATTCTTTCAATGGTTTGGCTTTCTCTTGTGTCTTTCAGCTTCAGTTGTTCTTGAAGAAGGTTTGGTTTCATTTCGGTTTTCTGGTTTTTTGAATTAAACATTTCCTCGATTTGTGCCCTTGTAGTTACGGGGTTTGAATATGTGACTTCGGGAAGGATACTTTCCCATTCCCCGAAGGGAAGTTCGGTTATTTTATCGAAAAAACTCGAAAAACCACCTTCGGATACAACTAAGCATCGTCTTTCCAGAATCCATATGGATTTTTCCTTTAAGTTTATTGTTATAGCCTTTATTTCGTTTTTCAGAGGGTAGCACAGGAGGACTTGAATTTCGTCTTCACATTTAAAAATTGTTATTTCCGGAAAGGCTTTTTTTCTTTCACTATCCTGTTCGGAATCCACTTTGTCTGCCAAGGCTATTAGAAGACGACTTAACGTTTTTTCCTGCCAATTCGTTGTGGTGGATAACGGCACAGCTTCTTCCACTTGGATACCTCCAACGTCAGGCCTCGGAATTTCGGTCCGTTTTGGCCGTCCTTTCTAAAAGTAAAATATCTTAATTTAGTTTATTAAGTCCTTCGCTTTTTTGCGAAACGAACTCGTTCCCATGGGGGTTTGGCAATAGGATGTCGGTTAAAGTCAAAATCTTCGACCTTTAAATCTTTAAGGTTTTTTGAATTCAAATAGGCCTCAACTTCCCTGGGGGAACGTAACCGTTTAGGTTTTGGTCCGGGTGGGTAATAATATACATCGAAAGAAACGCTTTTTGGGTGAACTGTATGTCTATAGCAGATTTCCCTAAACCATCCTTTTTTGAAAGGTTTCTCGTAATTTGTGGGAATTTCATCCCTAAGAGAAGGGAATTCCCCGCCAGGGGAAGATGAATCACTTTCCGCGTCATAATTGGGTGGCGGGTGTTCCTGTATTTCTTCTTCCCCTTCTGATTTCTCTTCTCTGCGTGTTTTTCTTTTTGGAATGCTTGTTGAGTCCGACTTTGGTGAACCTTTCCTTTTGTATTTAGAAAGTCGTCCTACGTTTCGTTTTAGGATCTCTCGTCCTTTCTCTATGAGAGATATATCGTATGCCGAGGAGCTCGAGGATTTTTGCTTCCTTCGCTTTTCGTCTTGTTTATCTGAAGGGTTAGAGGAGGCATCCCTTTTCGTTCTCGGTAGTTCTGGAGTAAACGTAGAGGGTTGAACGTCAATGCGGGTATTGTCTGCCTTCAGACCCTCTTTCGGGTCATCCTCTTTTGACTTTGTCCTTTGAGGTTTTCCGGAAGATGAGGATGAAGAACTAAGGGCGTGAACGGGTCTTTTTGTTTTAACTCGTTTTTCTTCCCTGGCTTTTAATTCTCCTTGAGAGAAGGTTTGTTCAAGGAACCTCGCTTTGTCATTTTCCTCTTGATCGATGCCCTTCGATTTTTTCTTAGTTGGTTTTCCGGAAGAGGACGATCTTGACCCCTGGACTGGTCTCTTCTGATTTGCCCTTCCTTCTTCGGGGACCATTTCTTCCTGAGAGGAACTTTCTAAAGGGAATCTTTTTTCCCAGTCTTCCTCTGAGGGAATAGGGCTTAATTCTGGCAATGTTTCTTCTGTTTCATATCTTCTTTTCGGAATAGTTTCCTCAAGATTAGGTTCTGGTCTCAAGTTTCTTCTAAATTGATCAGAATCCGTTTCAGGAATAATTTCAGGATGTGATTCTTGTTCTCTTCCGGATCCTCCTACTCTTGGTTCCCCACTGGATTCTGGAGCTAATACTCTCTCTTCTCGTGGGAGAAGTTCCGTATCTTCGGACTCGGGTCTTTGGGGAGGTTGATCTTCCCCAAGGGGAACTTCCTTGGTATGATATAACTTTAGTTGATCAATGTTAATCGCTCCAATATTTTGCTTAGTGATGACATCTTCCAGAACATAGACCAAGGGTCTTCTTTTTTCGATGATTTTGTATGGACCAGACCACTTAGGACTTAATTTCGCCATCTGTCCTTCCTCAGCTCTGGATAGAGGGTGCGTTAGTCTCCACACTAACATTCCGACTTCAAATTCTAAGTTTTCTCCTCGTAGGTCGTAGTATTTCTTCTGCTTTTCTTGAGCCAGTCTGGAGAATTCTTTGGCTAGAACCCATTGTCTTTTTAATTCCTTTATAGTGGAACTCCTGTCCTCCAACTCCTCGACTGGCATTCCTATTTCCAGATCCCAGGGTAATCGCGGTTCTCGACCCATGTTCAAATAGAATGGAGATCTTTTTGTCGTATCATGCGGTGCTGAATTTATCGCGAAAGCTTGATCATTTAGAGTTTCATCCCATGTTCGGTGATTGTTTCCAACATAAATGGAAATTGTTTCTCCAAAAACTGTTTACTCTTTCCGTCAAATCTGATTGAGGATGATAAGGAGTCGTGTGAATGGGACTTATCCTGAAGAGCTTACAGGTATCTCTCCAGAGTGTAGAAAGGAATTGAGTCCCTCTATCGCTTAAAATCTGTTTCGGTGCTCCCCATCGGCAGACGACGTTCTTTAAAGCCTTGGCACAAGTTTCCGCAGATATATTCTTGAGTGGAACTAGTTCGACGTATTTTGTCATGTAATCTGTATATACTAGAAGATATTTATAACCTCGTCGGCTTCTAGGAAAGGGGCCCATAATGTCTGTTCCAATTTTATCCCAAGGTGAGGTTGCTTCGATTGATATTAATCCAGGCCTTCTTCGATTACTGATTTTGTACTGTTGACAGAGGACACACTCACGGATATACGTTCGAATGTCTCTTAACATTGCCGGCCACCAGAATCTATGTCCAACTCTTTCTATCGTTTTATCCCTTCCTCGGTGCGCTGCTAAGGGATGGTCATGTAGCAGTCGAAGGACTTCTCGACGCAATATTGTTGGTAAGAAAATTCTGGATGGTCTCGCTTCGGTGGCTTTTCTATAGATTAATTGATTTTTGATTTCGAACTTGGGATGTAGGGGAGGATTTTCTTGATCGAAGTGTTCATTTAATCCTTCCATAGCCGGGTCCTCCCTTTGAGCTGCGATTATCTCGTCTCGGTCAAAGATATGGTAATTGGCATGCGGGTATGGAGGTATAACATGGGCGATCACTGATCTATCTGTTCCTTCGTCCGACGATTCCGATGAATTCCTAAGTTCCCCTGATTCCGGTTCGGAAGATGAGCTCGGGAACCTGGTCATGGCTAGCTCGGGATAAGGCATCAGCGACTACGTTTTCGACTCCTTTCTTATGCTGGACTTTAAAATCGAAGGTTTGAAGATACATGGCCCATCTTACAAGTCGAGAATTCGGTTCTTTCATACCGAAAAGCCAAGTTAGCGCCTTGTGATCCGTGACTATAGTCGCCCCAACGAAAGAAGAGCCCTGAGAAAAACGTCCGAAATGGGGTCGCCACCATCGACCCCATAGTTATTAATCAACTTGTTTTTCTCTTGCGATGTCTGTCTGCAATATTGTCAGCTATCGAGATTGAGTGGATAAGTTCGGTGTTATAGAACGTCGGCTTTTTGCAGTGTATATGCTGTTATATTTTGTTTATTGCGATCAAGTATTCTGTATAATTCATAACATAACGAAACAACATTAGAAAGTACACCAGTACTAGTTTTTTGTTTATTACGATTAACCTCTGAATTTAAAAACATTGAATATTTAAGGAAAGACACCATTAGTGAAAAAACATAAATATAATCAAAAATTAATGTAATTGTCTTAGAATTCAAGCACTCTTTGCCCGATTAGTTCGAATATTCATCGGAGTCTTCGCGGTCATCTTGCATGTTGATAATAAGAGGTTCAATCGCGGTTTCGATGATGGGGTCTTTTTCCCAGTACTCTTCAAGTACCTTTTCCACGTGCATAATCGCGTTTATTCAATTTTCCGGTGTAACACGTTCTATGGCCCTTACTGTGGTATCTTTGACCGTCGATAGTTTGAAACCAGAATTCTACTTGGCAACTTCGTTCTTCACTTGTGCCCATATCAACTCAATTTGGTTAAACTGGCAATGGTACGGTGGAAGCCTCACCACTTCGTGACCTCTACTTTCAGCAATCTCGTCAATTTAGTATCTCAGGGTTCTTGACTTGTGAAGTTTAATTATTTCATAGAGTTCCGCTTTGAGTGAGGTTTTGTCATAGGGAATGTGGTGGTCGTCGAGCCATTTCTGCATGTCGCCTTTACGAGTTGCTGTGGTAGGTGCTTTGTCTACAATGACCGAGTGATATGACGCGTTGTCCATGAAGATGGTCGCATTTTCAATGTTAGGAAGAAGTTGTTTTATAAACCACTCTTTGAAGCATTTGGCATTCATGTCGGCATGATAGTCTGCAAGGCCCGATTTAGATGGGAATATCAAGAGTCCATTCTTCACAAAACCTTTTGTCAAACGTTTTAAATATTTATTTTAGATAAAATATTCAATTTTAAAAATATTCAATTACCCGTGGTTTCGTTTGTTTTTTAGTTAAGCTCTTAATTAAAATGTGAAATTCCTTCCGCTTAACTAAAAAAACAAACGAAACCACGGGTAATTGAATATTTTATCTAAAAGAAATATTTCAAACGTTTGACAATTTTATCGCGCATGGTATTAATCAATGGGAGTGTGCAGCTCATAGTTAACCATGCCGAAATGTAGTAGAGGCTCAACTATCCACCGCCAGGCAAGAATAATTATATCTAATGTAGCCAGTTATTTTGAAAGAGAGCGCAACGAAAAACGTGTCTTGCATCCGGTTGAACAGGTTCAAGTTCGCACGGCAGAAGCAACTGGTGTAAGTTGTACAACGGTTAAAAGGATTCAGAAGGAAGTGAAAGATGCCGAACATATAGAAAAGTCATACGCCGAGGTTGCCCAGAGTCCCGGGAAGTCTAGAAGCCGTTCATCCCCCGTAACTGAGGTAGATAGCTTTCAGCTTGAAGCCATTAGACGTCGAGTACATCAATTCTACTTAGACAAAGAGCTCCCCACTGTAGAGAAATTACTGGAATCCCTTCGACAAGTCGACGATGTGACGCAAGAAGCCATTTTCAGCGGTGGTCGTGAATCATTACGACAAGTACTTAAAAATCAACTTGGTTTCGAGTATAAAAAGGTCGATAGTCGCAAGCATCTTATGGAAAGAACTGACGTCGTGGCTCGCCGTCGGCAATTTCTAAAAACGGTAAAAGTTATTGATTTGAAGGACAACGTTATTTTTATTGACGAGACGTGGGTGAATGAAAACCATACGGTATCGCAATGTTGGCAGTCGGACGATATACCTGGTCCGAAAGTCCCTTCTGGTAAAGGAAAGAGACTTATTGTACTTCACGCGGGTTCCTCGAAAGGTTTTGTGAAGAATGGACTCTTGATATTCCCATCTAAATCGGGCCTTGCAGACTATCATGCCGACATGAATGCCAAATGCTTCAAAGAGTGGTTTATAAAAAAAACTTCTTCCTAACATTGAAAATGCGACCATCTTCATGGACAACGCGTCATATCACTCGGTCATTGTAGACAAAGCACCTACCACAGCAACTCGTAAAGGGGACATGCAGAAATGGCTCGACGACCACCACTGGCACCACATTCCCTATGACAAAACCTCACTCAAAGCGGAACTCTATGAAATAATTAAACTTCACAAGTCAAGAACCCTGAGATACGAAATTGACGAGATTGCTGAAAGTAGAGGTCACGAAGTGGTGAGGCTTACACCGTACCATTGCCTGTTTAACCCAATTGAGTTGATATGGGCACAAGTGAAGAACGAAGTTGCCAAGGAGAATTCTGGTTTCAAACTATCGACGGTCAAAGATAACACAGTAAGGGCCATAGAACGTGTTACACCGGAAAATTGGATAAACGCGATTACGCATGTGGAAAAGGTACTTGAAGAGTACTGGGAAAAAGATCCCATCATCGAAACCGCGAATGAACCTCTTATTATCAACATGCAAGATGACAGCGAAGACTCCGATGAAAATTCGAACTAAACGGGCAAAGAGTGCTTGAATTCTAAGACAATTACATAAATTTTTTATTATATTTATGTTTTTTCACTAATGGTGTCTTTCCTTAAATATTCAATGTTTTTAAATTCAGAGGTTAATCGTAATAAACAAAAAACTAGTACTGGTGTACTTTCTAATGTTGTTTCGTTATGTTATGAATTATACAGAATACTTGATCGCAATAAACAAAATATAACAGCATATAGACTGCAAAAAGCCGACGTTCTATAACACCGAACTTATCCACTCAATCTCGATAGCTGACGATATTGCAGACAGACAGCGCAAGAGAAAAACAAGTTGATTAATAACTATGGGGTCGATGGTGGCGACCCCAATTCGGACGTTTTTCTCAGGGCTCTTCTTTCGTTGGGGCGACTATGCTGTAAATGGTTTACTTTCCAAATACGGTCGGAAATGATTTATTGCCCAATATATGGCTAGACATTCCTTTTCAGATGTTGAATATTTTGGTTCAACATTTCTCAAGCTCCTGCTGGCGTAAGCAATTGGAACTTCGACTCCATCCTGAATTTGTGTTAGAAAAGCTCCCAGTCCCAAATCTGATGCGTCAGTTGTTAGAATAAGGGAAGTTCAGGTTTATAGGCGGCTAATGGCGGAGCAGAACTGATGGCTTCTTTTAATTTCCGGAACGATTCTTCCTGCTCTTTACCCCATTTAAAAGGTATTCCCTTTTTTTTCAGCTTATTTATTGGTGCAGCTATTGTAGAAAAGTTTGGAATGAATCTATGATGCCATCCTGCCATTCCCAGGAACCGTTGAACCTGCTTGAGATTTTTCGGTGTTGGGAAATTCTTTATCGCTTCTACTTTTGACGGGTCTATGTGGATACCCGCTTCGCTCACTACATGTCCAAGTACAGTAGCTTCTGATTGAGCGAAACGACATTTCTTCAGTTGTAGTGTGAGTCCTGCATTTTGTAGACGATACATCACATATTCCAGTGCATTTTTATGATCTTCCCAGGTCTCGGAGGGAATCAAGATGTCATCTAAGTTCACCACTATAGAGAAAGGTTCTCCGTCTCTAAATATTTCATCCATCAGCCTTTGAAAGGTCGAGGGAGCTCCCGTTAGACCAAACGGGAAAACATTGAATTCATATTTCCCAGCATGGGAAATGAAAGCGGTTTTCGGTGCACAGTCCGGACACATTTCTACCTGCCAGTATCCACTTTTTAAATCGAGTGCCGTAATATACTTCGGCTTTCCCAACTTATTTAATGTCTCTTCAATCCGTGGTATTGGGTACGGATCTTTTTCGGTTACTTTGTTTACTCCTCTTAAATCCACACAGAATCTAGTTTTGGTCTTTCCCGTGCCAGATCCATCATCTTTCTCTACTATAACAATCTATGAATCTATGATGCCATCCTGCCATTCCCAGGAACCGTTGAACCTGCTTGAGATTTTTCGGTGTTGGGAAATTCTTTATCGCTTCTACTTTTGACGGGTCTATGTGGATACCCGCTTCGCTCACTACATGTCCAAGTACAGTAGCTTCTGATTGAGCGAAACGACATTTCTTCAGTTGTAGTGTGAGTCCTGCATTTTGTAGACGATACATCACATATTCCAGTGCATTTTTATGATCTTCCCAGGTCTCGGAGGGAATCAAGATGTCATCTAAGTTCACCACTATAGAGAAAGGTTCTCCGTCTCTAAATATTTCATCCATCAGCCTTTGAAAGGTCGAGGGAGCTCCCGTTAGACCAAACGGGAAAACATTGAATTCATATTTCCCAGCATGGGAAATGAAAGCGGTTTTCGGTGCACAGTCCGGACACATTTCTACCTGCCAGTATCCACTTTTTAAATCGAGTGCCGTAATATACTTCGGCTTTCCCAACTTATTTAATGTCTCTTCAATCCGTGGTATTGGGTACGGATCTTTTTCGGTTACTTTGTTTACTCCTCTTAAATCCACACAGAATCTAGTTTTGGTCTTTCCCGTGCCAGATCCATCATCTTTCTCTACTATAACAATCGGAGATGCCCATGGAGACGTAGAAGGTCTAATTATTCCATCTTTCAACATTTCGGAAATGTGCTGTTCGATAATCTCCTTCTTTCGGTCGCTCACTCGGAGTAATTCCTGTAATTCCTTCTTATATCTCTTTGGAAGTTTAGTTCTATCAATCGCTTCGTTGACGTTTTGAACAATTTGAGGGGAAGGTGGGCCTTTATCTTTTTGGAGGTCTTGAAATTTCAAAGTAGCTCCATTGACATGACAAGATTTATCTTTGAAATTCATAATTACCTTCCAATCTTCGAGAAAATCTTGATCCAAGATAACGTCGCAGAGTAGGGAGGGGACTATGTGGAACTCTTGAGTGAATTTCCTTGATTCACCATTTTCGAATTTTATCTCGAAATCCAGTTTAAAATATCCTTTCGTGAAAGTGTAGTGACCATCTCCCATTATAATGCATTCCGTCACTTTCTCATTTGGAGCAAAAGTCTCTTCTTCGCCTCGTTTTTTCTTTATTTCTTTCCATTGTTCGATACTAATCATTGAAACTTCCGCTCCATTGTCTAATCGGGTAGGTATTGTTCCATGTTCGAAAACAACGGAAATGATATGAGGAAGTCTGTAATATCTCCTCCTTCGTTTAATTAATCCCAACCTAAGGGGAGGAGGTAATTCGGATGAATCGGAACTGTTTGAACTTATTGAGTTGTGGCGGGAGGCTCGGCGTTTGTAACTCTGCCTCCCGCTCCGGCGTTTCCCTGGTTCTGATTTCTGAAAATTCGTGGGGAAGGACAGTTCCTGGACAAATGTCCGATTCCGTTACAGTTAAAACACGTGATTTCATTTGTCGGATTACTTGAGGGTTGAAAAGTTCTTGTGGTATTTCCCCGGGGACTTCTATATCGAGTTCCCGTTGGAGGAAGTGCTCTGGCGTTATTTGAACTAGAATTTTGCTGTCTTCGGTTTCTATCGTAACCTCTTCCTCTTTGTTGGCTTGGATTATTGGCTCGTTGAGGGTATCCTGTTGAAGGATTTGGGTGAAAATGAGAACAGGTTACATTTGGCGGTTGTGTGTATTGGGGAGCCATGCCTGGAAATGCCCATGGCAAATACATAAAAGGACTTATCGGTGCGGGATATGGGTCGTTCTCTGACTCATTCCCGCTAGGGAAAGTCTGGTAATGTGACCAGGCTACTCCATAAGGGCTCATTGGATTGATTCCACTTGGTAGTTGAGGTCGAGCTGGTGGAGACGGAGATGTAAATGTTCCTGTCGTTGGTACATCTGTAGCTAGCGGAACCAAGGGTCCTGGTGTTGATGTTGAGGCACTAATAGGTATTGGGGTCTTGGCTGATGTTGTTTTTGGAGTTTCTCTGATGGTTTTTTCCGAAATGTCGGCAGAAGTGTTTTCATTTTTCTCCTTTTTTGCTGGAAACAGTCCGAGTGTTTGTTCAATTCTTAAGGAATGATGATGTAACTCTGAGACTGATTTAGCTTCCATGAAGACCAATAACTGTTTTATTTCCGTCCTAAGGTTTCTTTTGAGAGTGGCAATCAATTCGGCTTTGGAAATTGGAGGGTTTAAATCTTGATTAACTCGAGCAAAATGACCAAAAAATTCATCTACAGATTCTTTTGGTCCCTGCTTTGTTTTCATTAATTCAGCTCTTGCTTGAGCTTCAGCCTCTTCTACTCGGTAATGTATCCTCATTTTGGCTTTAAATTCATCCCAGGTGAGTCCGTCGGGAAGTGATCTGAACCAGTATTTTGCATGCGATCTCATCAGTAGAGGCATCATCTCCAATTTCCTATCATCCGTGATTTTGTTATATTTGGCATATTCTTCGAATCACGGAAGAAATTCGGAGACACTGTCTTCCACTCTACCGTGGAAAGCAAGGTATTCAGGTGGTGTTTTACCTTTACCCTCTCCTAAACTGGTGTTTCGTATAATTTGTGCCAGTAGCGCTGTAGTCAGCGGGTCTGAAGCTTGTGGAGTTGAAAAGGCTCCACTTACATTAGGAATTCACATTCCAACAGGTGTGGAACTTTGGGAAAGCGGTGCTGGCGTTCCTTGACTTGTTCCACTAGGAGTCGTTTGAATTTGGGTTGGAATGGCAGAAGATGTCGTCGTAGTCACCGTAGATGTTGTACTCGTTTGGACTTGTGCTGGAGTAGTTGAAGGTACTGGTGCTGTCATCAGAACTGTAGTCGTTGTGGGAATTGGGAGTTGACCACCCATCGTTGATGGTTGATTCCCAAAAGGGAAAAATCCCGGCTGTACTTGTGGATACGGGGGAAAATTCCACTGAGGAAATCCATATCCCATTTGGGATCCCATTCCCATCACTGCGGGAAAAGGCCAAGGGTATGGCATGGTCGGTGGAATCACTTGTGGAATTTGTCCCATAGGTTGTCCTAATACAGTTGTTGAGGCTAATGGTTGAGTGGTAATAATTGGTGTTGTAGCCACAGTCGTTATCGTTAACGGAGTTGTTATTGAAGGAGCGGTTGTTGAAAATGCTGATATCGGCTGAGTGGTAATGATCGGTGTTGTAACCACAGTCGCTGTCGTTAGGGAAGCTGTTGTTAAAGGTGTGGTTCCTGTCACTGGAGTTGTCGGTACTGTAACTGTTGTTATTATGGGTACTGTGATCGCAGGACTTGTCGTAATTGGTGCATTCGTTATAGACGCAGCTGTTATGGGAGTTGTCATCCTAGGTCGTTGTGACATAGTTCCCGATGTTTTTTCCCCACCCGAATACAGATTGTTTAATGCTAGCCCTAACCCTTCTAAATTAATAGAAGGTTTTTTTTTTCTTTTTGATTTGATATATATTGGATCTGTTTGTGTAGAGCTTGTTGTTTTAGCAGTAGGGTATAAGTTGGTGTAAGAGTAGAATAAACTAGGAGTTTTGATTGCCGAAGCTAAATCTATATTAAGTTTAACTGGTTCGGAATGTTCCTCTTCTGGGTAACTTCCGGGTTCGGAATCTGTAGACCTCTCCTCTAGTTTACTATCATCAACTCTAAATTGGGGTCTTGACTCCGTTTTGTTTTATTTAATTGGCCTTATTTTAATAAATTTTTAAATTTTATTTATTTGATGTGTTTATTTAATAGAATTATTTCCTTAATCTTAAATTATTTCGATGTTTGATTGCGTTAATTAGGTTAATTTTGTTTTATTTCGATTAAGTATGCAATTATTATTTATTTCATTGGTCTTTTTGGTTTTATTTTAATTATTTATTTAGGTTTGTTTGCTTAATCATTCTAAAATTTCCTTATCATTATTTTCCTTATCAGTTATCAATTAATCATGTAGAGGTTGGATGTGGAAAATTTTTGAAAAGGAAAACGAATTTTGGCCAAAATAGACCAGTTGAGTAGGCTAGTGTCTATGGCGTCTTTAGGCTTAGGCCTATTCCTCCCACCTCTTAAAAAGAGAGAGGGTAGATGTACAGTAATGCAGAGCCGATAAGATTAAATAAAATCCAAAATAATTCAATGAAAATAAACGCAATAACCCTAACGAATGTGGTCAACGGCACCATTTTGTAACAGGCTTGAACTCTGTACCTCTAATTTCCCCCTTCAGGGAAGGCCACTACTAGCTAACCTAACCTAAACCACTGAATCGCGTTCAAAAGCGAAGTTTTCTAAAAGAGAATTAACAAATAAGCATTACCTCAATGGAAAATTTGAAATTTAGCAGTACCACTTTGTCCTTTATTTTAGCTTAAAAAATAACTTGACCCTTTTTAATATTAAATCTGTAAATTAAACCCGAAGTAAAATTTACAAAACTGAACCACAACACTGAAAACAGCAAAGTCATGCAAAACTGAACAGAAACACGTACGCAAAATTGGCCCCACAATCTATTTCGTCTTTTTTTTCCAATTTTTTCCACATTTTTCCTATACATTGTAACAGGCTTGAACTCTGTACCTCTAATTTCCCCCTTCAGGGAAGCCCACTACTTAAGTTCAAGTTCACTGTTACAATTCCCTATTACCTTAAGCCCAAATTCGATTATTTAATTTCTCTTTCTTGGAGAACAATTTCGTTTCTTTTTGTTTAACTTTAATCTTCCTAAATTCCTAAATTCTAATTCTAAAGGTTACTCACCTTGTACTTGGGTTTCATATTTGCCAAGGGTTAAGTTGGTTATCGAAAGAATACTTCCAAAATTATGCTCAACGAAGTTCGTTTTTATTCCTTCTTCAAAAATTCCTTATTATTTACAATGTTGAGTTTTAATTAACTCCCTAATTCAAAAAACTTCTAATAGAGAAAATCCTAACCCAAGTTAAAGGGGACTAGTCCCCAGTCGAGTCACAACAGAAACTGAAACTTTTTCATTTTTGTCATAGCTAGGAAAGTTTTGGGCGGGAAAACGCAAGAGGGCGCCACCAACCTTACTGGGCTTATACTAAGGCGGGCTTTTCAAATTGTTGGCGCCCTGTTGCAACATTATCTGAAAGTTCTATCAAAAATTTAAACTGAAATGAACAACAATTATTATTAAAATTTGTATGAACTAAATAAATTACCATTTTCCGAAAGTAGGCTCGAACTTACTATCTTCTGGTTAGAAGCCGTCTATGCTAACCACTCCGCTACCGAATAACGGCAACTCCATATCGGAAACGGCGCTAATGGGAAATTGCGCAAATGGGAAATTGCGCAAATGGGAAACAGCGCAAATGGGAAACGGGGCTAATGGGAAATTGCGCAAATGGGGACGGCGCTAATTGGAACCGTGCTAATGGGAACGGCGCAAATGGGAATGGCGCTAATTGACACATACCTTTTGAGTGGGGAGAGAGGGACAGAACTTAAGCTGGCCACGCTTGTCTATATTGTCTTCCATCCCAAATTCGGAATATCTCCAGAGTGGCGCTTCCGATTTCACTTTAGCTACGTTCAGAATTGCCACTTTGAAACCGTTTTCAAACCGATTCGAATGTTCAAATCGACTTTCCAAGATGTTAATCAAAGATCTACATTCGTGACCCCAAAATTTTATAATTTAACCGTTTCAAAGTCTCTAGTGTAAACGTGGCTTTTTTACATCGACTGCGAGCGACTGTGACCGCTCAAGTGTTTCGAATCAGTCGGCTCTCTTACGTCGATTTTTAACTTTCCCTGTAGCTTAAAAAGTCTTTACGCCGCATAATAAAAAAACCATGCAAGCATAAAACAATTCTATAAACGCTGTTCTCGAAATTTGTATAACTCTGTTAAGAGTTCAAAATATATTTACAGTCGTCAGTCCATTTGTACAATCTACTCAAATTACCAGTACGTACCTGCATGCCTGCTGAATAGGAGTGTGATAAGACTAGTAGAAGCAACAGCTTTCAGCTTTTGAAAATAAGGTAAGCAATGCGTGATAATGCACCGGATAATATGCGAGAGTTTTATTCTTACATTATACGGTATACCACACGCGAGATTGCCTTATATAAACAAACAAACCATACAGCATCAAAACAGAAAGACTGAAATGGGCGGGTTGATGTAACCAGACCATTGATGACGAAATAACTAATTTGGTTTTTAGACCTTGATATATATTGAAATAGAAAGAATGAAACAGATAGTGAAGGCATATACACAATCCTTTTTAACGTAAATTGGTAAAACCTTTGCAATGTCATTATTCAAAATTTTATTTTTTAGCATGAAGCTACTGCTTGTTGATAAGATATGATAGACACTCGGTATGTGGCGTAAAACGTAGGCGGGTCATCATGAGCTCGCATCCCCCCCCATGAGCAGTCGCTTTATTTACGGTCCTAAGCCGCGTTCACACACTAAAAGGTTAACGTACAGCCGCTGAGATATAACCCACGCCCACCAATTGCACTTTCAGCGATCCCCACTCCCTTACTTTATGCAAGAAGGATCAGACAGGTTTGTCCCAATCATTGTGATTTCTCCCAAGATTATCAGTTATCCCAAAAACCTGTAGTCCCATTTCATCCAATCCCATTTCTCCCAATGGGGGCCCCATTTCTCCCTACGGTATAAGTTCTTCGAAGGTTATTTATTCTCATTTGACTCAATATGATAATTCTCAACCACATCATATTGCCTTATGTTTTTAACGAAATGTCAAATTTCGAATATTTCATAATAACATGATTCTTTTTCCAAAAATATCTAGATTGAAAACGCGTCTTTAAATATCCGCTTCTCGGTCACTTAAAGCCTGTTAACTTGAGTTTAAACAAAAGATTCCCCTTTTTTTAACGCGAAAGCTCGATTCTTGGCCAAAAAATCTCGACTGAAAAGATGGCTTTAAATCAGCGACGAAAAAAAAAAAAAACAACAGCGAAATATTTAATAGCAAACTACTTTAGTTGTCAAACAACTAAAGACTTTCAACAGAGGAAGGGGTCCAAAATTACCAAATGGCTTGTGTTTGCTTACAAATTTTATTGTTTTACGGCATATTATTATTATTACCAATTTTTAACTCTATACTTTATTATATTCTTATCGTATATGATTATTACAGTTTTTTACTAAAGATTTTAATTATCTTTTAATCGTTTATAAACCTTAACTGATTCGATTGTTTTTTCATTTGAGAAATGGAAGTCGATTGGATCCAAACATCTAAAACGAAAACGGTCCCGCTAGTACGCGGAGAAGTAATGTCGATTAAAAACACGGTTAACAATAAAAAGTACTGGCATTGTCCTATTGCGGAGTGTAAGGTTACAATGGCTACGGAAGGAAAAACGGCTTTATATATAAAAAATGATCACCATCATGCCAAAGATCATTTAGAAGTAGAAGTGGAATCGATGAAGATCGCAGTTGAATCCAACCCTCTGGAATCAATAAACAAAGAAAGTGTACCGTTTTGTGAGTGTGTGAATATGACTTTAGGCTGGGTTAGGTTAGGTTAGGAATATTCAAAGTGCTGCCGAAAACAATTTCATAGCTTATTAGTACAGTTTGTGTTATTTCTATTGTTAGTAAGGATATTTAAAATATGGTACTAAACAATTAATTGGAAATATTTTATGTACTATATTTTTTATTGTAGGTTCATACCAAAGTTCGTTCAACGATAACTATGGTTGGATCGAGAGGATGATGTAAGGGAGGGCATTCCTTTACATTATTCTGTATAGTCGTCTCTCTACAGACATCGAAGTTTAAATCATCCCGCCAAGAGATCAATTTGTCTGGGCAATGGACGAGAACGAAATCGGACAAAAACCTTCTTCTCGTAAACGATGGTTCTGCAGACGCAATTGGCAATTTTTGGAACTGATGTTATGTTAAAAAGACTATGTTCCGCGGAACGTATTTCCATGGATGGGACGTTCAAAGCCGCACCGGCTCTCTTTTACCAGTTTTACACGTTTCACTGCAAGGTAGAACAGAAAATACTGCCTCAGCTGTTTGTCCTTCTACCAAACGCACAACGCACCCCCTATGATCGCATGTTTGACTGCATAATAAAGGCGGCAGGTAATCGTGGTTTAATATTTAATCCCCCTGAATTCTTGATAGACTTTGAACTCGCAATGGTTGCTTCAATTGAGTGAAAGTTTCCTTTGTCACGTTTAAGAAGATGCGTCTTTCATTATGCGCGATCAATTTGGCGTCAAGTTCAGACACGAGGTTACACAAAACCCTACAACAATAACCCTGACTTTGAAAAATCAATTCGGAGGATTATCGGCTTGGCAATGGTTCCGGAAAATCTAATCGATACCCTGTGGTTGTATATAGAAAGTAAAGCGCCATGGCAGAGTATCGCGACATGGCAGATTATTTTGGTAGATACCTGGCTCAGTGAAACATCTTCACGCTACAACAGAAGAATGTGGAACCATGGTGATAATGCAGAAGAACGTACCAACAACGATACTGAAGGTACACACAATAAGTGGAATAAAATGCTGAAATCGCCCCATCCGAACATCTACGCCTTGATAGATTTCATGAAGAACGAGGAGGAAAATTTAGAATTGGAGATAGACTCCATGGCACGTCTCCACCCGGTTAGACCACCAGCAAGAGAGTACAAGATGTTGGAGAAAAGAAGGCGAGAACTTCGACATCAACTGGTTGCAGGAAACAAAACCCCACAAGAATTTCTCGAAGCAATAAAATGGGGATTCAAACTAAAATGAAATTGGCAAAAAATTGGGTGTACTTCAAATAACAAAATAAAACTTTGATTAATGTTAATACCATATATACGATTGGGAGAAATGGGAATTGTGAGAAATGGGAATTGGGAGAAATGGGAATGGGAGAAATGAGAATTGGGAGAACCTTTTTGGGAGAAATGGGGGCAAGCCAATTAGACAAGGAGAGGTTTCTACTGCGTCGGCCTAAACTCCCACTCTGGGAGAATAGGGATAGAGATGTTTCGTGGTAAATTGTTGTCAAGTGGGTAAAACGGATCCTTTATGAGCCTCGAAGTAGCTGACGATGTCTACTGCCAGTTGAGCAGTTTTCAAAAGAGCAATTACAAAACAGAAGTTCCCAAAACAGCACCATCTCAAAATAGCGGTTCTCAATATAGCAGTTCCCAAAACAGTGGCGTCTTAAATGAGCTGTTCTCAAAACAGCAGTTCCCAAAATAGCGGTTCCCAAAATTGCAGTGCCTCAAAAGGGCGGTTTTCGAAACATTCTCGACTGTATATTTTTAATATATATGTGGCACTTAAAAACTACAAGAGTTAAATGAATATTTTAATGGGGATGGTGCTCAAAAACTATAAAAATTAAGTGAAAACGTTTGAGGAACTGGGTTCAAATGCCATCTTCAATTTGCTTAGTTTTAAAATGAGATATTAGGCGGTTAACACCCTTTAAATATAGCTTTATATTTGAAACTTATACTTACCTATAATTTCAGTGTTTCTCCTATAGGCAAAAGGCAGACCGACCTTAAACTTAACTTAATCTAACCTACCCTAACCTAACTTAACCCATTTGGGATTTGCTCTTTTTACATACACTCGCAACTGGGAAACGGCTGAAGTAAAAAACTGCTTAACTGATAATCCGCCGTATTGGGAAAAGCCCAGTCGGGAATTGCGTTTATGCGAAATAGCGGTTTTGGGTCACCGCTCAATGAATTGACAACCGCTTTTTCGAGGATTGCTCTTTTACAGACACATCTAATTGGGAACCGCTGAAGTAAAAAACTGCTCAACTGATAATACGCCGTAGTAAGAAAAGACCAATTGGGAGTTGCTCTTATGCCAAACTGCGGTTTTGGTCACCGCTCAAATGACAACCACTATTTTGAGGATTGCTCTTTTACATACACTCCGCTGACGACGGTGGTGACCACGTGACAACAGTTTACCTCTATAATTTCCTATTCCCCCTTTCCACCCCAGTGGGAGGTAGGAATTTCTCTAACTCAACGAAGCCCCACTTTTCCTCTTCACGTCTGATCCTTCTTGCTTTATGATCACCCTACAGATAATGGCGCATGCAATTTAGGTGCTTACTTATATATAAATATACAGGGTGTTTTAGAAAGGTCTGGAAAAAATGAAGGGGGTTTTTCGTGGGGTTAGACTGAGTGAAAAAGGTGTATGAACCTTTAGTCTCACCCGCTGCGTTGCGTAGTTATGAGCCCTTGAAAATAGTCCTCAAAAATACGAAAAACGACCGAAAGGTGTAGGTAAGATTGTGCCTTTGACCATTATTGTTTTTCTATTTAATTGTGCATAAGCTAATTATCGAGAGATAAGTGAAACAAGGTGTTTATTAACTAAAAAAGCGTATCAACATGTTTAGGAGTGTGCAATCATTAACTTTGGTCAGAAGTACTTGAACTCAAAGTGTGGTTTAATACGTATTGTTGAAAAGGGAATTTTACAAGACACCATTATTAATTACCATAATTATCAATTGTTTAATAATCGGAATCAGAAGTATTTACAAAAATTGTTCGAAATGCATTCCGTCAGCGTTGATACACACTTGAGCCCGTCTAATAAATGATTGTCTAACTCGTTCGAAGATCCCTGGTGTGTTGCGTATGGTTTCGCAGGCATCAATAATCCTTTAAAGTAGATCTTCCACGTCACGCACTTCACTTACATAAACAAAGTCCTTAAGGTGGCCCCAAAGAAAGAAATCACAAGCGTTTAGGTCCGGAGATCTGGCTGGCCACGCAACCGTTCTGCCACGACCAATCCACCTCAAAGGGAATGTTTCATTAAGGAAGGCCCTAACTAGGAGAGAAAAATGAGATGGTGCACCGTCGTGCATAAACCACATGTCTCGTCTCAATGCCAGTGGTACGTCTTCAAGAAGCTCGAACAGATTGTCTTGAAGAAATCGGAGATATGCCTCACCATTAAGCCTTGGCTGCAAAAAGAAAGGTCCAATTAAATGGTCACCAACCATTCCGCACCAGACGTTTAAGCTGAATTGAACTTGGTGAGTCCTAACACTTGTAGCGTGGGGGTTTTTTGCGCCCACTGATGCCAGTTGTGCATGTTCAATATGCCGTCACGGGAAAAATTGACCTCATCCGTAAGTAAAAGTTTTTGGGGTAAGTTCATGTCTTGATGTTGGCGATAAAAAAAATCACGATTGCATACTCGAATTAATAACTGTGCACTTTGAACCGTTGCCAGGTATTAGATAAGGGAATAAAATGAACGTGCGAAACAGGTCGAAATGTATTGTTTTCTCATTAACTATGCCGTACACGAATGCAGAATACGCGGACATGCATCTGATGTATGGCCTCGCGCAGTGTAACGCTTTTGAAGCTCAACGTTTGTACCGGGACCGTTTCTCTCAAAGACAGTTGCCTAATCAACAAACTATCCAAATTTTCGAAAGACGTTTGAGGGAAGGTGGACATATCCAACCGGCGGGACGAGGTGCTGTAGCTCCAGACGTTCCTGAAGACATGGAGCAACGAGTACTCACCATTTTCGACGAAGATCCGGGAACAAGCACTAGGCGAGTTGGACGCCAATTGGGCGTAAGTCACGTTCTTATCTGGTGAATACTCCGAGGACATCAGTTTCACCCTTACAATCTACAGAAGGTCCAAGCCCTTAACGAAACGGATTATCCGAGAAGACTGGATCTTTGTCAGTGGTTTATCGCTCAACATCAAGACATCAACTTACCCCAAAACCTTTTAGTTACGGATGAGGCCAATTTTTGCCGTGATGGCACATTGAACATGCACAACAAGCATCAGTGTGCGCAACAAAACCCCCGCGCTACAAGTGTTAGGGCTCACCAAGTTGAATTCAGCTTAAACGTCTGGTGCGGAATTGTTGGTGACCATTTAATTGGACCATTCTTTTTGCAGACAAGGCTTAGTGGTGAGGCATATCTCCCGTTTCTTCAACACAATCTGTTCGAGCTTCTTGAATACGTACCATTGGCCTTGAGACGAGACACGTGGTTTATGCACGACGGTGCACCACCTCATTTTTCTCTCCTAGTTAGGGCCTTCCTCTATGAAACATTGCCTTTGAGGTGGATTGGTCGTGGCGGAACGGTTGCGTGGCCAGCCAGATCTCCGGACCTAAACCCCTGTGATTTCTTTCTTTGCGTGACGTGGAAGATCTACGTCAAAGAATTATTGATGCCTGCGAAACCATACGCAACACACCAGGGATCTTCGAACGAGTTAAACAATCATTTATTAGACGGGCTCTAGTGTGTATCAACGCTGACGGAATGCATTTCGAACAATTTTTGTAAATACTTCTGATTCCGATTATTAAACAATTGATAATTATGGTAATTAATAATGGTGTCTTGTAAAATCCCTTTTTCAACACCCGAAACACACGTAATAAAGAACACTTTGAGTTCAAGTACTTCTGACCAAAGTTAATGATTGCACACTCCTAAACATGTTGATACGCTTTTTTAGTTAATAAACACCTTGTTTCACTTATCTCTCGATAATTAACTTATGCACAATTAAATAGAAAAACAATAATGGTCAAAGGGACAATCTTACCTACACCTTTTGGTCGTTTTTCGTATTTTTGAGGACTATTTTCAAGGGCTCATAACTACGCAACGCAGCGCGTGAGACTATAGGTTCATAAACATTTTTCACTCAGTCTGACCCCACGAAAAACCCCCTTCATTTTTTCCAGACCTTTCTAAAACACCCTGTATACCGCAAACGCTTAGTTGTCGATGACGACATCGTGCCGCTCAGATCTAACCCGCGCACACTTTCCTATAAACTCCTATATTTTAAAACATGCCCTATATTATCCTATATTTCCATGAAATATCCTATAAACTATTTCGCGAT
The DNA here is from genome assembly GCA_963920705.1 of Odiellus spinosus. Taxonomy (NCBI): domain Eukaryota; kingdom Metazoa; phylum Arthropoda; class Arachnida; order Opiliones; family Phalangiidae; genus Odiellus; species Odiellus spinosus. The sequence goes on along the minus strand of OY987232.1, from coordinate 9,375,262 downwards.
ATAAAAATGTTTTGCATGAGCAGGATTTGAATGTTTATTCTCACAATTAGAGCTGGAGCATCCTAATTGGGTTGGGAGATAACCAAACTCTTAAAGGTTAAAGGGAAACTTGAGTAGTAGTAAAGTACGCACCCGTTAAGCAAAAATCCATCCCCCTTTCCAGCCCCAGCTCGCTAGAGCCCCTCCCAAGGTTTGGGAGAACTTGTTTTTGACATCTCCAACTTGTTGGTCAAAAAAATTCGAAAATTCCCACTCGCGCCGGAGGGCTTTTCTACGACTAAAACATCTAACGTTTTGTACGTAGGAGCTTAGCAACGTTCTCTCTCTTCTAAAGCGTAATACACTTTCACTCTCACCATTATCAAAATTTACGCTCGCGCCGGAGGGTTTTCGCTTTTGTACGCGGAAGCATAAAACGTTTTGGCTCTCTTCTAACGTACTAGCGAGGTTCTCTCTTCTCGTAATACAAAGGCGGTTGTTTCGCGCGTTGTCTTTCATGAAAATTTCCTTTACATCGTAATTTTTTTAAAGTGGTGGTGTCACGAATAAAAATTGTTATTATTTTTATTCGTATATTTAGTGGGCTCTATTTTTACATAACCAATAGAAAATAAGGGGGTTTTATATCATTATTCTGAGGGTTATTAGAGAATATATTGACATATATTAACAAGGAGCTTAGCAACGTTCTCTCTCTTCTAAAGCGTAATACACTTTCACTCTCACCATTATCAAAATTTACGCTCGCGCCGGAGGGTTTTCGCTTTTGTACGCGTAAGCATAAAACGTTTTGGCTCTCTTCTAACGTACTAGCGAGGTTCTCTCTTCTCGTTATACAAAGGCGGTTGTTTCGCGCGTTGTCTTTCGTGAAAATTTCCTTTACATCGTAATTTTTTTAAAGTGGTGGTGTCACGAATTAAAATTGTTATTATTTTTATTCGTATATTTAGTGGGCTCTATTTTTACATAACCAATAGAAAATAAGGGGGTTTTATATCATTATTCTGAGGGTTATTAGAGAATATATTGACATATATTAACAAGGTTCATAATTTATAACCACTTATTCAAGATCATCATGTCAAGAAAAACGCCAGAAAAAATTGTTATTAAACGTTATTGTCAATGTAATTATTTTAAACTTTGGAAATATAATGATTCGTATACTCGGAGACTTGCTATCGGTTTTGGGGTAACATTGCTAACCCCCATTCTCGTTCCTATTGGTTTTGTTATGTCAATCTTCTCTGCTGATCCAATTTATTTGATAACCAGTTTTTTGCCACTCCTTTACATCTACATTCAAATGGGAGAATCTTTGGACAAATTCTGCTACTACTGTGGGCTTTTCCTTTAATTTTAAAATAAATATTTTAGTTTTCTAATGATAGAATTTTAGTTACTCGTGAACTTTTCATCATGTGGGAATCGATATTCGTAACTCTGTTCGAAATTATTCTAACTTATCCGCTCTTTTCAATTTTGATAATTTGGATATTTCTGATGTTGTTACCAGCGGAATATTTCGCGGCCTTTTTCTTGATTTTAATAAGCCCATTGAATGTGCCAATCGCCTTTCTAATTGGACTTTTGCAAGGAGACATGTACTGTGTTTTGGTTATTTTTGCGCCGTACTTGTGGTTATCGCTACTTATTTACCAAGTTCTAAAGAAGCTCGTATTAATACCTGTATCCTGTGGAGAAATACTATATAATGTGAGTCTGGACTATTACTTTCAAAACATCAAAAATTATCACGAGTAAAAGAACAATCATAAATTTTATTTTTTACAAAAATATGTAATTTTTTTTTAAAAATGTACATTATATACAATTTGAAAATATAATGTTTTTTTTTTGTTAAAAGCTGGTATTTATTATTTTTAAAAATTATGGCAGGTGTGAGAATTCCTCGAGTTCCACTTGTAGATAATTTTCGTTTTAATATTCAGTTTCAAATGAAACCTTTTTCCAAAGGTAGTGATGTTATTCTCAAGTTTTATTTGAAACTCGGAGTTCGAATTTAGAACGTCATTGAAAGTTCCGATCATCTCGCCAAAGTTTTAATTCCGCGGCGTCCATAATTCTTGTAAATTGATCCTTGCAATGATTTTCGATAAAAGATTTGAAACCCATGGTTCTGGGATCAGCAGACCAACTTCTTTAGCTCAATGTTTCCATCTTTGCGTCGTCTGTATTTGGTCGATATAAGGTCTAAGTCGTTTTCTTGGATAGTTCACGCTTTATTAATATAAGGCTTTTTTATGGTAGTAGAGATGTGTATCAATTCAGAGAGGCTCTGACTCTAGTAAGACATCTTGTCAATTTATGGGCTCCAGCTCAACCGAGCAGAACTGCTTCTTTGCGAAGTTGGTGTTTTTGTATTTTCTACCAATATCGCGTTATGTATACCTCCGCTCGTAGACTCAAAAACCATTAGCTGCGTTCATACAACGGACTATGATTTTCGACCATCTAGAGCGGTTGGTTTATTTCAAGTGAATGCAAGACTCTTCAACTAAAAATGGACTCGTATTTCGAGTTATCACGGACCTAAGTCTGGGCCTAAGTAGTTGCAAAAAGTTAGAGACCCGAACGGTACGATTTCTACTAAATTTATAGCAACCAATTCGCCCTTTAATAGTGATACTCTGATTAGTCTATCTCATTGTAGAGTCTTACAAGGACCAAGATCGATCTTTTTCACCATGGTCCTTTTCACTCGACGCGAACGGTATTTTGGTTGGTACGTGTAAATATATTTTTATTACCATAATTATGGAAAATTTACCTCATCAAAAACTACTAGAAAAATAAACTGATATTGAAGAAGAAAGCAAATCATGCAATTTTACAATTATGAAACTTAAATTTCAAGAAAATGAAGAGCCTAATTCTCAACCTAAAATTAAATTAACAGCGAAGAAGAGAGTAAATCATGCAATTTTACAATTTATGAAACTTAAAGTTAAAGAAGAGAATAAATCATGCCATTTTAAAAGTTAAAGAAGAGAATAAATCATGCCATTTTAAAATTTATGAAACGCAAAAAAGATAATGATGATTTATTAAACTTAGTGTTGAAGAAGATGAAGATGGTATAGAGCGCAAATCATGACAAACAAAAGAAATAAAATTGTTTGCCGTCCAAAAGACAAACAACCAAAAGGAAAAGACAAAAGCATGTGTAATAATAATTTTGATAAAAAAATATATTACACTCCCCCCCTTTATACCGTATTGGTAGCCCCAACATAAAAAATATATTACACTCTGGCCGTAAAAGAGTGGTAATATATGGCCAGAGGTGTTTTCAGCCCGCTGAAACAAAAAAAAGCAAAATTATATGACTGTAAAATTAAAGACTAGAGTGGTTTAGGGGTAAAAATATGTGATATTATAAAAAAAAGTCCGGGGTTCGAATCCCCTTCGATAAAAATAATATTTCCTACCCTTAAACCACGCTAGTCTTTTTTGTTCTTAAAAGAAAAAATTCTAATAAAATCTCTCATTTAACATTTGGTATCGTTACGTTATGGAACAATTCCATTGTACTTTAAGCTCTAACGCCTCACTCGATATTTTTCCAAATAATACTCAAAGTTAGTTTAAAAATGTACTCGTTAAAGAGCTACAACTTAATAATCACGAATGGAGTGTAGGGTTAAGCGAAATAATCTATCCCGCGTCCTGGCATAACGTGAGCGGCCCCAAATATAACAAATTTTGGATATTGACGGACGAGAATAATCAAAATAATTTACTAGACGAACCCTATATTTACTATAAACTCGAATTACCTCCTGGGAATTATAAAGCCACCACTCAAAATGATAAAATTACAGAATATTCCTTGCAAGAAATGCTAATTAATGAAATTAGTAAACTAATTCAAGAGAACGAGCTGACGAGGGACAAAATTGAATTTGGTATTACCAATCGTTTGGCGGGAGATAATAAACATCTAGACCTATTTTCAAGAAATCCGTTAATAGACAAAAAGTTACCTCGGTTTTTAAGCATTCGCACAGCGAATAATGTGGAAGTACGCATTCCTTCTATGTCTCCGTTAGCAACTGTATTTGAATTTAGAGAAAACGAATTTGTTAAAGATAATTTTCTTAGTCCTATACCGTTGAGCAAGTATGCTCGAACGATAAGTTTGCAATATACGAATAATTACATTGATATAAGAATTCCTTCTCCGCTGGTGGAAAAAAGATTAAGTTCTGGCAATGGGTTCGATTCAAAAGTGCCCAAGAAAAGTTCGCAGTCGGATTATATAGCAGATTCAAAAGCCCCGGGTGAAACTACTTTAATTAGCTCTCCTATAATATCCGAGGTTGTAAAAATCGATACCCCTCCATCTATAAGTACAAAACCATCTTTTAAAGAAACCGTGCCCTTAGAGCTCTCTATTTCCCCTCTTAAACCCCCTCCGAAAGAAGCGGATCAATCTGGTATCAAGCCTCCTGTAGTAGAGTCTGAACCTATACCGCTTGAAAAAGCCCCCGAAAATAAACCAGTAGCTACTTTGAGCCCACCGATAACAACTTTACCCCCTCCATCTCCTCCATCGTACGAACACTGGGCAAATTACAGGCTTTTGATTAAACCAGGGAGCATATCCGCCAATTTAGACGAACGAGAACGCGTTATTAACGAGACCTTAGCTCAAAACATTTGCGACGCTTTAAGTTTAACTATATTTAACAGAGTTCGAGGGGTAGTTTTTAAAGTGCAGTTTAATTACGCGAACGATCCTAGTTTTACCATGACGGCCCCTCCAGGTATCGAAATTCGTTTATCGCCTCAATTAAGTCAGCTCTTAAATATTCCGTACGCGTTTCATTCGAATATTACGGGCTATAATTTTATGGACCCCAAAACAGAAAAAATATATATTAAGGATAATGGCAATTATATCGATTACAGAATAAATCCGTTTAGTAACCCGGTTCTTTCAAACCAAAACGATTACGTTTACTATAATTTTAATTTGGATCCTGAAATGGTTTTTAAAGGGAAAATGGATGAAAATAACGTTTATGTTCCCTTTTCCATGTACGAGGAAATTTTAGAAAAATTAAAAGAAAGTTTAAATTACGCGCCTTTGCGCGCTTATAATATAAAATTTGATATTATCAATCGTAATGAAGAAAAATACTTTCAAATAACCCTCCCCCCGTACGTAGTGTTCAATTAGCGGTTCTCTCGCTGATATTTTAAATTTAGAGTTAAGCGGATATCAAAAAAATATATTAGTTAGTACTAGAAATTTACATGCTAATTATAAAAAATTTCAAGCGGATAAAAATAGTTCGATTAATTTTCGAATTCACAATCATTTATTTGTTATGGGTGGTGACAATACCGAAATTACTGTTCAACTGGATGACAAAAATTACGTGGCTATGTATAATCGTCAGAATAAGGAAATTATTCCATTTGGATTGCATTTAAAAGTTTTAACCGCTTTAAAAGAGCAAATAAAAATTACGCCAACTAAGAGGATGTTCTTTTAATATTTTAAAAGTGAATGAAAACGATTTTCGACTCGCGGTAGAATTACCGGCGGGTATTCGTTTCAAAATGAGCGAATCTTTAGCCGCTTTATTTAAATTTCCATCCGATGAATACGTTAGCCTTTATTACCAGGGGGGTACTCTTGATCCGCTCGTAGAAAAGATTGACATTGAACCGAATAGCTTTCAATTTGTGTTTGAAATTAATCGTGATAAAAAACTCGAGGCCGATCAAAAAGTTTTCATAAGAAAAAGAAAGAGAGGCGATTTATCATTTTATAGTGATCAACCCATGTACCAGCAAAACACTAAAGTATATACTTGTGAAATTCCCCTCGGGACCTACACGTCAATAGATATTTTTTCTGCTATGATTGAGGCCTTACCCGTTGAGATGAACCCAAAAAGTATTCAGTTTTCGGTAAATAAAAATGGGACGGTCAAGGTTTCGTTCGATAAAAATGTTTGGATTTGTTTTCATTACGTTTCTCACCCCGACGACCATCTTGGGGGGTTAGGTGATATGTTAGGTTTTCGAATCGATCAAGATGCCGTTTACAAAGAAGCGACGAGCGAGTATCCCTACGATTTACAAAGAGGCATTCACATTATGTATATTTATAGCGACATAATATTACCGCAATAAACGGGCGATACCGAAAGCATGTTGCTAAGAGCGTTAAAAATTGAGAATTCTAGCCAAGAAAATAACGATCAAAAAGAAGCGAATTTTCTAAACATTGATTATTATCCTTTACGTCTCGGCTCAAATCGAATTATAGAAATTGAATTAAAAACGGATTTTAACGAATTAATTCCCTTTACAAATAAAGGTCGAATGTTAGTAAAGCTTCATTTCATAAAGAATCGTCATTATGAATAGATATCTAGAATATTATAGTTCTCAACAAAGAGGTGGCGGGATCCGCGGTTTTCACGGCGGTGTCTACCAATCAGGAAGAGGTCTGGGTTCAATTTTTAGGTCTTTATTAAAATATGTCACACCAATTTTAAAACCTTTAGCTTCAAATTTTAGTACTGAAGCGTTAAGCATGAGTCATAACATTCATAAAGATATTCAAGGAGTTATCTAGCCTAAACCCAGTTTAAAAAGAAACTCGCGAATTGCCGTAGCCAACTTGATAAATAAAGTGGTGGATAATACCATTAGACCTCAGAGTGGAAGTGGCAATAAAAGGAGACGCAAGGGTTTAAAACTAGGCTCTGACAAACACTTTAAAAATCTACGGAAAAACGCAAAAAACCTCGTCAAATTAGATCGGATTATTTAGATTGAAAAAAATGGTTCTTTACGAATGAATGATGTCTAATTTAGATTTGTTTACTCGTCCCCTATTAAATAGAAATATTATTTCCAATAAAACGACTCAGTATCACCCCATCTCCCCCGTCAATGAAAATACCGAGCAAATAGAGTTTTTTATCGCTGGAAACCCGTTATATCTTGATTTATCGAAACTACGCGTTAAAGTTAGGGCCCGTATTGTTCATACGGACGGGACCATTTTAGAACCTGACGAGAAAAAAGTGTCCTTAAGTAACATTCCTATCGCGAGTCTTTTTAGCCAAGTTGAGGCATATCTCGGAACTAAACCGGTGCAATCTTCAAATGCTCTTTATCCATATCAAGCCTACTTGGCAACTCATTTAAATTACGGGCCGGCGGCCAAAGAAAATCAATTAACCGCGTGGGGGTATTACAGCGATTATCCCTCTAAGCCAGACGATGCTTTTGTAGCGGCGGATTCTATCAAAAATGGCATTAAAACTCGCTCAACTTTTGTCCTCCAATCAAATGTTTTCGAAATCTTAGGCCCTTTATTTTTAGATATTACCAAACTCGATAAATTTTTAATCAACGATGTGGATGTTCGAGTTAGATTACTTCGCGCTCCTAACGCTTTTTCTATTATTAGCACAGAAGCGAATAAACAATATAAAATTGAACTTGTCGAAGTTAGTTTATACGCCAAACATGTAGAAGTATTGGACCAAATTGTTTTGTCTCACGCGGCTGTAATGAGAAAAACTCCCGCCATGTATCCTTTGACAAACGTCACGATGAAGAGTTTCGTCATCATGGCGAACTCAACGGATGTCGGGAGGGAAAACGTATTTTTAGGTTTAGTTCCCAACCGTGTTGTTATTGGTTTGGTAACGAATAAATGCAAAAACGGTTCGCTCGATACAAATCCCTTTAATTTTAAGCATTTTACGTTAAATTTCCTTCAAATAACCGTCGGTACGTTAAATTTCCCTGACCAAGCTTTTACCCCAAATTTCAATACGAATAAATCTCTTAATTACACCCGTGAATACCAGTCTTTGTTTGATGGCCTTGGTACCGACCTTACCGATACGGGGAATGGGATCTCCTATCAGCGGTTTCTTCATGTAAACTGTTTATACGCGTTGGATCTTACAAAAGAACATCTCGCCTCTTCGAGCCACAGCTCCGTAACGCAAACAGGCAGCGTTCGAATCTCCATGAAATTTGAAAAACCCCTGCCAGAAAATGTTTGCGTTTTAATATACGCTGAATTTGAAAACACGATTCTTATTTCTCAAGAACGAGATATCATCTACACCCCCCAATAAAAACGCCACCGTCTTTCAAAATTTGATTATTTAACGGTCAACATGGGTCCAGTGCACAAATTGTCTGAGAAGCTCGAAATTACGGTGGTAAATGCCTTAGAACCCGAAATAAACGTTCGACGAGTCGATACGCTGACGACATTGAATCTGAAAGAAGAGGCTTGGCTAGCTTTATTTCGAATTGCCGACGACATTACCGCTTTTTTGAAAAATAATTCGAGATGATTTCACTTATGGCTTCCTATTTCAAATGAAAGGATAAAACTGGAATGTTTCGTGAATTCATCTAATGATAGACTCGTGGACATCCGTTACTACGAACGGGGCAATCAAGCAAATTATTTCGTATTATATTCCGCCGCCAGGGGTTTTAGTCTGAAGCTTAAGGATTGGGAAAGACTTCTCATCTTAAAACCAGTTTTGGATCGTGAAATCAAAAGCAAGAAAGCCGCGCCATTTCATATGAAAGAATTATTGGTTAATCATTTAACTAATATTATTTTTGACATGACTGATAATTGTCCAAATATCGATTGTTAAAAATCGCTAGCCCATACTCCAGAATGTAACGCGGGCGGAGGGAGCTGGGAAAATAGAGTAGAAATCACTCTATCTGAAGCTTTACCTTTAATCGATCGATCTGTTATATTAAATAAATTTCGCGCCGAATACGGATTTGAAGATGATGAAAATTTATTATTTAATTATATGAGTACTAATCTACAAGAACTAAAGAACGCTCTAGTTTTTGGTTATTAAAAAATGTATATTAACTGAAGCTCTGAAATAAAAAATTTCATTTTGGTCACGTTTTTTCGTATTTTTTCCACTTATTTTTTGTAGCCCTATTAAATATACTATGAAAAAAATATCGAAATTATCTGCCCCTATTAAAAAACGCTTAAAGGCTGTATATTATAATATCGAACATCCAGCCTCGTACAGCAACGTAGAGATCTTAAAAAAAGAATTTCCAGATATTTCTCGTAAAGTGATAGTGGAATGGTTAGAAAGTCAAAAATCGTACACGAGGCATCGGTTTCGAAGAAAACGTTTTAAAACTAATCAAATATTCGCCAATAGCCTTAATGAAACGTGGCAATCAGATTCAATTGATTTGCCTAAATTAAAAAATAAAAATGTTAGATTTATTTTAGTTGCCGTTGACATTTTAAGTCGCTACGCTTTCGCTAGACCTTTAAAAGATAAATCCAGTGTGGAAATTATCAAAGCTTTTCAAGATATCTTTCGATATCGAAAACCTTTAAAGTTAATTACTGATATGGGGAAAGAATATAATAATAACGCCTTTAAGAAATTCCTCAAAATAAATGGCGTCTCGCTCTATTTCGCTTTAGGCACCCATAAGGCGGCTATCGCCGAACGATTTATTCGAACCTTGAAGGGCCAAAATTATAAAATAATGACCCATACGGGCCAAAATAATTATATTCAATATCTACCGCAAATTTTGAAGGCGTACAACGCTAGAGTTCATGGTACAACGCATATAGCGCCGGATCAAGTCACTTTGCATAACGAAAATATTGTTTGGAACACACTATACGGACGCGTTAAAAACGTTTCTAAAAAATCGACGTCGTTACAAAAAGGAGATCTGGTTCATTTGTCGGTGGGTGAAAGGGCCTTTAGAAAGATTTATACAGGTACATTCACGCCCGAAATTTTTGTCGTTGATAGAGTTATAAAACGCAACCCTCCGGTGTACAAACTCAAAGATTTGAAAAACGAAGAAATTTCCGGCCCATTTTACGCGAACGAACTTCAACGAGTGCGTTTACCAGAAACTTGAGGCATAACAAGATGGATACGCATCAACTAATGGCTCTCATGCACTGTAATCCAGAAACTAGAAAATCCTTTTTAGGCGTGTTCGCTAGGGACCGCTTACCAAGGGTCCCTCATCGCGAAACTTATTGTTTTATTCTCAACACTGATAATCACAATCAAGAAGGTCAACATTGGTTAGCGGTTTTTCGAAATAAAGAAAAATTAGAATTTTTTGATAGTTACGGTTTAGGGCCAGATTTTTATAATTTATCTCTCGAAAAATATCATCCCAAAATATACTATAATACAAATCAAATACAACCAACTCGAGCGGAAACGTGCGGTTTGCATTGCGTCTACTTTTTAACGGCTCGCTGTAATAAAATTAATTATAATGATATTATTAATAAAATGTATTATTCAAATTTAAAATTAAATGACATTTTAATTTTATTATTTTTATGTTTACATTTACAAATGCATAACGGTTTTTATTGTCAATAAAAAAAAATAAAATGTTATGTAGTCTCTCCATTTTTGAGGTTTTCCAGTTCCCTTTTGCTCTCGCAAAAATTGTTTGCTACGAGTGCGTGCTCGGGGGGAAACTGGTTCCAATCGTTCGATTCTTCTTTTTCTTTTCTTTCTCGATGATTTACCATTGCGGGGAGTTTGATCAATGTCAGGTGTTTGATCGTTTTTGCTAGACTCGCCACTTAAAACTTCGGATATCGAATCGAGCGCTTCTTGTTTCGCCCGGAGAAAATTTCCCCGCTCCGGAGTATGCGTGCCTCCCACGGCGCCTAAAAGCTCTTCGGGGGGCTCTTGAAATAAACCTTGATGTAATTGACGGGTAATTTTTGAGGAGGAATCTCTTATTAAATCAGAAACGTAATTCGGGCCGAGTTTTTGTTCCATTTCTTCTTTTGACAATGGAGTCGAATGCTCTTGATATAAAGGGGAAATCTTTGAACGCGACGTTCTCCCGCGGAATCCTTTCGTCGTAGGATATCTCGGCGTTATAAAAGTTTGGGGCGAAGCTTTTAGAGGTTGCAATCCGGGAGTTAAGGGTGCAGTGGATTGGGGCGGGAGTGTTAGGGCTGATAAATTACTGACTTCAAACTTGGGCAAGGAAATATTTTCTTTCATATCCATATAAACTATTAATTTGGCGGCAGAAGGGGCGTTTGATTTTAATATTCGCTCAATCTCTTCGTCAAGCGTTTGAAAAAATTTGCTCTCGGTACTCTCAGTTAGGGACGTAGCGGGGACGAGAATCATTGATTTCATATTTGACGGGCGATTAAACCCACTAAAGACGGTAACAAAGTAGTTAATAAAGTACCGACAAATCCGCCTTTTTGATTAAGCAATAATTTACGTTTGGCTTTTCGGGAGAGTTTGGACGAACCTAACTTCCGTATGAGCGCTTTATATTTAGCTAATCGCTTTTTACGAGCCGTGGTTAAAAAAATACCACCTCCTTTCAAATTTTTGCATAAAGTGGAAATAGAATTTAATTGATTCACGCTACTATTGTTTAATAAAGCGCGACGGGCGGGGCCTGTACTCTGACGTAATGCTTGTAAAAATGGTAAAAAAGTCTTAAATTTTTTGCTCGGATAGGCTATCGGATGTTTTTTAGATCCTTTCGAGCGACGTTTTCGCTTTAAAACCATGCTCGTGAATATAGTTCCGAAAAAAAATTATTTGCTAATCACAATAAATTATCATGGGTGCTTCGTTAAGTAAAATACGACTCCTTAGTCTTAAAAGGTCAGGGGTTTCTTGTTTATTGTCTATGAGTAAATAACTATATGGTTCTCGAGTCGCTAGTTTATATGCTTCTACTATTTCTTTCCCTTGACCCGGAGCAATTTGCGATCCTAACAAAGAAATTCCTAAGGAATCTCAGGGATTTTTAAAATAAATAATGTTACAAGTGTTTAAAGATATTAACCGAGCTTGGCTGCCTTTCGGAAATAAAGTTTGACAAAGGATCATGACACTAATATTAAAGTGATGTGATTTTACCGTCACTAAATTAGCGATAAAGGGGTTGTTAAAGATTTCATTAGCGAGATCGTCCAAAACAATAAGTGAATTACGATTTTTTTTTCCCAAAATTCAACGTTAGAATCGGGTAAGCCCTGAATAAAAACGATATTGGGAAGTGTCTGGCGTAAAACGTCAAAATTGGGTTGATAAGCTTGAAAACAATAAATTATTTTTTCGGGAGGGGGGTATGTAATTAATGGTAATTGTTTTAAAAAATTAGAAACAAACGTTCTTTTTCCTATAGAAATAAATAAAACACAGTTTTTTAATGCTAGATTTATATATATATATGTATATGATTTTATTAAAAATAAAAATACAGGCAAAACAAGTTGGGAAACCAAAATATAACCTCCCCGACCCCGACGTTAAGGTAATCTAACCTAACCCTACCTAAAATAAAAGATGAAAAGAAATGTAGAGTATTGGATGAGTAGAGGAAACAGCGTGCATTTCAATCATTATTCTCTATTTTACGGAGTATAAGTATTTTCCCTTAACCTCAAGGATACAGAGAATGCAAAAGAATGTCATGCGTTACCCATAATTATATGCGGCAGGTCGTAGACTCTAATATACACACCAAATGAAATGTCCTGCGTTACCCATAATTATATGCGGCATGGCGTAGAGTTCATAATTGACGCACCAAATGAAATTTATTTTCTAAATAAATATGTAAAATACATGTTCTTTTAATATAAATTATCATTAGAGCATAGGCTGTACTGTGTGATTATCTTTGAGATAATCCACTGATTTGATAAAGACGAAGGATTTAGTCTGGGATGGCAATGAAGACAAGGAATTAAAACGACGAAGATTTTGTAGCAAGTTCCTCTTAGACAAACCAAGAAATATTGTAGACTGAATGTTCCATTTAAACCCATTTTCGGTAGATGATTGGCAATTACTTCCGGTAAAGTTTTCTTCTAAAATTCTTGTTTTGACGTGCTAATAGAGGACCATTACTGATATTTTCATCATGCAAGTGATCCCAGTCATTGGAAGAATCAAAGGATTGAGCTGGTCGAGAGGTTATTTTCCAAACCGGCTGACAAGATGTTAGCTTCCACTCCTATGATAAAAAAAATATCTTGAATACTGAAATAGACTAATTTCCATACCGTTAATATTTATACTTGAATAGCTCCTTTTATGTTTAGAATAACGAGGCCGTATGAAGAACTGTTGAGCTTTTACTGACTGTAAGAATCTCATATGTCGAGTCCGAAAACACTCACTGCTTGCGTGTTTCAATTCTTCGTAGCCAGGCCGTCTCTTTCTGGTGATAAATGAAAGCCGTGTCGCTGCTCTGTTGACTTCAAATGGTGATGACATTCTGCGCTGGTTGATTTTCTCACTTAAGTCACTATAGCTCTCTTTTGTCTGGTCTCACTCTACACGGCTTCTTTTGATTATGAAAATAATCGGAAATGTTTCTTGGTTTTATAGTGGAGAAATCTGAAGCCTATTTTTTTCCAGCATCAGATAACCATTTTTTATTCAAAACTGATGTTTTTTTAAACACGGGAAACCTACTGTACTTCTGTCCAAGGGGAGTTTTCACGACTATAATTTTTCTTAAGAGGTTTAACATTTTGTATCAATCCGCCTCAGCTTTAAATCTTATGTCGTTTCTATCTTGGATGCCCGTGTAAACGTACCTTTATTTAGATTCTTCAATCCACCCCAAGTTTGCAGCAAGCCTTAGCCTATACTGCCCGTTATACCTTTGCTTTTTGGACTAAATGATATATGGAAAACAGCTTAGCGCGTGTTGCCAACTCAAGCTGGTATTAAACGGTCACATTTCATTAAATCTTTGTTTAACTAAGAGAAGCACTCGTAAACAATAAACTATACTTTCTCTCTATTAGCTCGAATTCAATGGATATTCCTTATCATTCTACTGTTTAAGAAATAAAATTTTTGTTTATCATTTTGAAGCAATTAATAAAAATAGGCTAAGCTTATGATTTCACCCTTTTGTAACCAATTCAGGCACCTTACTCTCTATTACTTCATATAATTTATCAATATTTCATTATTTAAATCTGTGTTTAACTAGAGAAACTCTCGTACCGAAAGAAGTCTTATCAAATTTTGTCAAAGTACCTTTGTCTGTATTAATTCGAATTCAGTGGACGGTGTAAACGCACTTTTATTTAGATTCTTCAATCCACCCCAAGTTTGCAGCAAGACTAAGCCTATACTGCCCATTATACCTTTGCTTTTTGGACTAAATGATATATGGAAAACAGCTAAGCGCGTGTTGCCAACTCAAGCTGGTATTAAACGGTCACATTTCATTAAATTTTTGGGAAATTTCTTAAATATCTTCTAAACTATCTCGAATTTTTAATTGATTTTTCAGCTTCTTTATTAATTAGATTCAGTTTAACAATATTATTATATTAAATTAAAATTTAAATGAATTATACGCTTCAATTCACTAAAAGATATCGCGGCATAAGGCCAAAATAGTTAGGGCATGGAAAAGGGGTATATATAGCTTTCGCTAACCTTTATTCACCGAGCGAGTAACCGAGAAGAGTTGGGGAAAACCCCCCCTTCTCAACGTCTAGACGTTTATCGTAACCCTAGGCATTCGGTAACTGCACCACAAAGACCCGTAGAGGGAGGAGATGACTGGAGTGTTGATGTGGACTATATTAGCGAGGGACGCCTCGCTAATATGGCCCGCTGAGATCGGACACTAGAGGTTGGACCTTGGTGTGAGGATGGTCGGAGGTGATTATAACAGTGGGAGACGTCCCATTGCGTATAATCGCCTTCAACTGTCCAGCATCGAGGTTTGACCGTAAAGTGGATGGTGGCATGCGATAATATACAATTGGAGACGTCCTGTTGTATATAATTGCACGACACCTGAAACTCATTGTGGCAGCCACGCTTAAAGGAGGTAATTCCCGTTAAACGGAATTGAACGATAAGCTGGTATGATAATGTCTCTAGACTTTTGGCTCCACGAGCTAGGTCACGTGATTTCCGGTTACACATGATATCCGCTTACACAGGAAGTGACACACACACACACACAGACACACACACACACAGACACGATCAGTGTAAAACCTCCCCCTGAACTAAAGTTCAGTCGGGGAGGTAAAAAAGCATATCACACATGGAAGGCCCGCAAATTAAACTTCGAAATGGAGTAATAAATTTTAAAGTATTATCATTCATTATTAGAAAATAGTCCAACACCAGATAATAAAATCCGCCACTTTTTACCTCCCCGACTGAACTTTAGTTCAGGGGGAGGTATTACATTGATCGTGTCTGTCTGTGTGTGTGTGTGTGTCTGTCACTTCCGGCGTAAGCGGATATCCTGTGTAAACGGAAATCACGTGACCTAGCTCGTGGAGGCAAAAGTCTAGAGACGTAATCATACCAGCTTATCGTTCAATTCCGTTTAACGGGAATTACCTCCTTTAAGCGTGGCTGCCACAATGAGTTTCAGGTGTCGTGCAATTATATACAGCAGGACGTCTCCAATTGTATATTATCGCATTCCACCATCCACTTAACGGTCAAACCTCGATGCTGGACAGTTGAAGGCGATTATACGCAATGGGACTTCTCCCACTGTTACAATCACCTCCGACCATCCTCACACCAAGGTCCAACCTCTAGTGTCCAATCTCAGCGGGCCATATTAGCGAGGCGTCCCTCACTAATATAGTCCACATCAACCTTCCACTCCAGTCATCTCCTCCCTCTACGGGTCTTTGTGGTGCAGTTACCGAATGCCTAGGGTTACGATTAACGTCTAGACGTTGAGAAGGGGGGGTTTTCCCCAACTCTTCTCGGTTACTCGCTCGGTGAATAAAGGTTAGCGAAAGCTATATATACCCCTTTTCCATGCCCTAACTATTTTGGCCTTATGCCGCGATATCTTTTAGTGAATTGAAGCGTATAATGCATTTAAATTTTAATTGAATATAATAATATTGTTAAACTGAATCTAATTAATAAAGAAGCTGAAAAATCAATTAGAAATTCGAGATAGTTTAGAAGATATTTAAGAAATTTCCCAAAAATTCAATGAAATGTTACCGTTTAATACCAGCTTGAGTTGGCAACACGCGCTAAGCTGTTTTCCATATATCATTTAGTCCAAAAACCAAAGGTGTAAGGCTTGCTGCAAACTTGGGGTGGATTGAAGAATCTAAATAAAGGTACGTTTACACGGGCATCCAAGATAGAAACGACATAAGATTTAAAGCTGAGGCGGATTGATACAAAATGTTAAACATCTTAAGAAAAATTATAGTCGTGAAAACTCCCCTTGGACAGAAGTACAGTAGGTTTCCCGTGTTTAAAAAAACCAGTTTTGAATAAAAAATGGTTATCTGATGTTGGAAAAAAAATAGGCTTCAGATTTCTCCACTATAAAACCAAGAAACATTTACGATTATTTTCATAATCAAAAGAAGCCGAGTAGAGTGAACTTCGTTAGCAGACCAGGAGACGAGACGAGACAAGACGAGACCAGAGGGAAGAGAGCTATAGTGACTTAAGTGAGAAAATCAACCAGCGCACAATGTCATCACCATTTGAAGTCAACAGAGCAGCGACACGGCTTTCATTTATCACCAGAAAGAGACGGCCTGGCTACGAAGAATTGAAACATGCAAGCAGTGAGTGTTTTCGGACTCGACATATGAGATTCTTACAGTCAGTAAAAGCTCAACAGTTCTTCATACGGCCTCGTTATTCTAAAAATAAAAGGAGCTATTCAAGTATAAATATTAACGGTATGGAAATTAGTCTATTTCAGTCTTCAAGATATTTTTTTTATCATAGGAGTGGAAGCTAACGTCTTGTCAGCCGGTTTGGAAAATAACCTCTCGTCCAGCTAAATCCTTTGATTCTTCCAATGACTGGGATCACTTGCATGATGAAAATATCAGTAATGGTCCTCTATTAGCACGTCAAAACAAGAATTTTAGAAGAAAACTTTACCGGAAGTAATTGCCAATCATCTACCGAAAATGGGTTGTAAATCAGTGGATTATCTCAAAGATAATCACACAGTACAGCCTATGCTCTAGTGTTAATTTATATTATAAGAACATGTATTTTACATATTTATTTAGAAAATAAATTTCATTTGGTGTGTCTATAAAGAAATCTACGCCATGCCGCATATGATTTTGGGTAACGCAGGACATTTCATTTCGTGTGTATATTAAGAAGTCTGAAACCTGCCGCATGGGTTAAGGGAAAATACTTATACTCCGCAAAATAGAGGATAATGATTGAAATGCACGCTGTTTCCTCTACTCAACCAAATACTCTACATTTCTTTTCATCTCTTCTTTTAGGTAGGGTTAGGTTAGATTAGATTACCTTAACGTCGGGGTCGGGGTTTCCCAACTTGTAAGTTTTACAAGCCATTTACATGTTTATTAACCCGACACCAGTTTATATGCTATGTATTGACTGTCACCAATTGTATTTCCTTTTTTAAATCTTGACCTCTTTTACACGCTAAAAATATTTGTTCAAATTTTTTAATTTTATGTTGAAAACGTAAGTGATCAATCCATTTATAATTTTTTCTATTTTCCGCGGGGATTTCATAAATTTGAATTACTTTAGAAAAATGCACGTGCCTGTTTCCATTCTTGGACATGATTGGCTATTTATAAAGGGTGGACATTTAATTTTTTCTTCAACAATAGTTTTTTCAGGAGCGCCGCTTATTATTGTATTAACACAACCCCTTTCATCTTTACCGCTTTGATTCGAGTTACATTTCGCGAAAGGAATGCTGCCGCATTCGTCAAAACCGGTTTGAAGAGGTTGAAATGGTACGAGAGGGATGTTCGTAGTCAAATTTCGCTTGGTAACAAAATCACAGTTTGGACTATATTTTTCATGCTCTTTAAAGGGGATGTCTAAACATTCCCAACGATATAAAATAAGCCCACATTGAAAGCATTGACAAGCTTGGATTCTCGAGTCTAATAAAAAATCCTGCTTTAGCTAAGGCTTCAATTGGAACGCAACCTTTCCAACGCAATTTAAAACTTTCTAGGCGGGTCAATTCGTGATTCATTTTTTTTTTCGCTTCCGTCCGCTTTGTAGCCGAAAGGCAGAGTGTCAAGATTATTTAAAATATATCGTTTATCATTTGTGCGTCTAAACTTTTTGGTCGGCTTGGTCGACTCTAGTGCCATCTGTATTTTATGTCTTTTTACGCTAAAGGGAATTTGAAGTGTTAATTCTTTTTGAGGATCCATGATTAATTCTTCGAAATTTTCTAGGCCAATAGCTTCGACATTTTCACGATTTAAAGTGATGCCTTTACATTTTTGTACAATTTTTTGAGATTCTTTTAATTTATATACATAACTTTTTGGTCCCGTCGTCATAAATAAATCTATCGAATTGCCCTTTAATTCGTCGGCCCACGAGCCCCCGAAGTGCCAATAGAAGGTTCCCACGCCCCGGGGGTAGCGATATAAAGGCAACTATCTATATCCCCATATACGCAGGCCCTGCCCAATTTAAACAAAGTTTCATTTAATCTAATACGCCCATAAGCGGAAACGAAACTAGCTACAATAGCATTACCATAATTATAAGAAGGCGCGTAATCGCTTTCGCTTTTGAGGCTTAACATCGCAATTTCGTCAGTTACGGGAGGCAAATCGGCTATTTCCACGCTAGGGTCTCCTAAATATTTAATTAATTCTGCATATTTATTAATTAGTACAGTTTTAGGATGATTAGTGCGTAACCCTACACGTCCCCACAGCGCATTAATATTTAATTTCCCAACGTGACGTAATCCAGGGTTATCAGTAATGTCAGAAATATTTAAATTTAATTTTTCACTTTGATTAATTTTTTCGCCAATTTTTTTTCTGTGACAGCATCACTTGAAAATCCCGAATTCGCTATTTTCAGGCCAATAAAGTCCGTCATGTACTGACTAAAGAAATTTTCTTGTTTGTGATAGTGATAAACCTCGTAAATATCTAAGATTTTGTAATTAGCATACTTTACGGCCCAATAGAGTTCGTTGCTAACCCAAACACCTTCTAAGGCTCTATCGTTCTCTCCGTGATTACAAACGTTTAACTGAAATTTAGTACACATTTTACACAGTGGGTAATATAATTTTCCATGCACTCGAACGGGTAAAACGGGGATATAAAGATTTGGGGGGGGGGCAGTACACGCGCGTGAATAACTCCAAAGTACGCATCTGCTTCGTAATTAAAGTTAGAGGTAATAATACTAGGGTGTAATCCCGGAAAAACCTTTTCACGACAAATATGGGGGTAAAGCGAAATTATGTCTAAATATTTTATGTTTTGATGTGTTTGGGGAACGCTTTTTAATTTAAATACGCTACAACGACCACCGTATAAGGCGCTGCGTCCATTAATACGGGGGCGTAATGTTAGACTTTTGCAAAAAGCTTTGGCTTCGGTGTTTTCCTTCAAAATCGATAGAATTGACATTCTTTTACTGTAATATATTTATGGTTTGGAAGAGTTTCTCGAATAAAAATATCTCTATCCAAAGTGCGTTCGTGAAGATGTTTATTGGTTGTTTTTAATAGCGAATTATAAGAATTTAAAGCCAAACAAAGCTCGCATCCGTGATAAAAACAGCCGTCAAAATTAATAGCTAACGGTGGATCGCTAGAATAACCGTCTAATTGATATGGACCAACTTGTTTTTCTCCTCCGTATAAAGCTGTTTGAAGTTTTACGCCTTCTTGTTTTTCAAACCAAGCTAAATATTTTAAACTAATTTGAGATTAGGCAAATTGATTGTTATATCCGTTGGGAGGGACAATTCCCATTGTATACGGTTTAAGATAATTGTTTAGAAAAATTGTAGTTAGACACCCGGCAATCGTTACGTTGGGAAAACTAAAAATATCAAAACCAGTAATTTTTAAATAAATGTCTCGAAAAATTACCATTCCTTCCCGTAATAATTTTACATCCTGGCTACAGTATTTTAAAACTTCTTCGTGAATGTCATATTCTTCTTTTTCACGACTCTCGTACCATTTTTCAAAATTTAAGAAATCTTGATCTTTCATTTTTTCCGGACTAAAATAATGTTTTGGTGGCAGTGCCCCTTTGTAATCTAAAGTCGAGTTATTGTAAAAAGAGTAAGGAAAATATCCTTTTACTACGTCATCATCAAGCCCGAACATTTGCGTAAAATTTCTTAAAGGGGCCGTGACGTAAGAATAACTGTCAATAAATCTTAACTGTAAATTTTTTAATGAGATGAGTAAAATTTTGGAACCGTCATAAATAAGAAAAGGCAATAAATTTCGTTCAATTAACTTCCTTATAATGAAGTAAAGATCGAAACCTTGTGCATAGTGGCCTAATACTGAAAATCCATGGAAGCGCGCCTTTCTAGTCTTACGTTTTCTAATTTTTTGAGAACCAACAATTACTTCCGTTGATGAATATAATCTAAAAACTTGTCTATGCAATCTTTTCCATAAAAAATCATTTTTTCGTAACTACCATTTTCTAATTCAGCTTCACTAATTAATAAAATGGGAACAAAAATATCGTTTTTTAAAATAGTTTCAGTATCAAAAAAAATTAACCGATTTTTTTCACGGGGGGTGCAAAGGGGCATGACGTAATGCAATTGTTCGGGATGTTTAATTAGACAACGCTGACAACGGGGTAAACAATCGTGATTTTCACCTAGTAAATGTCCACATTTTAAACACCTTTTTTTGACCCGCATGTTCCGTTAGAAACATGCGCTTCAAAACAAGCCACCCGAGCAAAATAGCAAAAACATTCTGCGAACCGCTCTAAATTATTCATAGTATGATAAGCGGGGGACTGACAACGAAAACAAATATATTCAGTCGTGTTCGGACATCTATGTTTCTTTTTTTGATAATCTGTATGAATCGTTTTTAAACAAGTATTACACGAACTTCTACCCCCCTTTATTGAATGAAGAGTTTTTGCGACATGAATGTGAGACCCTACCTTTAATAGATAAATATAACGAGGGGCGTCGGGACCTTCGTAAAAAATATTATATTGGTCTAAAGCGTCTATTATAACAATTCGATAAAGGGGAAGTAAAAAATTTTGCATTTTGTTAATACTAATCATATTTACGGCTCCTTCATCTAGACCCGCTTTTTCGTGTAACTCTTTGGCCATTTTTAATTGTATTTTTTTCCCGTATTTAATTTTTTGAAATTCTTTTTTGTCAAATAATTCGAGTTGTTTAATTTCAGTGAAATAAAATCGATCCGCGAGTAATTGATCTAATACAATACCTCGTCCGAAACAAAAATTGTCCGTGTCATTGTCAATGAAAATAAAATTGGAATTTTTTTGGAGCCAGTCATTTAAGTTAGCTAAAGTTCTGTTTTTAACAGAACGTTGGTAACCGCCAATATTTGAGGTAAGTCTATGAAGATTAAATCAAATTTCCAGTTATCGCTTTCTACAATCAAGTCTTTCGAATTTGATTGTATTACCCGACTTAACGTTCGAATAATACGCTTGGGAGTGAGTTTGTCTATTTTAATTAAATTTATATTAACTAGCGTATTTAAACTTTCGGAATTTAAACTAAAACGTAAATGAGTAAAGTTTTCACGATCCAATAATATTTCGCGAATTATTTCTGCTAAAATTCTTTTAAAGATTTTATAGAAGTCTTTAACAGGAATTTTAGTAAAGTCATGAAATTGAATTCGAACATCTATTTCTTTTGTCTTCCATTTATATGAGCGTTTATTTAATCGGCGTTGAATGTGATAGAAACGTTTAAGATTAGGGAAAGAAGAGGTATCAGAATCGCTAGCGGTAGAAGATGAAGAGGTTTCTGAATAGTCGGCCATTGTTTATGCGGAATTATTTTTTATGTCAAAAATATTTATTCGTTACCTTCTTTGGAGCAATGATTTGAGTTCCTTTATGTTTTGAATTCGCTCGCAACATTTGTAAAAGGCGTTGACCAATTTTACACCATCTCGATCCGATTCATCACTGACACTGCAAAATTAATAATTGTAAATTAAACTCAAATTGTACGAATTTAAAATTATTTAGAAATCTTACATGTATTTTAATTTTTTATGGTCCGCTTTCCAGAGTTCGTCAACGGGACTGTTTCCAATGCCCTCCATTTTATATAAGTTCTATTCCATATAAAATAGTCCATTCGTACGGGGTCTCGTTTTTGATTCGTAGTAATTGCCATTTACCCTTAAACGTACGCTACTTTCTAAACCAAGAGTTGAAACAGTAGAACTTTCTTTTACTTTTTCAAGAAAAATATTATCGTCGGGTGCTATTAATTTTTCGAAATTTAAAAACGAAGTAATTTTTCGTTTTGAGCTACTCAATTTATGAGAGGGACTGGGCCGATTGATGTCTGGCAATTCGTTTAAATTACATTCTGCTTCTTCTACTGTAATGTCGGGAGATGGCAAAGGGCTGGACAAGTCCAATATATCCTGTGATTCGAGTAATTGGCTCATATTCCAACTATTTTATGAAAAAATAATCGACCCTAAACTACCGAAGACTGAAAATAAACTTTTACACGTTATGGTCTATCTTTATATAGACAAAAACCTCAAAAATAAATAAAAAAAAATAGATATTTTTTGTTTTTCAAAAATTAGAATTTAATATTTTTTAAGTCACGTACAAAGATAATTAGTTTTTTTTAATATGTATCAAAAAAAACCTTTTATGGTACAACGCCTATTTATAAAAATATTTTAATCTAGGATAATTATCCCCTCTAGTTAAATTTTTACATAGATATAACCCATTTATTTCCATATATAAAGCTAAAAAATATTAACATTAGAAGTAGCATAAGAAGTCTTTAAAAAAATGGCTTGTTTAAGTACAAATTGCGATATTAAAAACACCGAGCCTTTTGGGGTAATTTTGTCATTAACCGCACTGAGTTTTCAAATTTGTGATAAAAATGCTCTTTTTAACAAAATACCTGTAGAAAAGCACGATCACGTTGTTAATGTAATAAGTAAACGCGTTTTTGATGAGTGTTATGAACTTTTAAAAGACTTTAACTACTTTATATCCGAAAAACATGGAATTTTTTGTTTCAATAGATATAATCGTGATTTAGAAATCCCTCCTCCTTTTTGTCCTTTTGCGGTGCATATTCGTCATCCTGCCTGTCCCTTTTTTAATTTTCGATGTTCAACGTTTCAAATTCATACCAGTTATTTTATACGTGGTTGGACTTACTATAAAGCAGCCATTTTTGCTACCTTGTACGTTACTTAATAAATACCAGCTTTGTTATATAAAAAATAATGATATCCTTATTTAGATATCGGGACATCAACATTTTTTACGAAAATTTTACGCTGGAAATGAGAAAAATGAGAAGAAAAATTAACTATCTGAGTCGACAAGTATGTATTTTTTTAAACCTTTATTTATTTAAAATTATAATGTTATTAACTTTTAGATGAAAAAAATTAAAACACTATATTTAACTTTGGAACCAAATATGGACGAATTATTAATTTCAATAATGTATAGCTTTAAAAAAAATAAAACCTTATATTTAACTTTGGAACCAAATATGAACAAATTATTAGTTTTAATGATATTTTAAAACATTTCTACTGGCATTTTATAATTTGATAATTTTTCTTTGTGAAACTATTTCTTTATCATAAATATATTCTTTCAAAAATATTATTTTTGTAAAATGATAATTATGTCAATTAAATGTAATTATAATGTATATTTTATCTATATAACTAGATAATTTATCTATTATTATAATCCCTACGTGTATAATTTTAATATTTTGATATTCGAATAAAAAATATAAAACTGGACGACATTGAAAATGAAATTCTATATTTTTCACGTTATTAATATACATACGTAGATAATCACTTTTTTATATTAAATTTCAAAATATATAAATACGCAAAAATTAGGTTCATTTTTTCACTTTTGAATCTTGTTATCAAACCTACAAGTATGTCTAGGAAAAATATTGCCGTGGTGCAGCCGTTTTACCCTGTTCTAAAATAATTAAAATTAAGTCCAGCCGCTTTTATACCAACTAGAGCTACGAATTGGTCAGCAGGTTTAGATTTTTACTCATTGTATGACACCGTAATCCCCGTTAATGGACTTGTCAAAGTACACACGGGGATTGCACTTGAACTACCACCTTACACCGTGGGGACGTTGCTAGGAAGATCGTGTAAGTTTTTACGATATGAAACTTAAAACTAACTTTTAAAATTATAGCTAAAATTTCTATTTTAGCGAAGCTTTTGGAGGGTATTTTTGTATACCCGGGGATTATTGACTCCGACTTTCGTGGCGAGTTACAAATCATGCAGAGAACCAACTTAGAAACGGAATATACTATTAAAGCCGGTGACAAAATTGCCCAATTAGTCATTACCCCAATATTAATCCCAGTTCTCTGCGAAGCCAAGGTATGTTTTTTTTCCTTAAAAATATTAAAAACTTAATTTTACTAAAAATCTTTTTTTTTTTGAAATTGTCAGGAATTAAGCACAACCGTTAGGGGTATTGGTGGTTTTGGCTCAATTAATTGATGTATATTAACCGTTTAAAAAAATGATTAAATTTGATTTTACCTTTAATTCATTGTTTCGTTGTGAATTGATGACTTTGTTGTTTTTTTATTACTTTTTGGCCATTTTACGTTATTATGAGCTCTTGCATTTCCATAGTCGGATCTTTTTTCCACATTTCGTGATATAGTGAGCTTTAAAAAACATAAAAAGTGTTAATATCTATATAATTTTTTTAAACAAAACTAATTAAAATACTTTTAGTTATATTTTTTTACATAAACGAGAAACTGAATTTTTCCGTCAGACCCAGCACTATTTTAATAAAATATAATAATTAAATATAAAATAACGAACAAAAATACATTTACGTACCTGAAAAAGTAAAATATAAAATGGCGTCCTACCCCTCGTATCTTTTTTAAGAAATGTAGTCTTCTTTTTTTTATTCTCTGACGTCAAAAAAATGTGAGCTTAATAAACCTTTTTTATTGGTGGGCTAACATTTATTAATTAAGAGATAATAACACAAATTTTTAATTCAAATTTTATTTTTAAATCATTTCTTCATCACTATGCACTTCATCTGAATCGTATTTTTTATAGTTAAAAGTATAATCTTTCAGCCATTTTTATAGTTCTTTGGATTGACAATAATATTTACGGATCTACAAAAAAATCAAATATTAATATTTTATTTATGAAACTGTAATTTTAACTACATACCTTTTCTTCTAATTTTAACACTTTAGAGTCATAATCCGCAATTGAAGTATACTGACCATCAAAGAATTCGCCGTATCTAATATAAAGTATTTTTTAGTTCATTTTTTTATTTGTTGAAAAAAAAATGACATACTTGAGAGCAAAAATGACAATTTTGTACGAGATGAATTGATGAAACATTTCTTTGGAGTGGAATTCCTAACCCATAAAAGTTAATGATTTATACGGACAATGAAGGTTCGTATAATGATTAGGATAAGCATACTGTTAAAGCTTTATCTCCAAACGTTTTAACGTCACAACCCCATAATACGGCTTGAGGATGAAACAAATAATTGTCAAATTCGCACACATTTAATTTACCAAATTCAGGTGTTATAAAATGCGAAAAAGGACGAGACTATAAAAGCTGGTGACACTCATTAAAGACTGGTTCTGATAACTTGACTAATAGTCTTGTTTTCGTTTCGAATATTTCGGGGTGATGATCGTCTGTGTTGTTACTTGTTTGTAATACATAACTAGATTCAACTGCCGCAAACGCTCAACATTGAAGAGATAACACTCCTTCTAATCTATGGGCTTGCGTACGTGGAGCGTGGTATTCAGTTAAACAAGCCATGGTGACTATAAATTTAATATTGTTGAGAAGCCTTTTTAAAGTAATTTAAATGAGGTTAGTAGGTAAAAGTAATACTTATATTCAAATAAGATTATGATGTAAAAGTAACAATTTTATTCAAATAAAATTGTAACAATTTTTATTTCCCCCGTGGCACAACAGCTTTAAAAAGTAACCTAGTTTTTGATTATGGCGAGAGTAAAAGTAGAGGAGAGAGAGAACGTTGCTAAGCGTACAAAACGCTAGAAGAGAGATGTTTTAGACTCCCGCGTACCAAAGCTCTCCGGCGCGAGTGGAAATTTCGAAAAAAAAATTTCAAGTTGGTGATGTCAAAAACAAGTTCTCTTAACGGGTGCGTACTTTACTACTAACTTGGGCCAAAAAATGTAACAACTTTGAATAAGTATAAATTCAATATAAATTCGAGCCAATCATATTATTTACAGCGCTTGTAAGAATAGTCCGTCGTTTGATGTCTAAGACCTTGGGCATCAAAGCGCTGTTATGATTGGCCCAAATTTATATTTACTATTTTTCAAATTTTATCAAACTTCAGAAATTAAACATCAAACACGTATAGTGTTAATTGACCGAAGTGGTATTTTTAGAGCCCTGTGTTGTTTTTCATTTGAATGAACTGTCACTTTTACAGCGTTTGAATTTGACAACCATGATGGACCCGGAATATAT
Organism: Odiellus spinosus; assembly: GCA_963920705.1. Classification (NCBI taxonomy): domain Eukaryota; kingdom Metazoa; phylum Arthropoda; class Arachnida; order Opiliones; family Phalangiidae; genus Odiellus; species Odiellus spinosus. The sequence continues at coordinate 9,348,627 of OY987232.1, read as the reverse complement.
AATTAAGAAAGAGGTTGAAAAAAGCTCCACTCAAGATCATGACGAGGTCGATCTGATTCTCCCGCACTCGATATTGAATGAGGTCTTTGAAACCAATACCACGTCTGGGTCAATTAAAGAGGAAAACTTTTCAGAAAAACAGCATTTGAACAATGAAAACTTCAGTTCGGTGGTAATCCATGTCAAGAGGGAATGCATCAGTGATTCTAACGAATCTTTTGCGGATTCGGATATGCCGACTGAAAAGGAGACTCTGATTGACAAAGGCGAGAACACGCGGAATCGACCACAGATAATTCACAGTTGCGATCAATTTCCCAAAGTGACCAATTCTGAAGGAGAACGAAGTAAAATGAAGTTAATTCATTCGCCAGAAAAGCCATTTAAATGCGACTAGTGTCCCTAATCTTCTCGTAACAAATATGATGTTAATAGACACAAGTTCATTCATTCTTTCCATAGGCCATTTCAATGCGATCATTGTTCTTACTCTTCTCGTAAGAAACAGGATCTTAATAGGCACCAGTTGACTCTTTCTTCAGATAAGCCCTTTAAATGCGACCAGTGTTCCAACTCTTATCATACAAAACGGAATTTTAGTAGACACAAATTGATTCATTTGGCCGATATGCGATTTAAATGCGGCCAGTGTTCCTACTCCTCTCATTATAAACAGAAGCTGAATGAACACAAGTTGATTCATTCTTCAGATAAACCTTTTAAATGCGACCAATGTACCAACTCTTATCTCACAAAACGTAATCTTAACAGCCACAAGTTGATTCATTCTTCAGATAAGCCCTTTAAATGCGACCAGTGTCCCTACTCCTCTCGTGAGAAACGGTATCTTAACTCACATAAGTTACCTCATTCTTCCGATAAGCCGTAAAATGCGACTAGTGTTGATAGTCTAGACGTATGAAACTAGATCTCAAGTTAATTCATTCTTCTGCTAAACTCTTAAAATACCTGAAGTGTTGATACTTTTCCAGTTCGAAACGCGATCTAACACGAGATTTAGCATTGTAATACTGTAACGGTTTTAATTTTATTAACCACAATTATCCTCAAACCAAATCAATTATTTAATCTTTAATTATATTTTAACCACATATTAATATTCCCCGACAATGCTCTTGGTTTACATTTGACTACACCTTTAAGAAATTTCAAGAGTGCACCTGCGCTCCTTTATTTGTTAAATAAATATGGCAATATAGTTGTAAATGCTGGTAAACCCGGGCTGGTAAAAACCCCTCGCGAACATTTCGCGAAAAGTAATATATTATGCGTTCTGAACAATGGCCCCAAGAATGTGAGAATGGGAATCTTTTAATTCTAGCCAATGATAGCTTAAGACCAATATCCTACGAAACCACGTGTGACCAAAAAGTGGGCACACGAGAAAAATGTTTAACAAGACAAAAGATATATCTCGTTCCTGATCTGTCGAAGAAAGATGCCTCTTAGGATCTGCTCTCTATACCAGTATTCTAAATTACCGCGCTTCGCGAACCATTCGAGTTTTTAACTTAGAATTTTTGATGGACCTTAGAAAAATCTATGTCCCGCGTACTCGCTAACATAGTTAGTCGGTTTTCGTTAAAGGATGAAAAGTACAACGCGTACGATAAAATACGTTCCGCGTTTATACCGAGCCGTGTAAAATGATCAGGACGACCGTTGCCGAATCAACTCTAGATTCCACGACTCCATCCCGCGATTCTTTCTCTACTGGACCACGCGGACCATCAACTTTAATGGCGCCCATCGAGATTTCGTCGTATCGGTATACCGTGAGTAAAAGATATTAAGTGGTTTACCACCCTAACGCGTTATCATGATTAAGTGTATTATTGTTTAAGTTTAGTATTTTAATTATCAGTAGAACCAAGAGCGTCCCCTTTTAATTGTGTTACTATGAATAAATATTTGTTTAATTAATCCAAGAGACCCATTTGTTACATATTGTATTATTAATGATGACATTTTACTGTAAAATAATTATCGACTTAACAACGAACTAAAAAAACTTCTTATTAATTACCTTAGCTAAATATTATCAATACTAGTTAGTTTTAGCCAGGTTAGATTAGTAAAAGAAAAATAAAATGTCTCAATACAAGCTATTAAATCAACAGACTCATAATTAAAATCAGTGTATCAAAAATAATAAAAATAATAATTATTATTCATTCGTCGCATAAGCTCCGTGTTCTTACGAAACTAGGATTTTAAATCAATATTTTATTATTTTTCACGAAAATCAATTTTGAATTTTTTAATCCGATATAACGCGGATAATATTCTAAGATAAGACCATTTTCGGATAAAAACGTATACGGATTATGTTTTTTCTTTATCTTCGAATAAGTAAACTCGAATGAAAAATAATCTATTTTTAATCAAACAGATAATGTATTCATCAGAATTTAGTAGATTTTATCCAATTAATAAAAATTATACGAATTCCGAGAATAATTTGGAAAATAAATCTAACACAAAGAGTTTACGATTCAAATTTTACCTATCGAAACGAAATCGCTTTAAATAAATTGTTTTTTTATAAACGTATGGATTTAATTATTAAAATATTCAATAACCACGCGTCTTACATCGAACCCCTTTAGAATTGATATTGTTCACAGCCTTTGTGTCTATCACATCCAGTTAAGTGGACAAAACTGTGATCGAACTAAGATGATTTCGCTTATAATTTGCTATAAAGAAATTCAACGCAATCTAGATATTTACCAAATTACATATTATTTAATCTCTTTGCGCATTTGACAGGGAAAGGGTGTTTATCTATACTACAGGTAGGTGTGGAATGAATTATTTGACAAAATCGACAGATATATCCTCTTTAACGTAATATGCCGTAGTGTTAAAAAAATTAAAAGGAAGTTAGAAAAAATATATATTTTTTATCATGAACTTTATTAGGAAATTATGCAACCGCTTTTGAATTTAGTTTCAGAAACTGCACTCCAAATTATAATATAATTAAATTTCTATAATTTTTACAGAGAAACGACATGGTATTTATCAAAAACATTATTTACGAGACATTTCGAGTCGCGGCGCTTTTTAGCTAGACCCAACCCTAGTGCAATATAGGTACTGTATTCACAGCGGCGATGGCTTTGGCGTCGTGCAAGAAGACCAAATACGTCAACGAATCGAAAAAACTTTCGTCTTACCTCTCCGAAAGAACTTTTAGTTCACGGAGAGGTTCTGTCTGTGCGTGACGTCGGAAGAAGATGTCATCACCCACGGCGCTTGAATCTCCAATAAGATTCGTATGTACAGTTATTTGCTTGTACCTTACTGTAAACGCACATCCACAACAGCTCATTGAAGAGCAGCAACCGTGACTCACTTGTTAGTTTATAATGATCAACGAACGCCTTATATAGTATCTTTTGGTTGAGAGTCTATTTTAGCCTTCTGAGGTTATAGCTTTTAATGAATTGAAACGAAATTTCGTTTAAATTAAAATTAAAAGAGATTAAATGATTTAACTTAATCTAAAAACTAATGTTGCGGAAACTTAACTTAATCTAAAAACTAATGTTGCGGAAACTTAAATTTAATATAAAAGATATTTTCGAAGATATTCAATATTTTCTGATAGGTTGATTAGATAAAGGAGTGTTTTCACGGTTGTCCAAGGTAAAATGAATTATACTCCGTCCAACGAAAGATGAGCCCTGAGAATTTCGCCCAAATTGGGGTCGCCACCATCGACCCCACGATTATTTATCAACTTGTTTTCTCATTTCGACGATTGTCCGCTTTATAGTCTGCTACTAAAACGATAGGGTTAATCGAGTTTGAGCTGAAAATTCGGGGTTTGAGGAAGTCGGCTTTTTGCAGTGTATATTTTGTACGTTTATGTGTTTTGCATTACTATTGAGTATTTTCTATTATATACGTCAGGGTGTCTATGGCTAAAGCTCGAGTAGTCGTTTAGACGTATTTTTTAACCGTTACACATGTATTAGGCCTACCACTATGTTGTATACGTGAAAAGGCAAAAATATAACCACAATAGTCTTGTACATATGAGAATTGTTTTTATTAAATATGATATACCAAATATTATCATGAAATAACTTGTTTAAGAAAGTCTTATATACTTATGTCAGTGTCTTCGCCGTCGTCTTGCATGTTGATAAGGGGTTCGATGGTTTTCTCTATACACCTGAAAAACAAATAAACAAGATGGGTGGCCGCGTGTTAAGAGGAAGGGATTAGCAGAACAAACCGCAGTGCCATCTAGAGAAGGGTTAAGGATTATGAGATAGTTCGATTATTTTATTGGCTATATTATGTAGTCTGCTATATTTTCTAAAACTACATGAACTAGGCCTAGACGATATCAAGACGCTATTATAGAAGTAAATAACCTTAAAAGATTATATTGAAGTTTCTTTTATCAACGTCCATTTTTTTCTTTTAGTTACCAGTAATAACCTAAATCACGATAATATTAAGTTTTGAGATTTAATATCTATTAATCAATAAAATAATATTGATATTACTGAAATCGCCATAGGACTTTGGAAATGTTACAGACAATCTATAGCAGAAGACAGATACAGTTTTTTTTTCTTAACTCAAAAAATCAGTCTTTGCGCGAGACAAAAATCAGCCAATCAATCTTTCCCTTCCTCATATATTTCCCGGCAAACTAGACTGAGGCCGTTAGAATATTTCAAAGGATTTGTTTTTCAGGTGTATTACCGGGTCTTTCTCCCAGTACTCTTCAAGTATCTTATCCACGTGTTTAATTGCGTTAAGCCAATGTTCAGGTCGGACTGCGTCAATGGCCTTCAGTTTCAGATCTTTTACGGTGGAGAGTTTAAACCCAAAGTTTTCCTTAGCCACGTAGCCTTTTACCAGTCCCCATATTAACTCGATTGGGTTAAACTGACAATGGTAAGGCGGGATTCGTACCACTTCATGGCCCATACTTCTAGCAAGCTCATCAATTTCGTAGCGTATGGTTCTTGATTTGTACAGTTTTATAATCTCGTAGAGTTCAGCTTTCAATAGAGTCTTCTCGAAGGGAATTCCATTGTCTTCAAGCCACTTCTGCAATTCTGCTTTACGAGTAGCGGTGGTAGGAGCTTTGTCCATTATAAAGGAGTGATACGATGCGCTATCCATAAAGATCGTTGCGTGGTGGTCAAGGTTTGGAAGTAGTTGCGTCTTGAACCATTCTTTGAAACATTTCGCGTTCATGTCATCATGGAAGTCAGCAAGTCCCGATTTTGAGGGGAAAAGCAATAAACCATTTTGAACGAACCCTTTTGACGTACCAGCATGAAGAATAATGAGTCTCCTTCCTTTACCAGATGGGACTTTCGGATCAGCCACGTCATCTGCTTGCCAGCATTTCGATACGGAGTGGTGTTCGTTCACCCATGTCTCGTCCAAAAATACAGCGTTGTCCTTCAGGTCAATAGTTCTTACTTTTTTAAGAAATTTTCGGCGTGTTCACAGGGTATGCAAGATAAAAATGACTTAATAAAGAATAGATATAAAGTCCCGTTCGCACGGGCATCTAAGCAATAAAATAATAAATATTAGATATAAAGCCGCGTGCACACGGGTATTAGAGATAAATTAATAAAGATTAGATATGAAGACGCGTTCACGGGTAGCCAAGTTGAAAAGCATGATTTGAAAAACGCGATTCGAAAAAGCGATTCGAAAAACGCGATTCGAAAAACGCGATTCGAAAATTCTATTGATGTTTGATGAAATTTGCATTTCTCTTTGCGGAGTTTCAAACCATTTTCGTTTAATATCCTTAAAGGTCCGTCCCCACTCGGCGTAAAACCGACCGAAACACGGCGTAAAGCTCTCTGCCTAAGATGTTTTTACGCACAACTCGACGTAAATCACTTTCGGTCGGACGTAAAATGTGTTCTAATTTTTACGCAAAGGCCGACGTAAGCCGACGTAAATTTATTTTAAGGACTAATGAAAACTCGTTTCGGGATGACTCTCCCTCTGACATCAGGGCTCAAAATATTTTTTTAGCCACGTTCGTAAAATGGCGTCCGCCATTGAAATTTAATTTACCCTAATCGTCGAATAAATGGACTGAATTGAAACTGATTTTTTATTTCCGCTAAAATAAAACCAACCTCTGATATCATTTTTACGAATAGTATGAGTAAAAAAGAGCTTCAGATACAGGTTTTCACAAATCAAATAGTGGAAAATATCGTTAAGCGTTGGTCGCCGTAGCTATGGCCTAGGACGCTGCTTAGGCCCTATGCCGCTTGGCGGAATTGTAATCCCAGGGCATGCCTTCGTTTAAAAATGTTTCTCACCCAAAATCTTCCGCTTTCGATATTAGAATAGCTTTTGTACATAATATATGAAAGAATTGTATAATTTATACCAATAGGGTACTAATTATCTCCGAAGATTTACTAACAAATAGTGGAAAATATCGCTAAGCCTCGGTCACCGTAGCTTAGGCTGCTCCGCTGCCTAGGCCCTAGGCTGCTAGGCGCTCTCTTTCCGCGAGGCAGCCTCCCACGTGACTACAGCGCTTTTCGGTTTGAATTCGGTCGTATGTGTGAACCAAACGAAAATCTTGACGCAGAGGCTCTGCGTAAGAGCCTTTTTTTGGACGCAGCGCTAATGTTTTCGGTCGTCATTTTCGGTCAAGTGGGAACCTAGCTTAAGACTTCGTCAATAACTATTAGTAGCTCATCTTTTGTTTTAACACCTAACAGGATATCGTCCTGAAACGGTGAGACGCCTCTTTTGTTTCGAACAAGCATTTCAATGTGCCGCTGAAATATTGCTGAGGCCGAAGCGATGCCAAATGGTAGTCTTGTGTACCGATATGTACCAAGCGTGGTATAACTGTTACGTCTCTTGAATCTTCATGTAGCACCAACTGATTATAGGCATCTTTCAGATCCAACCTAGCAAAATATTTGCAGCCAGCCAGTGTTGCAAATATATCCTCCAGGTTTTAGGGAGAGGATATTTCTCTATATCTTAAGCTTGGTTTATAGTCGTCTTAAAATCTCCACAAATCCGAACCTTTTGGCTAGGTTTTGATCCTTTATCGCTCTCTATTGTTTGAGCTTTCAAAACATGAACTATCGCAGAAGCGTACTGCGAGTATCTAACACTTTCTAGCCTCTTCAACCAACGATTTCATTGCGTATGGTACGGATCGCGCTTTGCTATATTTAGGAATGTGATCCTTTTTTAAATGTAGCTTTACTTTAATGTTCTTTAATTCAACCAGGGCAGGTGCAAAGAGATCCTCGTATTTACTTAAGATACTCTCCAAATTATGCTTTTGTGTACCTTCGATCTTGTTAATTTCCTGTTTTGGCTTTTGCATAACTGACGGTATTACATTCAGTCGTGAATAGTGGTGTCAATGAGTCGAGCCAGTTCGAAGCGGCTCATAACGACTCATTTAACGAATCGGGCTGAACCCAGCTCGCGGTAATTTTATAGCTGGCGAGTCGGGCAAAAAAAAAAAAAAAAAAAAAAAAGATTACTGAGCTGGTATTTCAACCATTCGCGGAGTGAGCACACGTAACTCTGATCGATACATTTACCGTAAGCGCCGCATAAAAATTTTGGACAAGTACGTTTTTCTATAGGGTCGATAATATTATAGAGGTTTATTGACTATCTAACTAAAAACGTTCTGCTGGGTCTAGTACCTGTACAAAGGTCGATTGATTCGTCGGATCCATCCGAGCAATCGTCACCATTGTCACAGAGGTAGCTTATCGAGATACAACCCCCATTGTCGCATTTGAACTGATCATTGCTACATGAAGCCGAGATGACCGTGCTCAAGCTCATAATTGCTAACAAAGAGTTCAAAGGTTAAGGGGGAAGTAAAAGGTTTTGTGTTTTGAGAAAAAATACTAGATGGCGTTGAAATTGGTTTCTTGAAAAATATTTTAATTTCAATTTTTATTCGCTAAAGATATATAAAGTGGAAGATAGGAAGTAAAAGACACACGAGATGACGTCAGTAAACCTAAAAACGGCCGAATTATTTGCGTTTTACGAGGTCACCGCCCATTTTTTGAATGTATGTAGTTTTTTGTCAGCGCCATCTAGTACCCAAATTCAGAACTTCTAAAAGTTATAGAAATGGCGATGTTCTAAGCAAGTTCTAAAAATCAAAGGGCAATTTCCAATAATGTTAAAACTACTCGTGAAACTTCAAATGGGATGAAAAACGAAATAAATTTAGTCTATTATTTTCTAGCCCAAGAAATCGGAGTAAATTTGAAAATGTAAAACGAAATGCTAACAGTAGGTATTATCTTTTTAGTCTATTAACTTGATAATACACCAAGGCTTACCGTTCAATACATGTTTTAGGAACTGTAATACTGTATCATTTAAAAATCCAGCATTGATCCCAGACGAGGAATGGTTTGATGGTATGGTTTTACTTTCGTAACAAATACTTAAAACAGCACATTTTTCCTGGTACATAATTTGGACTGCCGAGCGCTTCCAACCATTGGTTTTTTAATATTTCACTTTCGGGAAATATATGCAATGAACAAGAGGCGATCTTTATGAAATACCGTTAACCCTTGGTCAGGATCAGAACGTACTTGATAGTTTTTGATTTGCACTCCTTATTATCTCCATCACTACTTTTACAGCTCAGTACGGCACAATTTCTACCCCAGCTTGATATTATTCTGAATACAAAACAACTTTAAATCAAAAAAAAAATACTCCCACAAATTATTTCATTTGTAAGATTATCTACAGACGAGAGACGACAGTTTATTGAAAAGAGAAAAAATAAAGAAAATAGTTCAGTTTTTGAGCTGTAGATGGCGACTGAAATAATTACATATACCAATATGGCACCCCACATAGATTTTTCTCTGTAAATCACGTATACTTAATAGGGATTAACATTAAATTCATGTGGGGAAAAGTGTGAAACAAAAACAAGCAGTTACTAAGAGATCCAATCACGTGATTCTTTTCCCCACTTGGTCTACATTAAAACCAATTCTTACGCTACTGTTCACAAGTCTGCCAGAAGATTACAGCATTTCCCGATACATTAAGCTGATTCTCCCATTCCCAAGAATATCAAAATCGCTTTGATATTTTGCATGCGTAAAGTTGTTTCCGACTTCAAATTTAGTGGGCTACACATACTAGCGTACTGGCGAACTCGATTTCACGCGTGTCACAAATACACGGGAAACCTACTGTACTTCTGTTCAAGGAGAGTTTTCACGACAAAATTTTTTTCTGAAGAAGTTTAACATTTTGTATCAATCCGCCTCAGCTTTAAATCTTATATACCAATTCCCCTTGAACTGGTCGAAATTAAACGTCAAAATAAAAGTCTGGCGCGAATTTATGACATATCCAATCAGACTAGGCAAGTGTAACGCATACTAATGCACAGATCGAGGCAAGGAAGTTGCTTTAAGTCTTAGACATTTATTGGCGTTTTGTGAGAGAAATTGCAAACACTAATGAAGAATTTACTGTAAATCCAGCCTTTCTCATGAATTATACCCTTGCGTACACCTGACATTTTCGCGCGAAACACATTCGTGAAGTTCACAAATGCGCAAGAAATCGAACTCATTTGCAGCTTTCGGCAGTATCGCAAACACGCGAGAAATTGAAAAAATTGAAATTAGCCTTATTCCTATTCAGCGCCACCTCAGTCTACTGGGCAAAATTGGAACCATCGAGACCGCGCACCAATCAGATTTCGCCATTCTCAGAATTTTTTTTGCTAATCGCGAATTTCCCCGCTTCGGCCAAAAAATATTTTCTATTAAATATTATTTGAGAGGAGGGAATTGAATCGGCTTAATACACGATAAAAAAGTTGTGCTTTACACGATCCGTCAATTTTCAAAAGGTAAAAATAACATCTACATCATTGTTGGTTTTTTAAACACAAGAAAACTACTATACTTCAAGGAGAGTTTCGATGACTATCATTTTTCTTATGATTTCTAACGTTATGTATCAATCCGCCTTAGCTTTAAATTTTACACTCCAATTCCGCTTGAACTTGATCTATTTAAATACTACGAGTATACTCGATCTTTCAACTAGAGTACACTAGTAGAATTGTACTTAGATGATCCAAACCACAATGAGTTTGCAGCAAGCTTAAGCTTACACTACCTTCGCTTGAACATCTGTGCGTGCTGAACACTCATTTAACACACAAGTGATATTTAATCCCTAGACTTTTCATTGTGTAATGTTTTTAAAAGACAAATTAAATTAGCCACATTTCTAAGTAATGTGATTTAAATTCAATCGCCTCGGTTTATTCGAGTACTCTACCCAACAGATCGTGAGAAAGAGGCCTCCTATCAACGAAATAAAGGCGAGAGACGATTGCCGACACAATCGAAGACGACACCATCGCGCTAGCGGGAGGGTTCGCCACAATTATACACGGTAACGTAAACCACCCATTGGATCAGCGCATCTATGAATACCGAATCTGTAAGTCTCATTTATACAGGCCGAGAAGAGATATATTAGTAAAGTTAAACAAGTTGGGAAACCAAAATATAACCTCCCCGACCCCGACGTTAAGGTAACATAATCCTACCTAAAATAAAAGATGAAAAGTAATGTAGAGTATTGGAAGAGTAGAAGATTCACATTGATTAACATTTCTTTATTTCCCATCCACGTTACGAAGTATAAGTATTTTCCTTTAACCTCAAGGATTCAGAAAATGCAAAAGAGTGTGCAGCATTACTCATAATTATATGCGGCAGGTCGTAGACTTTTTAATAGACACACCAAATGATATGTCCTGCGTTAACTATAATTATATGCGGCATGGCGTAGACTTCTTTATAGCGGAGAAACAGAAGCCTATTTTTTTTCAACAACAGATATTCACTTTTTATTCAAAATTGTTGTTTTTTTAACACGGGAAACCTTCTGTACTTCTGTTCAAGGAGAGTTTTCTCGACTATCATTTTTAACATTTTGTATCAATCAGCCTCAGCTTTAGATCTTATGTCGTTTCTATTTTGGATGCCCGTGTAAACGCACCTTCATTTAAGGTCAATTTAATGGGATATTCATGATATAATATAATAGTCAAAATTAAAGGGCTGAAAAGGGCTACCCGAGTAGAAGAACCCTGTGAATGTAATTTTCAGTTATCGATAAAAAATACCATTAAAAATAGCTTATCTACTGTTTAATAAATAAAATTTTTGTTCATCAATTTAGAACCACTTAATAAAGCTCTCTAGGTTTATGTTTTAGCATTTTCGTAACCCATTCAGCCACCTTTCTCTCTTTTACTTCATATATCTTATCAATCTTTCATTATAGAAATCTTTGTTTAGCCAAGAGAAGCATTCGTAAACAATAAAATATACTTTCTCTCTATTAATTCGAATTCAATGGATATTCCTTATCATTCTACTGTTTAAGAAATAAAATTTTTTGTTTACCATTTTGAAGCAATTAATAACAAGTTGGGAAAAAAAAATATAACCTCCCCGACCCCGACGTTAAGGTAATCTAACCTAACCTAACCCTACCTAAAATAAAAGATGAAAAGAAATGTAGAGTATTGGATAAATAGAGGAAACAGCGTGCATTTCAATCATTATTCTCTATTTTACGGAGTATAAGTATTTTCCCTTAACCTCAAGGATACAGAGAATGCAAAAGAATGTCATGCGTTACCCATAATTACATGCGGCAGGTCGTAGACTTCTTAATATACACACCAAATGAAATGTCCTGCGTTACCCATAATTATATGCGGCATGGCGTAGATTTCTTAATAGACACACCATATGAAATTTATTTTCTAAATAAATATGTAAAATAAATGTTCTTATAATATAAATTAACACTAGAGCATAGGATGTACTGTGTGATTATCTTTGAGATAATCCACTGATTTGATAAAGACGAAGGATTTAGTCTGGGATGGCAAGGAAGACAAGTTTTAAAACGACGAAGATTTGGTAGCAAGTTCCTCTTAGACAAACCAAGAAATATTGTAGACTGAATGTTCCATTTACAACCCATTTTCGGTAGATGATTGGCAATTACTTCCGGTAAAGTTTTCGTCTATAATTCTTGTTTAGATGTGCTAATAGAGGACCATTACTGATATTTTCATCATGCAAGTGATCCCAGTCATTGGATATTTTCATCATGCAAGTGATCCCAGTCATTGGAAGAATCAAAGGATTGAGCTGGATGAGAGGTTATTTTCCAAACCGGCTGACAAGACGTTAGTCTGGGATGGCAAGGAAGACTAGGAATAGAAAACGACGAAGATATGGTAGCTAATTCCTCTTGGACAAACCAAGAAATGTTCTAGACTGAATGTTCCATTTACAACCCATTGTCGATAGATGATTGGCAATTACTTCCGGTACAGTTCTCGTCTGAAATTGATGTTTTTATGTGCTAATAGAGGACCATTACTGATATTTTCATCATACGAGAGATCCCAGTCATTGGAAGAATCCAAGGATGGAGCTGGTCGAGAGGTTATTTTCCAAACCGGCTGACAAGACGTGAGTTTCTACTCCTACTATAAAAAATATCTTAAAGACTGAAAGTAGACTAATTTCCATACCGTTAATATTTAAACTTGAATAGATCCTTTTATGTTTAGAATAACGAGGCCGTATGAAGAACTGTTGAGCTTTTACTGACTGTAAGAATCTCATATGTCGAGTCCGAAAACACTCACTGCTTGCATGTTTCAATTCTTCGTAGCCAGGCCGTCTCTTTCTGGTGATAAATGAAAGCCGTGTCGCTGCTCTGTTGACTTCAAATGGTGATGACATTCTGCGCTGGTTGATTTTCTCACTTAAGTCACTATAGCTCTCTTTCGTCTGGTCTCGTCTTGTCTCGTCTCGTCTCCTGGTCTGCTAACGAAGTTCACTCTACACGGCTTCTTTTGATTATGAAAATAATCGGAAAGGTTTCTTGGTTTTATAGTGGGGAAATCTGAAGCCTATTTTTTTTCCAACATCAGATAACCATTTTTTATTCAAAACTGTTTTTTTTTAAACACGGGAAACCTACTGTACTTCTGTCCAAGGGTGTTTTCACGACTATAATTTTTCTTAAGAGGTTTAACATTTTGTATCAATCCGCCTCAGCTTTAAATCTTATGTCGTTTCTATCTTGGATGCCCGTGTAAACGTACCTTTATTTAGATTCTTCAATCCACCCCAAGTTTGCAGCAAGCCTTAGCCTATACTGCCCGTTATACCTTTGCTTTTTGGACTAAATGATATATGGAAAACAGCTTAGCGCGTGTTGCCAACTCAAGCTGGTATTAAACGGTCACATTTCATTAAATTTTTGGGAAATTTCTTAAATATCTTCTAAACTATCTCGAATTTTTAATTGATTTTTCAGCTTCTTTATTAATTAGATTCGGTTTAACAATATTATTATATTAAATTAAAATTTAAATGCATTATACACTTCAATTCACTAAAAGATATCGCGGCATAAGGCCAAAATAGTTAGGGCATGAAAAAGGGGTATATATAGCTTTCGCTAACCTTTATTCACCGAGCGAGTAACCGAGAAGAGTTGGGGAAAACCCCCCCTTCTCAACGTCTAGACGTTTATCGTAACCCTAGGCATTCGGTAACTGCACCACAAAGACCCGTAGAGGGAGGAGATGACTGGAGTGGAAGGTTGATGTGGACTATATTAGTGAGGGACGCCTCGCTAATATGGCCCGCTGAGATCGGACACTAGAGGTTGGACCTTGGTGTGGGGATGGTCGGAGGTGATTATAACAGTGGGAGACGTCCCATTGCGTATAATCACCTTCAACTGTCCAGCATCGAGATTTGACCGTAAAGTGGATGGTGAAAGGCGATAATATGCAATTGGAGACGTCCTGTTGTGGCAGCCACGCTTAAAGGAGGTAATTCCCGTTAAACGGAATTGAACGATAAGCTGGTATGATTACGTCTCTAGACTTTTTGCTCCACGAGCTAGGTCACGTGATTTCCGTTTACACAGGAAGTGACACACACACACAGACACGACCAGTGTAAAACCTCCCCCTGAACTAAAGTTCAGTCGGGGAGGTAAAAATCGGCTAAGCTTATGATATCACCCTTTTGTAACCAATTCATGCACCTTACTTTTTACCTCCCCGACTGAACTTTAGTTCAGGGGGAGGTTTTACACTGGTCGTGTCTGTGTGTGTGTGTGTGTCACTTCCTGTGTAACCGGATATCCTGTGTACGCGGATATCACGTGACCTAGCTCGTAGAGCCAAAAGTCTAGAGACATTCCGTTTAACGGGAATTACCTCCTTTAAGCGTGGCTGCAACATTAAGTTTCAAGTGTCGTGCAATGATATGCAACAGGACGTCTCCAATTGCATATTATCACCTTCCACCATCCACTTTACGGTCAAACCTCGATGCTGGACAGTTGAAGGCGATTATACGCAATGGGACGTCTCCCACTGTTATAATCACCTCCGACCATCACGCACCAAGGTCCAACCACTAGTGTCGGATGTCAGCGGGCCATACTAGCGAGGCGTCCCTCACTAATATGGTCCACATCGACCCTCCACTCTCCAAACATCGCCCCCCAAGGGTAAATTGGCCGACACGTGAGCACTCAGGGTTACGAGAAACGTCTGAGCATTGATAAGGTGGGATCTCCACCAGATCTTATCACAATCGGATACTGTATAATGGCATTCGATTCGCTTATATAGTCTCTTTGGAAGTATAGTACATTGTAGCATTATGGCGTGATATCTTTTAGTGAATTGAAACATAATATTAATTTAAAATATAATTCAAAATATTATAATTATGTCTCTTAATCTTATTAATAATGTAGCTGAAAATTAATTTCAAATTGGCGATAGTTTTGAAGATATTTAAGAAATTCTCTAAATATTTGACCGTTTAATAGCAGCTTGAGTTGACAGCACGCGCTAAGCTATTTTCCATATATCATTTAGTTAAAATAGCAAAGGTATAAAGGGCCGTATAGGCTTAGGCTTGCTGCAAACTCGGGGTGGATTGAAAAATTTAAGCCAATTTCTATACTAATACCAGCTTGAGTTGACAGCAAGCGCTAAGCTATTTTCCATATATCATTTAGTAAAAAAAGCCGAGGTATAACGGGCAGTATAGGTTTTGGCTTTCTGCAAACTCGGGGTGGATTGAAGAATTTAAATAACATTATAGACCAATTTGTATACTTTTGTTTTTTATCTATTTTTGGTTAAAAAGTAGACTAGATATATTTTTTAACTTTGTATAAGCATCGCTTCTCGGGGTATAAATAAGCGAGATTATCATTTTTCCCACTCAATGATAACCTTGTGTAGGGCGAGGAGAGGTTCACGTTAGGCTTTCACGCTAGCGGTGTTGCCTCATTGATTCGGCAACGGCTCTTGGTTGCTAAGGCGGTGGTAAAACGCACCTATTATCACATATTTTGAGTAGTGTGTTTAAATAAGGCACGTACTTCTTGCAAGAACCCTTTGCAAGTACCTATTTTTCGGCGACTTGATTCGCAATTCTTAGACTGTAAGGCAAGTATGACTTTACAATAGGGAAAAAAAATACGATCAAGTTGGACATCCTACACCAAGTGCTCAATTATACTTAAAATCCTAATCTCTACTTTATTTATAAATGTATTTGAGTCCCGCGACTAGGATGTGCTATAGAGTATAGACCCAGACTTTAAAAAATGGACTACTCAATAGCAGCCCCATTCCTACTACTAGGATAGGCTATACGGTAATTAAGGTAGGCAAGTTCAATAAGCCGCCACACACTTCCGGTCTGCAATTAGTTCACTAGAGTACTTGTTCGATTTGCGAACTTGCTTTAAGTTGTACAAACTTCGCAACTGTGATCCCGGGAAAAGATCGAGCCGGTTTACACTCGACAAGTTGCAAAAATTCTATAAGCGGATGCACATTGAAGTTGTTCGAGAAATCAAATATGCTTGAAACTCGCGCGAGGGTTTAAATTTCGCGTGTGTCAGGAGAAGCGCTGGATTTGCAGTATAGTCCTGGTCGATTTCCAAAACCGGAAGTCTAGAGACCCTCGTGAAAATTTTGGCGGGGAAAACTTTTGTCACGTGATCGTCCGCCATCTTTTTGTAGTATGAATATAGCGACAGACTAACCAACGCCTCCTATATTTTATCATATCGGAGGTGTTGGACTAACAACTTGAATTTGGTTTGTGGGAAATAAAATTAGAAATAGTCTGGCAACCTGTTACTGCAAAAAGATGGCGGCGCGGCTATGAGACAAGCGCCCATTTCCGGCAAATCGACGAAAGTCGCGCGAAGAACCAGGCCTTAAATATTTTGAAAAATATTCTAGTTAGTTTGTCGTCATATGACGTTGTTTCCCAACTTGGTGTAATTTTACTCTGATCTGTCCTGCCTTAAAAGAATATATTTTATTCTTCACTCACAGCCTTAATCCACAAAGAAGGTTAACTTAAAAAAAGGTTACTTAAAACTTTCTGTACAGACAAGTAGAGTATATGTAGACCGAGTAGCGCAAATAAGCGAAATTTTACATCGTAATTTTTAGTTTAACCTGATATACGGAAAGCCAATGCGTTAGTTGTTTATTGATAGGTTTATTAGGGTTGTGTTGTATACTGAAGCCATGTATAGGTTCAATGTGATATAACATTTTGCCTTTTCACGTTACTTGGTCTACAAATACTCTACAACCGTCAAAATTCTGATATGGTTTTAAAAGAAGAACCTTGACCTTGTGTATTTAATCTCATATCGAGATTAAATGTTTTTCGCATCTAATTTTAATTGGTTTATCAATATGTTATTTGTATATATATTTTTTTAAGATTTTATATTTTTTAGATTAAAATAAATTTATTATTCAGGAAGATTTTGTAGAACCTAGTTCTCAGGATTACCGGTGTTGAAAATTTATTTTGCTAATGTTATCTTGATGTCTGTGTTTTTTGCCCGCTATTTGGTAGTGGTAAGATTAATATTTTTCATTTTAATTAATTGACTTATTTGGCGTTTATTTGATAATTTGCTTTACTTAAATTGTTCGTGTAAGGGCTATTTTACATATTACCAAAGGTTGCTAATTTCAGTTGTCTTAATTCTGACTTTTTTGTTTTAATACTGAATTATGGACTGGATTATTTATCTTGAAATCTATGTGGTTATATCTTATTTATTTTCCTTTTTTTCTCTAGTTAGGTTTGGTTTTAAGTAGAGAATTATTTAGGGTTGTGTTGGTATACTGAAGAAATGCTTATAGGTTCAATGTGATATAATATTTTGCCTATTGGCGTTACTTGGTCTGCAAAAACTCTAGAGCCTTCAAAATTATTATATGGTTTTAAAAGAAGAACCTTGACCTTGCTTATTATACTCGATACGCATTTATATTAAAATTAATTCATTATTCAGCAAAATGTTTTCCGACTCTGGTTCTCAAAATTTTATTTTGAATTAAGTTTGATTCTTTTGCATTCAAATTTATCTTGATAAGAAGTATATTTTTGATCTGAATTATTGGTTTAATATATTTAGTGTTTAATTGAGATATTATTTCTTTTTGCTTTCAATCTTCGTCTTCCACAAATGCCATAAATTTTAATATTTTAGGTAAGGTTAGGTTAGTTAACATCACGTGGTTGTCGGGGAGGTATTATTTTGGTTTCCCAACTTGTTATTACTTCATATAAGCTATTTTCCATATATCATTTAGTTAAAATAGCAAATATATAAAGGGCCGTATAGGCTTAGGCTTGCTGCAAACTCGGGGTGGATTGAAAAATTTAAGCCAATTTCTATACTAATACCAGCTTGAGTTGACAGCACGCGCTAAGCTATTTTCCATATATCATTTAGTAAAAAAGCAGAGGTATAACGGGCAGTATAGGTTTTGTCTTTCTGCAAACTCGGGGTGGATTGAAGAATTTAAATAACATTAAAGACCAATTTGTATACTTTTGTTTTTTATCTATTTTTGGTTAAAAAGTAGACTAGATAGATTTTTTTTTAACTTCGTATATGTAATAACTCAGGGAGAGCGTTTGGATTAATTTTACTCTAACTCCCGGACTGAAACAAGAATTAGAGTCCTTGTGGTTTTTTCGACAGTATTTAGGTCGAAGCGTTAGACGACGGTGGTTATTTTTCCATCTTTCAGGAAAGTTGCGAGCTACCAATATTCTATCTTTCAAGAAATAATAAGGAGGCAGCGTTAAAGTTTAAAAACGACAAATATATTTTATTTTAAAGTGACCATTAGGGTCTGTCCATGAGAAAGGTTCAGACGATTCTGATTTTTACATAGTAAAAATCTCGCTTTTATCCAAGGAGAGCGTGAGAAAAGAGCCTAAAGTTTTTTGTATACACTATTTTAAAACTCTAGGCTTTACATTGCTTGTCAATACATCAACTTAAGGCGCGCCGCTCAGTCGCCAAAAATACCCTTTTTACCTGGGAAAATTCAATCTTTCGGTGTTCTTTCGTGAAAACCCCATTAGCGGCTACTATTTGAATTTTCACCCCTATTTTTATTTTTTCTTTAGTTGACCAGGGTTTTTTCCCAGTGATATACTCTGGCTCTTAAATTTTATTACCAATTTGTCTCTTTTGACAATTTCCCGCGAATTCTTATTTTGTAGTTCGCGTCTTTAAAGGTTAAATGAAGTTATTATTTTTATTATTTTAGTTTTCTTACTAGCTTTTCTACATATTTAACACTCCCCCGGTAATACTTTCCGGTAAAGTATTACCTGGTTTTAGTAAAGCGCGTCAATTAATTTCGAGATTACATAGATGTTGCACCGCTCTTCGAATTAAGTTTCCGTTTTTAGTTTTTAACACGCACATTCGGTTTTTACCGTCGCGACCATTAATGACTTCATTAACAAGTCCTATTTTCCACATATGTCGTGGTAAATTGTCCTCTTGAATTAAAACGACATCACCATTTTTAAATTCTATATTGTTTTTTGCTAATTTAGAATAGTGCGCGGATCTCAATTCCATCATATAATCGTGTCGACACCTTTTCCAAGTTTTGTTTAATACAGTTTCACGGTATTTTAACCGTTTTGTAATTTCAACACGTGCAGTTGGTACATTTTCAAATTTTAGTTTTAAAGGTGGCAACGAACTTATCCTTTTACCAATTAGAAATTCAGCCGGTGTTAGTGGGATTGGTTCTTTAGAATCGTTATAAACGTATGTTATAGGCCTACTGTTTATCAAAGCCTCTACTTCGAGCAGCGCGGTTTCCAATTCCGTGTAATTAAAAGTCGCTTGACCCAAGATTTTTCTTAGAGCGGTTTTGGTGGTGCGAACTAGTCGCTCCCACCAACCCCCGTGCCACGCTGCTCTTTCCACGATAAATTTCCATCGTATACCTTGATTGCCAAAAAATTCTTGTAGGTCTTTTTCCTTGAGATTATTCGAAATACTGCATAAATCCGTATTTGCCCTTTTAAAGGTTTTTGCATTATCCGTATATATAACCGATGGCAACCCCCTTCTCGAAATTATCCTTCTTAGTGCCATAATAAATTCGTCCGTGCTAAGGGAAGACACTAATTCCAAGTGGATTGCGCGAGTTACAGCGAATGCGCGAGGCAAATGTATGATTTTTTAGTACCCTTATTAACTTCATTTTTTACGAACAAAGGTCCCGCAAAATCTATTCCCATTATATTAAATGGTGGTGATTCCCCAATTCTATCCGCTGGTAAGGGCGCTGATGGTCTATCCGCTTGTTTTGCGAATGTTTTCCTGCATTTTACGCATTCCTTTACGATTTGCCTGGCTAATTGCCTACTTGCGGGAATCCAATATCTCTCCCGGTTTTGTGTGAGAGTATCATTGATACCGCTGTGCAAAACTTGCTCATGGCTCCTTGCCATTAATAATTTGGCCAATTTCAGATTTTTCTGGAGAATAATGGGGTGCTTTTCCTCAAAGGTTAAATTTGAATTTTCTATCCTCCCCCCTACGCAGATAACTCCATCATTTAGTATGGGGTTCAATGGTGAAATTTTCGAGTGTTGTTGGATTTTTTCACCCCTTTCTAGAGAAGAGTTCCTCTCTATATTCTTCCGATTGAATATGTTTTACCCAAGTTATTTCCGCGTTTACCATTTCCTCGGCACTAATTGCGTCCGTCCTTTTGTTTTCTTTTTTTGTTATAAATTTTATGAATCTGAATACATAGGCAGTTATTCGCAAAGTTTTGTTGAGTGAGTTATGCCTAGATAAATCCATAACGTATTGCAAGCCAGTTTTTGTTTTAATGTTCACCCCGAGCGTTAGTTTACGTTTTTCATGCGCTACTGCATCTAGATTTATTTCTGTTTTTAAATTAGGCCAATGTTCGTTTGTTTTCCTTAACCATTTTGGGCCTACCCACCAAAGCTCACTATTTATCAATTCTTTGACCGTCATTCCCCTGGTTGGAAGATCTGAGGGGTTTTCTGAGCCCGGGCAATGACCCCACACCCCCTTTTCTGTTAAATTTTGGATTTCTTGGACCCTGTTAGAAACAAAGGGTTTCCAGCTTTTTGCCGCGCTCGTAACCCAACTCAGCGCGATAGTCGAGTCGGTCCAGAAATATAGGCTATCCAATTTATCAGCGAATGTTTCCTTTATATTATTCATTAATCGGGCCCCGATTAAACAACCCATCAACTCTAGCCTTGGAATAGTTTGACTTTGGTCCTGATTTTCAGCAGTTTTTATTGGCGCTATCCTAGTTTTTGATGTCACCAATGCCGATCCTATTTGGTTGTTTTCTGTCACGTACCTGACATAAATCGCTGCCGCGAATGCCTTGAGACTAGAGTCACAAAAACGATGCAGCTCTACCCGCTTTATTTTCCCATCGGCTTCCCTAAAGTAATTTCTGCCGATTTTTATTTCATTTAATAAGGGCAATTCCGAGCACCAATTTTGAAATTTTTCGCTTATGTCAGATGGGGTTTTTGAATCCCATCCTATTTTATCCCGTTGTAACCACAAACTCTGAAACAACATTTTGCCTCTAATTACAAAGGGTGATACGAGGCCTATTGGATTAAAAATTTGAGATATAAGGCTTAACATGTCTCGTTTTGTGTTTTTGATCTCCTTGCTTTTTGAAAAAATATTGTCTAGATCAAATTTAAAAGTATCTGACACGGGTTCCCATTCAATACCTAAAATTTTTGTTTTCTTTTGCTCAATTTCCTTTTCGAATAGGCCTTCGTCATTTTCCTCCCACCTGGATATCAACTCTTTGCAGTTGGAACCCCACTTCCTAAAATTCATCCCCGCCTTTTGTATGGTTTTGGCGGCTCCTACCGATATCTCGTAAGCCTCCCTTATTTCTTCGGCCCCGGTTCCCCAGTCGTCTACGTACAAGTCTTTGTCTAGCTTTTCTTTAACTTGACTGTCCACCCCTTCGCATTCCTGAAGATGATGCTTTATGGTGCAAGCTAGCAAAAAAGGGCTACTCTTAACCCCAAACGGGACCCGCGTAATCCTCAAAGTAGTGAAGTTTGAATTGTCTATTTTACCTTCCCTTTCTTGTACCCATACAAACCTTGTTGAATCTTTTTCCGTATCATCAAATTTTATTTGAAGGAAAGCCTTCTCTATATCCGCTACTATAGCAATTTTATGTTTTCTAAACCTTAAAAGGAGTAGGAGTAAATCCGGATATAGATTGGGCCCCTGTGCTAAACAATCATTAAGTGATGGGGCATTGTAAGCTTGAGAACTCGCGTCATAAACTACCCTTAATTTCGTAGTTTCCACATTTTCCCTGACTACACCTTGATGTGGGAGATAATAGGTTCCCGGTTTTGATATCTTTAACTCGTCTTTGGGCACTTCCTCAATAATGCCATTATCTAATTGTTCCGTTATAACTGTTTTATAATCGGAGTAGAAATTGGGGTTTGTTTCAAATTTTCTAATTAGGCCTTGCATTCTTTTTATAGCTACCTTGTGATTATCTGGTAGGGTTTCTTTTGTAACCGTCCAGGGAAATTTTACACAATACCTTCCGTCTTCCATTTTGACGTCATTAAAAAAGGTGTTAAGAGTAGCTTCGTCCGTGTTATCAAGGCTTTCTTTTTCCTTTATTCCCAAAGTCTCCAAATTCCAAAAATTTTGTAGGGTTTGATCAATTTGTTTTTGCCCTACTCTAATTAACATAGTTTTTACGGATTTTCCCGTTTTGGCCTCCGCTTTTTTCATTACTAGGTTTGTTGGCCCTTGAACTGTCCAACCCAATTTAGTTTTTTGAGCCATTAATTTTGGTGACAATCTTTCAAATTTTTCCATGGCCACGTCCCAATAATAATCTGCCCCGATTAAAAGGTCACATTGTGAGTTTGTTTTATCGATACATTTGGTATCTTCCGCTAATTTTAAACCCTTTGATTCCATTAGTCCCTCTATCTCTTTTAACGAATTGTGGCTGCTAACTGCTTCATAACAAATGAATGGTAACTCTATCGCTACTATTTCTGAAAATTCGTTAAAGTTATCCCTATTTTCTAGTCTAAGTTTGACCATTTTAGCTTTGGTTTCCCGAGGTTTTTCATTCCCACAACTAAATATCTCCAAGTTTTGTTCTCCTACTATAGGAAGCTTTAAATTTCTAGACAACTCCTGTCTTATAAAAGTCGCCTCGCTCCCCCCGTCAAAGAAGCATCTAACTTTCTCCCCACGTTGGGGTTGGGTTGGATTCTTTAGAATTCCGTCCGCCGTTTGTAACAAAACTATTTTGTTTATCGAGTTTACCCTAGCCGCCGCAGAATTGATTTGAACGGTTTCTTTGGCTTCCGTATTTTGACTAGTTTCTACCACGTTTCTTTTCGATTTTAAATTGACCGCGTTTTTCTCGCATAACGCAAAGTTGTGCCTTTGAGTGCATTCTTTACAGTTTTGAAACCTTGACATACAATTTCTTACTCCGTGTCCTAAACGGAAGCAAATGTAGCACCTGCGTTCTTCCTCAATCATTCCCCTTTTTCTTTCTAATGAGAATTTGTTGCAGTTTATGGATTTATGGCTTTCACTCTTACAAAACACGCAATACCCATTTTCCGATTTATTATTGACTTTTGACGCGAAAGCTCTTGCCGTAGAGTTATTTTTAAATCTATCCGAATTTAATTTAGGACGAGGTTTTTCCTCCTCTTGGTAAACAGATTTAGGTTTACTTTTAACCGTTTCTCCACTTAGAATTTGTGCCATTTCCCGACTTTCGATTTGATCCCTAATGAATTTAATTAGCTCTTCAGCGTCCCAATCTCCTTTACTAGCCGAAGGCGTCCGTTTTATACAGTAATCCGTCCTAATATCACCAGGTAGACCCTTAAGAATTACTGGGCAAACAAAGGAAGCTTTATCTTTAATACTAACCCCCAAAACTTCTAGGCTTCTCAAACTTATTTCACACGTGTCTAATAGATTACGCAATGCTTTAAGGTTTTTTACCTCCCCGACTGAACTTTAGTTCAGGGGGAGGTGTTACACTGATCGTGTCTGTGTGTCTGTGTGTGTGTCACTTCTCACTTCCTGTGTAAACGGAAGTCACGTGACCTGGCTCGTGGAGCCAAAAGTCTAGAGACGTAATCATACCAGCTTATCGTTCAATTCCGGGGAATTACCTCCTTTAAGCGTGGCTGCCACATAGAGTTTCAGGTGTCGTGCAAAGACATACAACAGGACGTCTCCCATTGCACATCATCGCCTTCCACCATCCACTTTATGGTCGAACCTCGATGCTGAACAGGCGAAGGCGATTACAAGCAGTGGGACGTCTCCCACTGTCATAATCACCTCCGACCATCCCCACAACAAGGTCCAACCTCCAGTTTCCGATCTCAGCGTTCCATACTAGCGAGGCGTCCCCCACTAGTACAGTTCACATCAACCTTCCACTGACTCCAAACATCGCCCCACCAATGGGTAAATTGCGTCGCCAAGCGCCTAGAGATCAAGAATCAGCAAGACATTGAAAGGGGGGGGTTTTCCCCCTAACTTCATGGCCACCACGCACGGTTACTTCAATTAATATAGGCCTTCGAACGGTTTATATAGCATCTTTTTGGAACGAATGCAAATTAGCCTCATGGTGTGATATCGATAGGGAAATGAAACACAATATTAATTTATATTATAAATAAAAATATCGGGATGGTTAAATTTAATCTAATTAATAAGAAAGTCGAAAAATTAATTTAAAATTCGAGATAGTTTAGAAGTTATTTGAGAATTTGTGCAAAAATTTAAAGAAATTTGACCGATTAATGGCAGTTTGAGTTGGCAGCATGCGCCTAAGCTATTTTCCATATATATCATTTACTCGAAAAAGCAAAGGTATAACGGGTAGTATAGGCTTATCTCTGGTGCAAACTTAGGGTGGATTGAAGAATATAAATAAAGGTGCGTTTACACGGGTATGGAAGATTGAAATGACATAATTTAGATAAGCGATAAAGGCGCGTTCACAGGGATAAATTTATGATTATAAGGACATTGGAAATTGTTATTAATATATTTTTGGTTCATTTCGATTGAATTATAAGGGAATCAGCTTTATTTACCGGGATAAACTGTTTTCTTCTAGCGAAGTTGGAAACAGTATGTAGGAACTTGGCTATAAAAAGAAGTTTCTAGCTCGCATTTTCAATTAAAGTTTTTCAATTTCTCGCCCGTTTCCGATACTGCATAAAGCACTAAAACTTCGTTAATGAGTTCGATTTCTCGCTCATTTGCGAAAATGTCGCGTGTACGTGAGGGTATAATTCACGAGAAACGGTGGATTTGCAGAAAATTCTTCATTAATGTTTGTAATTTCTCGCCAGTAAATGTCTAAGTGACTTCCTTGCCTCTATCTGTTCATTAGTATGCGCAAAATAAAGTCGCTTAATCTGATTGGATATGTCATAAATTCGCGCCAGACTTTTATTTTGACGTTTAATTTCGACCTTTAGAGTATACTTAAAAACGAGGCAAATGGTGAGGCAGGGTTAAAATTCTAATTAATTGATTGGAACTTAATAAGAGCTTCGATTTTACTCGATTCAACTTTAACCAGTTCAAGGGGAATTGCAATACACCATGGTGTATAAGATTTAAAGGTGAGGCTGATTGATACAAAATGTTAAACCACTTAAGAAAAATTATAGTCGTGAAACTCTCCTTGAACAGAAGTAGAGTAGGTTTCACGTGTATTTGTGACTAGCGTAAAATCGAGTTTGCCAGCACGCGAGTATGTTTAACTCCCTAAATTTAAAGTCGGAAACCCTTTTTTCAAGAATATCAAAATCGCTTTGATATTCTTGGGAGAATCAGCTTTATGTATGGGGAATTACTGTAATCTTTGGCAAACTTGCGAACAGTAGCGTAAGAATTGGTTTTAAGAACTAGCACGGTCTTTCAAATTATTTTGTAGAATTCTCGCGCGTGTGCAGATCGAACCAGGTAATTCGTGCCATAATTTACAGTTGACGAACTTTCTTAAACCGGATTGACATTGAAATTTCTCGTGTTTTATTTGGTATATCTGATATGGTTGACCATAGAGTGAAATGTAGAAAGAGTGGGGAAGAGAGTCATGTGATTGGATCTCTTAATAAGTTTTAACTAAATTTCATACATTTCTGCACATGAATTTAATGTTAATCTCAGTAGAACACGGCTTTTAAGGCCTACTGTCGTGTATTTCCTGGAACGTTTTAGCTAGTGTGGAGTCACGTAAAATGACATTTGTTTCACAACTTGGTATATTTTTACTCAGGTCCACCCTGTCAGAAAAAAATTATAAAAAATTGATGGTGGGGCCAAAAAAGAGACATCCCTTCCTCACTCAAAGCATTATACCTCAAAAACATGCGTTTTAAGACGTGGGCTTATAAGGTATCTGTAGGTCGTGTAGCACCAAAAAGCGAAATTGCACGTCACAGTCCGTAGTATAGCGTGTTATGCGGAAAGCTAATTCGTTAATTGTTTTTTATTGAATGTGTTTACTTATTGTTATTTAGGCGATACCGAGGTAAAACTTGATTTTGATCAAACATTTTGCCTAATAGCGTTACTTGGGCGACAAATACTCTAGTTTTCTAAACGGCGATATGTTTTTACTGGAAGACCTTGACCTTGCTTATCTAAATTTAAATTTATTGAACGTTAAATCGTTTCATTTTTTTTTTTGAAATCTTCGACTAAGCTTGTTCTCTCGAGATTTTGCTGGTTGAAATTTTAAACTGAGTTTCATTGGTTTGAATACGATTTATTGGTAAGAAAAAATTTTGAATTTGAATTATTTTTTTTAATGTTATAGATTTTAATACATTAAAATATCCATTTCTTAGGATATTTTCGTTCAATCGAGTTGTACAAAGATTACCCTTTATTGAAAAATTTAAATTTGTTATATTATTATTCTAATGTTTTGAACTCACTCTTTAGTAGTGGTAAGAGACATATTTTTGATTTGTTTTACTTCGTTCATTTGATATTTTATTTGATAATTTTTCTGCGCTTAAATTGTTTCGTGTAAAGGCTAATTTTACACATTACTGAAGATTGCTAATTTCATTTGTTTAGTTTTAATATTGTTTTTGGGACTGGAATATTTATTTTGAAATCAAAGCGGTTATCCGATTTATTTTTCCTCTTATTTTCTAGTTAATTTTGGTTTTGCGTAGTCAGTAATTTTACGCATTATTGAATCTCCGATTTATTAATTGATGGATTTGAATATTTTACCTCAACCACCTTGATAAAATAGTAGGCAAGTTTTTCTCCTATTTTGAGATCAATTTTTTTAAACTTCTATATATTAGCGAGATTCGGGACTCCCTGACTTAATTTCGCTGTAGCCGAGGCGTTTACGCTAGCGGTGAACACTCTCGCTTGTGCGAGAAAAATAAAAACTTGCTCGCTCCTGCCAAGCGAGATACCGTTTTTATTAAAGCGAGTTTTGTCAAGGTTAGTTAAAACCTTTTTGGCTTCCAATGTTAATCTTGCTCCCTATGCACAGACACACTTTTCGTCAATTTGAATAATGTAGGTAAGGTTAGGTTAGATCACGTGGGTGTCGGGGAGGTACTATTTTGGTTTCCCAACTTGTTGAATCATGCACGGGCTGAATTTCTAATAGTTTATTCATGTGAAAATTAAAAGATAAATCCGATCTTCCAAATCTATTGGTTAATAATTTTATCGCTTGATCATACGAAGCGTCAGTTTGGGTTAAGCCCTCTACAGTTTTTAGGGCATCACCCTCTAAATATGAGGTTAAGTAAATGAGCTTCTCTACCTGTGATAACCGTTGATTGGAGTCCACTGTCGCTTTGAAACGTCCCCAGAAATTGTTCCATTTTTCATAAGTTCCGTCGAACACTGGAATAGTTAACTGTGGGAGTCTGACTTCTGGCTGTTTTGATCCAGTTGACGTTTGCGGAGCTCCAGTTGAATTTAGCGGCGCTCCAGTTGAATTTAGCGGCGCTCCAGTTGAATTTAGCGGCGCTCCAGTTGAATTTAGCGGCGCTCCCGTTGAATTTAGTGGCGCTCCCGTTGACGTTTGCGGCGCTACCGTTGAAGTTTGAGGCGCTCCGGTTGAATTTGTGATCGTCGTGGATCCTCCATATGATGATCCCGTTGAGCCAAGGTGCCGTTAATTTCCTGATTCTCCTGCTTAGTGATAGCTTGACATCTAGGATTCTTTCTTTATACGCGATTGCGTCCGTTGTCTCCTTTTCCATTTCCGCGTCGTCTGTTATAAGCGCCTCTACCTTTGCGTCTATTTGAATAAGCTCGTCTTCTTTTTGAATAAGAGCTTCTAACGCGTCCTCCAATTTTTCCAGTGCTGTTTCCGTTACAGCTAACAAATTTTCTACCGATTTAATTCGAATTGTAGCAGCCGTTCTGATACTTTTTCGAGTTGCTTTGGCGAGTTTAAGTTTAATTGCGTCCTTGTTAGGCGTTGATGGACTTCCCATGCTACCGCTAGCCATATTACCGCTTCCGATTCCGTTGCCGTTTCCATTGCCGTTGCCGTTTCCATTGCCGTTGCCGCTCCCGCTCGCCGCGTTCGCGTTGCCCGTCATTTTGCGCGATTGTTTTTAAGTTTATTTAAAAATCCATCCCGGGTTTCGTACACCATGTAATAACTCAGGGAGAGCGTTTGGATTAATTTTACTCTAACTCCCGGACTGAAACAAGAATTAGAGTCCTTGTGGTTTTTTCGACAGTATTTAGGTCGAAGCGTTAGACGACGGTGGTTATTTTTCCATCTTTCAGTAAAGTTGCGAGCTACCAATATTCTATCTTTCAAGAAATAATAAGGAGGCAGCGTTAAAGTTTAAAAACGACAAATATATTTTATTTTAAAGTGACCATTAGGGTCTGTCCATGAGAAAGGTTCAGACGATTCTGATTTTTACATAGTAAAACTCTCGCTTTTATCCAAGGAGAGCGTGAGAAAAGAGCCTAAAGTTTTTTGTATACACAATTTTAAAACTCTAGGCTTTACATTGCTTGTCAATACATCAACTTAAGGCGCGCCTTTCAGTCGCCAAAAATACCCTTTTTACCTGGGAAAATTCAATCTTTCGGTGTTTTTTCGTGAAAACCCCATTAGCGGCTACTATTTGAATTTTCACCCCTATTTTTATTTTTTCTTTAGTTGACCAGGGTTTTTTCCCAGTGATATACTCTGGCTCTTAAATTTTATTACCAATTTGTCTCTTTTGACAATTTCCCGCGAATACTTATTTTGTAGTTCGCGTCTTTAAAGGTTTAATGAAGTTATTATTTTTATTATTTTAGTTTTCTTACTAGATTTTCTACATATTTAACAGTATAAACATCGCTTCTCGGGGTATAAATAAGCGAGATTATCATTTTTCTCACTCAATGATAACCTTGTGTAGGGCGAGGAGAGGTTCACGTTAGGCTTTCACGCTAGCGGTGTTGCCTAGTTGATTCGGCAACGGCTCTTGGTTGCTAAGGCGGTGGTAAAACGCACCTATTATCACATATTTTGAGTAGTGTGTTTAAATAAGGCACGTACTTCTTGCAAGAACCCTTTGCAAGTACCTATTTTCGGCGACTTGATTCGCAATTCTTAGAATGTAAGGCAAGTATGACTTTACAATAGGGAAAAAAATACGATCAAGTTGGACATCCTACACCAAGTGTTCAATTATACTTAAAATCCTAATCTCTACTTTATTTATAAATGTATTTGAGTCCCGCGATTAGGATGTGCTATAGAGTATAGACCAAGACTTTAATAAATGGACAACTACTCAATAGCAGCCCCATTGCTACTACTAGGATAGGCTATACGGTAATTAAGGTAGGCAAGTTCAATAAGCCGCCACACACTTCCGGTCTGCAATTAGTTCACTAGAGTACTTGTTCGATTTGCGAACTTGCTTTAAGTTGTACAAACTTCGCGCGAAGAACCAGGCCTTAAATATTTTGAAAAATATTTTAGTTAGTTTGTCGTCATATGACGTTGTTTCCCAACTTGGTGTAATTTTACTCTGGTCTGTCCTGCCTTAAAAGAATTATTTTATTCTTCACTCACAGCCTTAATCCACAAAGAAGGTTAACTTAGAACAAGTTGGGAAACCAAAATATAACCTCCCCGACCCCGACGTTAAGGTAATCTAACCTAACCCTACCTAAAATAAAAGATGAAAAGAAATGTAGAGTATTGGATGAGTAGAGGAAACAGCGTGCATTTCAATCATTATTCTCTATTTTACGGAGTATAAGTATTTTCCCTTAACCTCAAGGATACAGAGAATGCAAAAGAATGTCATGCGTTACCCATAATTATATGCGGCAGGGCGTAGACTCTAATATACACACCAAATGAAATGTCCTGCGTTACCCATAATTATATGCGGCATGGCGTAGAGTTCATAATTGACACACCAAATTAAATTTATTTTCTAAATAAATATGTAAAATACATGTTCTTTTAATATAAATTATCATTAGAGCATAGGCTGTACTGTGTGATTATCTTTGAGATAATCCACTGATTTGATAAAGACGAAGGATTTAGTCTGGGATGGCAATGAAGACAAGGAATTAAAACGACGAAGATTTTGTAGCAAGTTCCTCTTAGACAAACCAAGAAATATTGTAGACTGAATGTTCCATTTACAACCCATTTTCGGTAGATGATCGGCAATTACTTCCGGTACAGTTTTCGTCTAAAATTCTTGTTTTGACGTGCTAATAGAGGACCATTACTGATATTTTCATCATGCAAGTGATCCCAGTCATTGGAAGAATCAAAGGATTGAGCTGGTCGAGAGGTTATTTTCCAAACCGGCTGACAAGATGTTAGCTTCCACTCCTATGATAAAAAAAATATCTTGAATACTGAAATAGACTAATTTCCATACCGTTAATATTTATACTTGAATAGCTCCTTTTATGTTTAGAATAACGAGGCCGTATGAAGAACTGTTGAGCTTTTACTGACTGTAAGAATCTCATATGTCGAGTCCGAAAACACTCACTGCTTGCGTGTTTCAATTCTTCGTAGCCAGGCCGTCTCTTTCTGGTGATAAATGAAAGCCGTGTCGCTGCTCTGTTGACTTCAAATGGTGATGACATTCTGCGCTGGTTGATTTTCTCACTTAAGTCACTATAGCTCTCTTTTGTCTGGTCTCACTCTACACGGCTTCTTTTGATTATGAAAATAATCGGAAATGTTTCTTGGTTTTATAGTGGAGAAATCTGAAGCCTATTTTTTTCCAGCATCAGATAACCATTTTTTATTCAAAACTGCTGTTTTTTTAAACACGGGAAACCTACTGTACTTCTGTCCAAGGGGAGTTTTCACGACTATAATTTTTCTTAAGAGGTTTAACATTTTGTATCAATCCGCCTCAGCTTTAAATCTTATGTCGTTTCTATCTTGGATGCCCGTGTAAACGTACCTTTATTTAGATTCTTCAATCCACCCCAAGTTTGCAGCAAGCCTTAGCCTATACTGCCCGTTATACCTTTGCTTTTTGGACTAAATGATATATGGAAAACAGCTTAGCGCGTGTTGCCAACTCAAGCTGGTATTAAACGGTCACATTTCATTAAATCTTTGTTTAACTA